>OZ024824.1:16459625-17059625 GCA_964016985.1 Anodontia alba
CGCTTATAGATCGGATCTACTTTTTCAATAGTTAGTTATAAATTTAACTAAAAATAAAAATACCATCCTTAGGAGATTATACTGAATAATTTTGATCTTTGCTATATTTTTCATTTCTTTTAGTAAATTTTCAGACATTTCAATTAGGGGGTAACTATATATAGGTGTGTGTGTGTGTGTGTGTGTGTGTGTGTGTGTGTAAAAATATCTTAAAAATTAGAGTTTCTGTGTAGTTGATACATTTAGGCGTTACCCAACCTGGAGCTTAATCAATAGGTTGTCACTCTCGTTCCGTCCTGACCACTTTGAAGCATAATATCTAGTAACCGTTTATAGATCGGATCTACTTTTTCAATACCTAGTTATTAATTTAACTAAAAACAAATACATACCATCATTAGGAGATTATACTGAATAATTTTGATCTTTGCTATATTTTTCATTTCTTTTAGTAAATTTTCAGACATTTCAATTAGGGGATAACTGCATTCAAATTTGTCATTTGTGGAGGTAAATTGGCGGTTTTACGGTCGGATATTTCGTTTTACGGCGACGCTTCAGCGGAGCCATAAAACGTAATTTGCGAACGTAAAACCGCCGATTTACCTCCCCAAATGACAAATTTGAATGCAATTATCCCAATTTTAATGCATTTATTCATTTTTTTACTGTTGAAAAAATGTACTATTTGCACAAAGCGACAAGTGCTGTGATTTGCGTAAAACCAAATGCCACCCAGTGAGAAGCGACGTTACGTGAAGACGTCGGATTTCCGACAGTATATCGCAGAATATACCGTCGCAAATTTTTGACGTTATCCAATTAGACGTCGCGTTACATACGCAAATGCATTATAATGAGGTTTTTACCATCTTGCGCTTCCCAGATTTGAATGGTCCGTTTGCACAGTTGCACTATCCATCTGCATTGACGTCCCACTCTCAAGAAGACATTCTAAAGCTCATTTAGACGGTCAATTTTAGGCTTTTTGCAAAGAACTACAATCGTTGAGAAACATTTAGCCTAACATTTGTGTTGTTTTTGGCGTCATTAAGACGCGATGACGTCAGAAACGTTGATTTGTCCTCTTTTACGTGACGCAATACTACGAATGAGAGCCGCGACAATAGCCAGCTGCAATGTCGATAATCTGTATTGATAAATTTCGAAATAAAAAAAAATAATTGCACAATTTCATGATCTGTTTCGATTGCGATATAAATTAAATACATATTTAGTGTCTTTTATAATAAAATTGCCGTGTCGAACCAATTGTATTTTATTTCTCACCATGTATTTACTATATAACCTCTCCAATGAATCAATTTAATGTCGAAACATTACAAATTGTCGCTATTTTTGCAGAAAATAAGTGTGCTACACTAAAACAATAAAAAAGCAGAAAATCTCCATGACAGAAATGCGGCAACTAGAAACTGTGCCAGCCTAATTCAATTATAATTCATCCATTTTCCTGTATAGCTGGAATTCAACTGATGAGTGCTATAAAATTTACCACTTTAGCAAGCAAAATTTATATAGTAGCCTGACTACAAGGTATTAAAATATAGTTTTTTGCTTTTTTGAAAAAGGGTGGTCATTTATTTCAAATACAAAAGATAATGAAAATCAACTTCAGCAACCACAAAAAAGAGGAAACTAAGAACGGAAACAGTTTGTCGCACAAACGTGTATAATAAAAGGTGTATATATCATGTTCAGTGTCAGTAAATTGACAGCTGATCTGCTGGCTAAGGGGATTAACCGATTATCAGATCACTTGTTTGTCGTCTGTCTTGCACACTTTAGATCGAATGAAGATAATAGTTGAATATACTGGTCTCAAAGAGCGACTCATGTGAAAGTCTGTGAAGCTGTTGTTATTTAGTACAAACGACACAAGTGAGTTCTTTTCCTCTGGTATATGGCGGATCAGGAAGTTGTCCAGCTACCTCCACAAAATAGAACAAGTCACCATTGCTGTCAGCGCTTTGACCTTGTATTACCTCTGGGTCGGCGTCCACACATTTAAGAGTGGTCCTGTGGTGAGAAGTATGCACAGTCATCAAATAACCGAAGTACTCCAAATGCCAGCCCTCGTAACATTCCGTCTTTGCCGGAAACATCATCACGACTGTTCTTCTCTTTGCTTCACAAACAGCACAGGGAACATCTTGGTTGGTAATTCCTTTTCCGAAGATGGCATTCAGTCTATCATTTCCACCTTGATATTCTGCTCCATAAATATAAGAACTTTGCTGACCAGGAAAACTCTTATGCCACTGAGGTACATGTGGAAGACATTGGGTATCAACAATCCCACCTTTGTTTCCATGTTCGCCTCCTGCTGCAAAACCTTTAAAGAGAAACACGCATCATGTTATAAAAGTTAAAGAAAAGAGCATATTAAATTGAGCATTTTGGCGAAAACAAATGTAAAAAATCAGTAAAATGCTGTTATGGAAGCTGCCATGTTTTGTAAATAATGTCATAAGCACTAATTAATTAAGCAAACATTAAATAAATCACATATGAAACAATATTTATTGCTGTATGCATAGTCATGAAATTGTTTTCATCTGCTTATATACAATCAACTAGATCACACAGGCATATTTCTGTCATAGGCATGAAACCTTAACTGCAGTATATATATATATATATATATATATATATATATATATATATATATATATATATATATATAAGTTGGGAAAAGGAGCATAACATCCAACAAAAATATTTTTGGTAGCACTGGATCCAGAAAGGATGCTGAAATGATAGGCGTTAAACTATATGTTGAGAGTTAATCATTAACAGTGCAAATAATTTGTTTACCTGAGGCCTACATATATATATTTCTTGACCGATTTTGGTAATGTTTGTGCCAAGATGCCTTCTTTTGGAAGATGAATGTTTCAAGTCATATATTTATTTAGCGGGCCTTTTCTTGTAATGCTGAATACAACGAGATTTGAGTCTAGGTACGAGAACATCTTTATTAGCATTCGCTGTGTTTGTTCACATTAATAGATCGGTTTTAAGACTGTAAGATGCCAACAGCGCCGTAAGGCCCTCAGTAGGTCGAATGTCACACACGGCGCAAAAACATCTAAGTCCCTTTAAGCGCAGATTACACAGCAGACAACATTTTGATTTAGTTTTGGTATATTTTAGAGAATATTTTAGAGAAAAGTGTAATGCTTGGCATTTTGGAATGCCAACATATATATGAAGATACCGTGAAACTGCCACAGTCAGGAAGCATAGCCATCCAGAGGTACCAACAAAAAGGAGATACGAAGAACAAATAATAACAAACGGCACATATAAACCACAGAAGAACCACCCAGGTAAACCCGAATTCTCGATGTCGGAGCTGTCATATTTCGGAGGTAAATAATAGCAGACATGGCATGACAGGATCTGTATTTATTTACTTTTTCTCGTGTATATCAGCTTTGTGTGAGGTAAAAACCAAAATAAGTAGATTTTATATGGAATGATGTTAACATTTATTTTATTTGAAGTCTGTCAGTTGGATTCAAAATCGCTTCTGAAAAAAAATTGCATTTTTTTTATCAAAGAAGATTTCTGTTTCATTTGCTTATTGTTTGTATAGTCGAACTTCAATGGATCGAACATCTTTGGGAACTTGGAAATTAGTTCGAGATATGGGTAGTTCAAGCCACTGAGGGTTAATCATGGCGCCAGATCAGGAATCAAATGGTGATGATTTAGGGAGTTTTGTTTCGACTTCCTACACAATATTTGTATTTTGAGTATATTCATTAGAATCGCCTTGATGGGGTGATTCTAATGAGTACACACAACTTAAATTTTTATGATAGAGTACACACAACTTAAATTTTTATGATAAAATAAGAAAATTTTCCTAAAAATTTGTTTTCTTGGGCTGTAGGATAAATTTCGTAGGGACTCAAAAACGAGTTCGAATTAGCCATGGTAAATGAGCCATCGGTGTTCGACATTTATTTACCATTTTCATAAAGTATAAGCATTATTGCAATGTTACACCTTTCTCTTCATTACGAAAACACGCCTATTCAAATATATAGAAAATTTTACCTCCAAAAACATAAAATTTTCAGATAAAAGATTCTGATATTTTTCATATTTCTGCTCAAAACAGATATTATGGGTACTCGTTAGAACCGCATCGGCGAGGCGGTTCTAATGAGTACCCGCAATCTATGTTTTTGAGCAGAAATAAGAAAAATATGTAAAAGTGGGGTTTAAGGGGGTCAAAATTATATAGGCGTGTTTTCGTGATGCGGAGGACAGAAGTTTTTTTTATGTTATTCCTGATGAGCAGGCACATCAGCTGTCCGAAAATAAAGACAACAACAACAACAGCTACAACAAGAACAGCAGCAGCAGCACCACCACCACCGTCACCACTACCATTACCACCATTACCAATATCAGAAAAGATAGCAACGTTCATGCCACAACCAAAAATCATATACAAAAAGCAAAAATAGCCAGTGCATGTGCGTTTCTCTACAGACTGGCAAATAAATGTTTCTACCGTTCACAGCAGAACACTCAATAAAGAAAGACAGTCTGTTTGGGCCGGGTAAAAATGCTTTTGGACATGCGTAAAATGCGCAGATTCAAATCATTCTTTGCAAGCGCAAAATATCATCCAGGCCTTTGCTCTCCATTCGTATATTCTGTGGTAACCAATGATTTCATTAGCCCTGAACAGACTGCACAGACGCACAGGATGTTCCGGGCCTACGCTGTCCGCATACGATGCCCGAAAACACGTTTTCGCATAGCGCGGCCCACTTGATATTCGCTGTAAAATAATGGAATATACCGTTTACCACTCTCTGTGCTACAGTGAACCCTCGTTACAACGACGGCATTTGTTGCCAGAGATGTTGCCATTAAAATGAATTTGCTGTTGTAAAGAGTCCTTAATGGACTGAATGATATGTAAGACATTGTTTTATTCTTATTTCCTCACAGAACATATGTTTTTGGATATTTGTTAAAATCGCCTCAGTGAGGCGATTCTAACAAATATCCAAAACATATGTTACTTGAAGTTTTAATACAATATTCTTGCATAATTTCTTATTAACTGTTATCTTTTCAGCGAAGGTTACATTACATTCAAATTGTCATTATAACGAATTTTGTCGTTGCATCGAGTGTCGGTATAGAGAGTAGTGACTGTAATTCAGCGGACGACAAATTGATGATATATTTCTTACTTTTTTTTCTAGAATACAGGCTTTAGTATTTTATACAAATTATCTTCTAAAAAGACGATTTGCATGAAATGCCAATTTGAAAGCCTATTTCCTGGGTAATATATGAAAACTATTTCAAAAATTGCTAAATTTGTGCTACCCAAAACGCTAAATAATGAAAGCTAGTTTCCCCGCGTTCATGCCTGGATATCTTCACTGACTGACTTATTCATTCATGGACGTTGGAAGGGTCCACTATCTACATTTAAAGGAATTGTATAGGAATTTACTGATTTTGAGTCTGTCACTGAAAATTGCAATTTTCCTGGCAACAGTGTATACCCTTATCAGACACCGCATCTGATCAGAGGCTTCTTTGTTGTCAAATGTCACTTTTTTGGGGACGACAGGCATTTATGCGTGAAAATGGAAGTAAGCTGAAGATATTCTTAAACCAACAATAAATATCACATGTCCTCCAATTCATGTATATTTTATAGTTAAAGCAAAAAGTTGGTGAAAAAGAATGTACTGGAAATGTCGAATCTTGACATAACGTTAATTTTGATACAAATTTGATCAGAATCGGATGAAAAATAAGAAGCTACAAGGTTTAAAGACATCAAAGCTTATTATTGCATAAAAAGCAGTGTCGCACGTTATTAACAGCCGTGCATTAACTGGCGGAAAGCCGTGTATTAACAAGGCAATTCACGCGTTGTTAATGCACGGCTACGCAACTTTCAATATGTTCGTAACGAGGCCTAAGATTTGCTGACGTTACGTGATGTGTACTTCCCGGCCCTAGAAGGAGCATAGTCAGTGGTAATTTCGTTCGCAAGAAATCGGTGAAAAGGCGAAACAAAATAGTGCAAGAAAAGACGCGAAATGTAACAAATGTTTTCAGTTTGTATGCAATAATAGCGATCGAACATGGTTTTTCAATGCATAAACATTCGCCAGGTCCTGAGGGAGGTGTTGAAAACCGCGGCCTCCGGCCTCGGTTTTCAACACCTCCCTCGGGACCTGGCGAATGTTAATGCATGAAAAACCATGTTTGATCCCTATATTCTATGGGTGCCGCTATTTTGAATATTTACTGAGGCTCTATGATATCATACAGCCAAAACCTAAATGAGTCAGCGCATTACAAAACCTACAAAATGGCCTGTGCGCGCAACGAAGACCCAGATCAGCCTGGACATCCGCCCAGTCTGATCAGAGTCTTCGCTTTGTTTAAACATATTTATTCAGAGTTAATGGCACATCAATAAATATAACAATATACAAAATACTAGGATTGGAACGAAAGCATTGCGCTCAGTGGGTAGCTAAGGATCCGTGCTTTCTTCATGCGGACAGAAAAGACTCTGATCAGATTGGGCGGAGACCTAGGCTGTTCTGAGTCTTCGCTGGGCGCACATGCCATTTTGTTAGTTTTGTCATGCGCTGGCTCCAATAAATAAGATTTAAAACAATTTTCATTCTTATTAGTTTATATAACTTCTTCTCTATGCATTTATGGATTTAGTTGAAAATAACCGCATTGATTGCTATCAGAAAGAAGATTTTATTCAACATTTTGAAATGTTTAGAACCTCATTAAATGACAGTACCCTTGATAATGTTTTTGATATCTTTTACCGTCCAGGGTTGTTAACTCAGATATATTCTTCACCAACCTTGCGTTTCCCTTTATAACGAACAGCATGAGGAGTAATCATTTTAGCAGACGACATTTGAAATATTTTTTCTCATTAAACAAACATAAGCAATACGAAAGAAATGTCAAAGCATATTTTCTGGTTTTCTGGAAAACATAAGACCTATATATGTATATCCTCGTTCCGTAGTTTTCAATGAAAATATTTACTCTTAATATTTATTATTGCATAAAAGCAGTGTCGCACGTTATTAACAGCCGTGCATTTACCGGCGAAAAGCCGTGTATCAACAAGGCAATTCACTCGCTGTTAATGCACGGCTACGCAACTTTCAATATGATCATACCGGGGCCACAGATTTGCTGCCGTTACGAGATGTGTACGGCCTGGCCCTAGAACGAGCATAGTCTCTGAAAATTGCGTTCGCGAGACATCGGTGAAAAGGCGGAACAAAATAGGGCAAGAAATAACGCGAAATGTAGCAAATGTTTTTAGTTTTTATGCAATAATAGCGATCGAACATGGTTTTTCAATGCATTAAAATTCGCCAAGTCCCTTGGGAGGTGTTGAAAACCGGGGCCTCCGGCCGCGGTTTCCAACACCTCCCACGGGACCTGGCGAATGTTTATGCATGGAAAACCATGTTTGATCCCTATATTACAATTTCATCTCCGTATAGTAAAGTATAAATTAGCTGCGATTTCAGAAAACGTACCAACGGACATATGCGCCAAGCGATGATTCAGATCAGTCTGCGCATTCGTGCAATCTGATCAGAATCTTCACTGGGCGCGTTTTGGAGAAACGAGGATGCAAAGTTTCTTCATGCGGGTAACGAAGACTAATCAGACTGCGCAGATGTGCTGGCTGATCTGAGTCTTCATTGGGCGCACATGTCTGAAGGTACGTTTTCTCATGTTGCGATTTTATTGTTTTAGTATATAATTTTCTCTTTTAACGTATAAGAATTATGTGAAACTAAAATGTGTGTTCGTAAAACACAGTGCCCCACCCCATATATACTATTCCCCACTGAGAGTAGCCAACTAGAGAAGACGCAATGCTCTCGATTATTCTCATAAAATTAATTCAGTGAGTGATGTACTCCTTGACCCCAACGTCTGCCAAATATTATAGACCTAGTTAAAACACTTTTTTGAAATATACGTGGCAAAAACAGTTAGGGATATTTGTATGTACGGTGAAATAAAAGGAAACTAAGACATATCTGAAATCTGAAATTGATATATTTGATTATATCATTTCATTTACAGACAAAAATCCATCCGTTGGAGTCTGTAGCACTAGATGCGAATGAGAAAATTTGTATGGAAGATCACTAGGGTCACAAATAAAACCTCACAAATCTGTCAATATCGCGTATGTCCACCTGTTGCATCTATGCAGGCCACACAACGACGACGCATACTCCTGATGAGTCTGGCAATCTGTAGCTGGGGTATCATCCTCCACTCCTCCTGCAAGGCTGCGCCTTAAGCTTGGAGCGTTCTTGGTCGTGGAACTCTCTGTCGTACACGCTGGCCGAGAATGTACCAAACATGCTCGATTGGCGACAAGTCATGAGATCGAACAGGTCAATCGAGATGATCCACATTTTTCTGCTGCAGGAACTGCTGTACTATCCTGCAGCAGAACAATTTGGATCATCTCGATTGGCCTGCTCGATCCCCTGACTTGTCGCCAATCGAGCATGTTTGGGACATTCTCGGCCAGCGTGTACGACAGAGAGTTCCACGACCAAGAACGCTCCAAGCTTTGGGCGCAGCGTTGCAGGAGGAGTGAAGGAGGATACCCTAGCTACAGATTGCCAGACTCATCAGGAGTATGCGTCGTCGTTGTGTGGCCTGCATAGATGCAACAGGTGGACATACGCGATATTGACAGATTTGTGAAGTTTTATTTGTGACCCTAGTGATCTTCCATACAAATTTTCTCATTCACTTCTAGTGCTACAGATTCCAACGGATGGATTTTTGTCTGTAAATGAAATGATGTAATCAAATATATCAATTTCAGATTTCAGATATGTCTTAGTTTCCTTTTATTTCGCCATACATACAAATATCCCTAACTTTTTTTGCCACGTATATCTTGGGCACAAGAGAAAGTATGAAAGTGTGATGAACGAACAGACGAACAAAGCAGAAGCAATGTGCTCTCTCAAATTGTTTTACCCCCTCCCTCCCCCTCCCCCGGTGGTTTATTCTACTAACCGTTTTAAGGCGTTAGCCTTACTTTTTAATCCTTTTTGGTTTATTCTACGAGGTGATTTGTTTTAAGTCTTGCTTTGTGTTATTTTGTCCTTGTATGTTTTCAGTCCTTTTAGCATTGCGATCGCCTCGCTTGGTGAAGAGAACTAATCTTAGTGCTTTTAACGCGTTAGTTCGATTTTGCGCTTGCTTGATTTTGCCTGTTTCCTCTTCCTCTTGGTATCTGGGAAGGGGTGCGGCTTGTGATTATGGCACTCCATGGACTTTTCTCATTACGAAAACACGCCTATTCAAATATATAGAAAATTTCTCCTAAAAAAAAAATGGAAAATTTCCGGATAAGAAACTCTGATATTTTTTCATATTTCTACTCAAAACGTAGATCGTGGGTAGGCGAGGCGGTTCTAACGAGTACCCACAATCTATGTTTTTGAGCGAAATAAAAAAAAATGTATTCCCCTGTAAACCCCAGTTTTACTATATAAAAGTGGGGTTTAAGGGGGTCAAAATTATCATTACGAAAACATACCTATATAATTTTGACCCACTTAAACCCCACTTTTATGTAGTAAAACTGGAGTTTAAAGGGGTATACATTATTTTTCTTATTTCTGCTCAAAAATATAGATTGTGGGTACTCGTTAGAACCGCCTCGGTGAGGCGGTCCTAACGAGTACCTACAATCTATGTTTTGAGCAAAAATATAAAAAAAAATCAGAGTTTTTTTTTTATCTGAAAATTTGCAGTTTTTGGAGTTAAAATTTTCAATATATTTGAATAGGCGTGTTTTCGTAATGTTAGGCATGTTTTCATGATGTCTTACCTTTTTTTCAAATTAAAGAGCATAATGAAGACCAACCTTTGTAAATCAGCGTCGATCCATTCGAGCAAACTGTTCGTCCCCATCGTATATATACCACTGTGGAGTCTGTAAAAATGGATTTCCATCATGTGAATAAATTTTGTTTTGTTATTGTAAAATACAAAGGTGAGAAAACTTACAGAAAAAATTCAGTGACCCGAACGCACGCCGATGTCTCGTTTACCATCGCTGATTCAAACATGTTTTCGGGTCTCTAGGAAAATCTTCCGATAGCTCAAAAAAAAAAAAAAAAAAAAAAAAAAAAAAAAAAAAATTAAGGGGTAGTTTAGGGAAATTTTCTCATTTTATCATGAAAATGTATGTTGTGTGCGCTCATTAAAATCGCCTTATTGGGATACACTCAACATACCATAATTGAAAAGAAGATCAAAAAGACATCTTTAAAGTATCCCTGTTTGTCTCCTGACCTGGCGCCATGGTTAACTCCCAGTGGCTCGGCCTACCAATATCTGGAACAAATTTCAATGGTCCAAAAGATGTTCAAGCCATCGAAGTTTAACTGTATAAATGTGAATGTTTTTCAAAGGCGCAGGTAGAAGGGTATTTGCTCGTCTCATTTTTGGGGAAAAGTATCATTGTGCAGAAAATCAATAACAACATCGACATCTTGTATATTGGTTTTAAAGTTTGTATTTTTGCAAATCCGAAAGTGCTTGTCCGAAGAAAGCTCCACATGCAATCTGAGCAATCGGGTGCGCAGTTTAGGAGAAAAAAGGAGAAAAACGGTCATGTGAAGTATTCACTATATATGGTATGTTTGGAGGTCATTTAACCCTCTCAACCCGGTAGATCAAACAGATACCTATCGTAACAAGCCATCTCATTTACATCTACACTGTTTGTTATCATGTTTTTTATTTTAGACTGAACCTTCATTTTGCATCAATGGACATGTCCTTATTCATGGATGGACGAGTCCAATTCAAGATCTCAGTTATGAAAGAATTAAATGTTAGACGGTTATTGCGGTCATTTTGGATGCCGTTTACCAATCGTTTTCACAAATATGAAAGTTCTTCTCCTGAGGATGCTCTACATGTAATTTGGTTTATGTTAGGTTTCAGAATTGATCAGTTCAATGTATTGTTCCATTTTCCCATAAAACGAGGCCAGCCTGGATATCAAATCCTCACAAAATTAAATTTATCACGAAAACATGCCTATATAATTTTGACCCCCTTAAACCCCTTTTTTATATAGTAAAACTGGGGTTTAAAGGGGTATACATTATTTTTTCTTTTTTCTGCTCAAAAACATAGATTGTGGGTACTCGTTAGAACCGCCTTGCCGAGGCGGTCCTAACGAGTACCCACAACCTATGTTTTGAGCAGAAATATGAAAAATATCAAAATTTTTATCTGAAAATTTTCATTTTTTTGGAGGTAAAATTTTCAATATGTTTGAATAGGCGTGTTTTCGTGATGATTTCTTCCAGAGGATGCCCCTCATACACTTTACGCAGGTTTGTGGAATTATCAAATGTTATTACTTGTCTAGTAATTGGTCAAACATCCATTTGTCCAATCAAGATTTATTTGCCCGAAAATTAACAGTTTTTCTTATTTCTGGAAGAAAACATATGTGAGGCGCTTCTAATGAGTACCCACAATATATGTTTTCCTCGATAAATCAGAAAAAAATATTCATCTAATTATCTGGATACGCTTCTTAGCTAGAGCTATAGAGTAAATTGAAATTTCTTACTTGTCCTCAGGGAAATGGGACACGTTGGGCAAGTCGGGCAAGGTATTTCCATTGCCTTGACTTAAAAGGTAATTGGCTTTGCCGTTATGGAGAAAAAGCTGATTAAAGCCTTTTACCATATATGCTCATATCGGCTTCCTGGGATGCTGTTTCCCAATAACTTTTGTTAATACTGAAAGAATTTGTCTCTAGAAACTTATTCGTGTAATTTTACTTCAGTTGGCTACACAGTTGCGGAGATATAGTCATGTAGTTTTTGTCATATGTGCCATGGCATACACTCCGGATTTTTGCCTTCTCTGCTCTTTTGCAAACCTCTACGTTCGGCAAATACCCCTGTTTAGAAAATGATCAGTGTATATTATGCCATTAGTCTCCTCTATCATATCTTACAATCAACATGATGTTCTGGTTTTCAAATAATAATTCAAATAATAATTCAATTGTTTTTAAATAAAAAAAAATAAATAGCATGCATAACGCGCACGATTAGCATTAAACTGAAATATATTCGCAAACTTTTGCGAACATGCGAGAGATGCGACACCCCTGTAAATTATATTTTTGTTATATATGCAATGATCGCATCTTGAATGCATTTTACCAATATATTTTGAAAACATCTTATGTCGAGGACGCATCATTTTGAGCTCAGATTTTGTAAGTTTTAGAGAAAATATTCAGAATTTTCAGTATCTTTAATGCCGGATCCCAATGATGTTTGTAAATTTGGAATACAGTCAACGCCCTTCATACCGGCACTCGAAACAACGACAAAATTCGTTACACTGATAATTTGACTGGCATAAAATCTTCGATCAAGAGATGACCATAAGAAATTATGCAAGCACATTGTGTTTATTCCTTAAAGAAACATACTCGTACGTGTTTGATATTCATAAGAACCGCTCACTGAGGCAATTCTGACAAATAGAAAAAATTCTAGTCATTAAGGATTCTTTATAACAGCAAAGATATTTTAGTGATAACATGCTTGGGAACAAATGCTTTCGTTGCAACGCGGTTCACTCTATGTGAGCTCAGTCAGTCTTGCAGTTTCACAGAAGCAGTTATTAGGTCAAACGATATATGGCCAGGACTGTCATTTTGGGTGTCGAATCCCAATGTTTTTTTTTTTCAGAAACCTGCAATATCCTGTCCCAAGGATGCTTCGTAAGCAATTTCAACTAAATCGGCCTTGCAGTTTCCGAGAAGAACTGTTCATAAATTTGATTATTTACGTGCTCATAACGGCCATCTTGGACGCCAGTACCCACATGTTTTCGTACATTTTAGAAATCATATCCAAATGCTTCACATGCAAGTTGAGCTCGATCAGCCTTGCCATTTCGGTAAAAGGTCGTTTAAAGGTTTTATCAAATATGGTCATAGCGGAAATCATGGGTGCCAGTTCCCAATACTTTTTGCAAGCTTGAAAGACCTTGTATTTTTAACTCAATATGTCTTGCATTTTGGAGAAGAAGTAGTTTAAAGGTTACCCATATTTGGTCATAGAAGCCATCTTGGATGTTATTCTCAAAACATTTTCGCAAACTTACAAACTCTTGCTCCAAAGATGGTTTAAATGCACTTTGGTTATAAATGGTGTAGAGTTATCTGAGAAAAAAAAATCGTTTGAATAAGCTCAATCATTTTCCCATTACGTTTAAGGAATGTTTCGGTTGCCGTGGTAACCAGTCAAATTGGCCTATCGGCATATTTCACAAATTTGTTTTCCAAATTCTCAAACATCTTTTTCTGCCGACCAAATGGTTAATTTGCTTTCAATTGTTTTTAGAGCAGAGGTCATTTAAAATGTGTGGCTGCACAGACGGACAGCAAACTTTTATACATTTTTATGTCCAGATTAGTAATTTATTATTATTATTTGTTTTGCTGGAATATGTGACAAAATAAATACTTAAAAAAGAAATCAGAATCATGTGTACTATATCAAACACTTAACCTAAGATCTAAATGATTGTTCAGCTGCATGATGCAATAAAGTTACACAAAATATTGTACCAACAAGTGCAGCATGCAAGTCATTACGAAAACACGCCTATTCAAATATATCGAAAATTTCACCACCGAAAACTGAAAGTTTTCAGATAAAAATTCTGATATTTTTTCACATTTCTCCTCAAAACATATATTATGGATACTCGTTAGAACCGCCTCGGCGAGGCGGTTCTAACGAGTACCACAATCTATGTTTCTGAGCAGAAATAAGAAAAATAATGTATACCCCTGTAAACCCCAGTTTTACTATATGAAAGTGGGGTTTGATGGGGTCAAAATTGTATAGGTATGTTTTCGTGATGAATGTAAATAAAAATAATGTACCTGTCAAACGTCTGATTAAATCGGCATTGTCCTGCTTTGAGGTCTCAATTTCAAGTTTCCATTCGGCTTTTTCTTTCTGCAGGAGTTCAAGTTTATGATTCACGCTTATTATAAGATTTTCTGTCTCCTTTTGTGTTTCCTTCATCCTGGAAGACATTCGTTCAACATTAAACTCCATCCGAACCATCTTTTCTAGTAGCTGCTCTTCATATGCGAATTTTGTACAGTGCGGCTCTCTACAATTACCGGAACTGTTTAAGAGATAAATGACCAGAACTGTATAAAATAACCTGCAATCCATGTTCAACGCTATACGCGGCAGACAGCCTACTAATGACGAACAGGTTTGTCCAGGATGTTTGTGCTTAATTTAGTCGCACTATGCGAAAACGTGTCTTTGGGAATATGCGGGCAGCGATAGCCCAGATCAGCCTCCGCCGTCCGTTAACAGAATCATTGGACATTATAGAATGTATCAATAAAAAGCAAATGTCAGGATGAGACTTTGCGCATGCTTGGGATGAATCTGAATCTGGGCATTTTGCGCATGCTTGAAGACACCTTTTTGCTTGTCATAGCCCATGTATTTCTGATCGAAGATACCGCTCACCCGGTTTGATGGGCAAATAAACATTCACGGGATTAGGTTCACCTTCAGGAGCGATAACACACCCACATTTGTCTCCCTGCTTCTGAAAAGGGGTATACTCTAAACAGAAACGGGTCTACTCTAAAAGGAAAGAATGTTCTTCTCGTGGGAGCAAATTCCTTTCGTTTAGCGTAGACCCTTTTCAGAAGGGGATTGTTGTGCGGGAGAGCAAACGGGCAGTTACAAATGTTAACTACCTTGTAAAGCTACAGCAGGGGAAATATTTTAATGGTTAAATAAAACGGACATTCTCAAAGAGAGAGCGTTCAAAGTTGAAAGGTGCTGCATCCCCTCCAAATGGGAGACCTTTTTAGCAGAAAGAATTTGCCTTCTTTTTACAGGAGTTTTTTTTTCTACAAATGGTTACTCTTAAAGTCATAATTTTTCCCTGGCTTTTCTTTAGGTATAGTCCCTTATGAAAACGGGATGCAAATAGTTTCTTGCCAGAGTAAACGCCCTTCAAAGGTTACTTTTGTATTAGATTGACCCAAATCTAAAGAACTTTATTGAGCTTAATTTTGTAATATATTATATAAGATTTTAAAGAACTCATCAAACTTTGTTTCGTATTAATCAGACTTAAAGGAATTCCTGCACCTTAGTTTAGTATTAAGTTGTCCCAGATTTAAACAAATTCATTCAGCTTATTTTCGTATTACTTGATTTAGATTTAATAGAATGTATTCGGCTAAATTTTGTACTAATTGACTAAGATTTAAAGGTTTTCCTTCAGCTTGGTTTAGTATTATATTGTCTCAGATTTAAAGAAATTTATTCAACTTAATTTCGTATTAATTGCAAGAAATTAATTCTTATTAATTTTAATTGATTGACTCGGATTTAAAGGAAATTCTTCAGCTTAGGTTAGTATAATATGGGCCGCGCCATGTCATGCGAAAACGTGTCTTTGGAGATATGCGGACGGCGAACGCTCATATCAGCCTACGCATCTGATCAGGGAATTCGCTATCCGCTAACAGAATCATTGGACACTATGGAATGTATCAATCGAGAGCAAATGCCCCGATGAGATCTTGCGCATGCGTGGGCTGTATCTTCATCTGTACATTTTGCGCATGCTCGAAGACATCTTTTCACTTGGTGCGGCCCATATTGTCACAAAAAAAAAAAAAAAAAAAAAAAAAAAAAAAAAAAAATATCCAGCTTAATTTCGTATTAACTGACAAAGATTTAAGGGAATTCCTTCAGCTTAGTTTAATATTATATTGCCTCAGATTTAAAGATATCAACCAGCATTATTTCGTATTAGCTGACTCAGATTTAAAAGAATCCCTTTAGCTTAAGCTAGTATTATATTATCTCAGAGTTAAAGATATTCATCCAGCTGAATGTCGTAGTATTGACTAAGATTTAAAGGAATTCCTTCACTTGATTTAGTTTTATATTGTCTCAGATTTAAAGAAATATATTCAGCTTAATTTCGTATGAATTGACTCAGACTGAAAGGAATTCCCAAGGTTAATTTTGAATTATATTGTCCCAGATTTAAAGAATTTCATTCAGCTTGTTTCGTATTGTTTGACTCAAGTTACAAGAAATTCATTCGGCTTAATTTTGTATTATATTTTCTAACGAATTCTTTCAGTTTTATTTCACATTACCCGACGTAAATTTAAAGAAATGCATTCAAATTAATTTCGTATTAATTGACTCTGATTTAAAAGAGATTCTTCCGCTTCGTGTAGTATTACATTACACTGTATCTCGATTTAGGAAATTCGTTGTATAAATTTGTATTACAATGTAAACTGACTCAGATATAAAGGAATTAAAGCAGCTTAATTTCATACTGTATTGTCTCAGATTTAAAAGATTTATTCAGCTTAATTTCGTAATATATATACCAGATTTAAAGGACTTCCTTTAGCTTAAATAGTATTATATTGCCTCAGCTGACTTTTGATTTATATTCAGACAGATTTAAAGGAATTCATTCTGATATATTTACTACTATTTTGACTCAGATTTAAAGGAATTCGTTCAGCTTAATTTCGTTTTACATCGACTCAGACTTAGAGGGATTTTGGGAAAGTTACACAAACCGAGAAGAGTAGATGCCTGCATATCTGCGCCTTTACTGTTCGCAAACAGATCTAATCACGAACTTCACATTTCGCAGTGAGTATGCAGACTCCCTAAAATCTCAACAATAACAAGTGACGTCGAACATAATACCGAGTTATTGATATGTACATTTCATCTATACGAGAGAGCAAAAAGAAAGAACATTTCAAGTAGAGCGATAGTCACTAGCTATCCTTCCTGAATGTCTTCTGCACTAAAGCTAACAATGCTTTCAATTAAACATTTAAACAAATCAAACAGACAATTAATCATAAGGATAAGATAATTGAATATAAGAATATATCAATTAGATATAAGAATTAGCGATATCCTAAAACCTAAACAATAGATAGATAAACTGGAAACTGGGTAAACAACTGATGATAAATTGATTAACTCAACAGGCTGGGCTCTAAAGGAGATATCGCGAATTAAGGTAATGCTCAGTTTTCGGAAACAATTAAAAAGATTGCCAGGATACAAGACAAATGTGCATACCTGGTTGTCAACGGAATTATGGCTCTTAACGTCGTTTTCTACTTCAATTCCACAATAGTAAATGAGCCGCAGATTGACTGTCGACCCCTTCCGCAATCGTTTCAGAAGGTTGTCATTGGACTATTGATGTCTGTGATCGATGGCAGCGTGGTTCTTCTTGTGGTTTTCTTTTGCTCTGTCTTAAGATCGCGACTGAGGTATCTAATTTATTTCACCAGACTGTTTGCGATTACATGTGTTTTATTATGCTGTTCCTGTGATAAGATTGAGGACCGAACCGAACTCATACTTGTATTTGGCGCTGCATCCAAAGGCGAAAATTTGCACGGAATGCCACCGTAAATAACACACTCAGGTAATATTTTAATATGAATTGAAGTATTGAAAGCTATGACGTAAATGGGTACGTGAATATATTTTTGTCAGAAAAATGACGAGGTATTATTTCATGTCCAATGTAAGGCAATGGGTTAAATTCAAGTATTTGGCATACATATAATTTTTCTAGCTTATAGTATCGAAAATATCCGATTGCAAGTAATCCTGTAGGTTATAACAGTCTTGAGGTATAACTGACCCGGCAATGGTGACGCGACAGTCTTGCGCAAAATTTCAATTTTCACTTCAATCAAGGGTCATAACTCCATTGAAAATAACGATATTTGATCATTATCTATCTCAGCTTACTAGTTTATATACAATGTATATAAATGTTATCACATCTCGTATATTTGTTCTCAAGATAAATCTCAGTTTCGATATCATCAAGAGCCATTATTTTCTTGAAACTAACAAAATTGGTTCATATTCAATTTCAGCTTAAAATTTGATCGAAATGCATTGATTTGTTCTCAAGATATTGAACGGAAACGAAATTTTGACGTCAACCAAAGTAACAACTCTGTTGAGAAATGATGAAATTACCCCAGCTACAATCCCAAACCACTCCTCCCCAATATCAATGTCTATGCAAAATTCATTAAAAAAAAAAAAAAAATACTTTCCCAAATTAAGGATCAGAAACGAAGCGCTGACGGATAGACGGACACACACTCGGTATGTCAGGGTATAAAATGACGCGGTAAAGTCTCTAAAGGAGTTTTTCTTTATCAAGACAGTGTAAGTGTCAACATCGACACGGTTTCAATGGATGCTGTAGGGCAAAACGGCTATGAAGTAATACAATAATCCGCATATTCGCCTGATTTGGCACCTAGTAATTGCTTTTTCTTCCCGTACTTAAAAAGGAAGATATCAGTTGATACTTTTCCGGTTCGATAAAAAAAGTCAATGCAACAGTTGAGGAATGGCTTAATGCTAAGGGTCCCGAGTTCTCCAGTTCTTGGATGATGGCACTGGAACACCATTACGCCAAAATATCATGCTGCATGAAAAAGAAGAAGGAGATCTCGAACGGAAGCACACTAGGGTGGTTACTTATTGACTGGTCCTTATAATAAAAAAAAACTCAACAACAAAGCTATCGGCATCATTTACGTCGTATTTTTAGTTCACCTGAGCAATGCTTAGGATGAGCTTTAGTGATCAGTTTTAGTCCGTCGTCCTTCCGTCCGTCCCTGCGTCCGTCCGTTAACATTTTCAAACGACTTCTCCTCTGAAGCCGCTAAGCCAATTTTGCCCAAATTTCATACGGTGCCTCCTTAGGTTGGGGGAACGAAAGATAGTTAAAATGGTCTCAGTCCGTTGACCAAGATGGCTGCCATGCCCACATAGGTAAAAACATTCAAACATCTTCTTCTTCAGAACCGAGGATGCCTTGGGACTGAATCTTTGCACTAATCATCAGGGATGGAAGGTTTACCAAAGTTGCGAAAATAATGGTTGTACATTGACATTTGACTTTTTACGGTGCTTCCCTATGCATTCGTATGAGCACCATACATTTGTATGGGAAAAATGTTGAGAATTTCAAACGACTTCTCCTCTGAGGTCTCTGGGCCAATGTTGCTCAAATTTCATGTGGAGCCTCCTTCGGGGTAAGGGGGATTTAAGATTGCTAAAATAATTGCGGTCCATTGACCAAGATGGCCGCCATGCCCATATATGGTAAACCTTTAAAAATCTTCTTCTCCAGAACGGAGGATGCCTTGGGGCTGATTCTTTGCATAAATCGTCGAGGACAATAGGTCTACCAAAGTTGAAAATGATGGTCGTATATCGACGTTTGACCTTTTTACGGCGGGGTGAAACTTGCTCGTCTTTGTTTATTATAGTGATTAATTTGATTTTTATGTTTTTGCTTTGATGCATTGACTGAGTTGGGAGCCTTTATGCGAACCGAAGTTTTATGTATTTCTGTATTAAGAGAAGCATCGGGACCCAGGGTGAAGTTAGCTAGCTGTAAAAGTGCTTTAACCCCCCCCCCCCCCCCCCCGGTGGCTTGCTCTACCGACCGTTCTAAGGCGGTGGTCCCGGTGTTAGTCTTACTCTTTGTTGCTTTGTGGTTTATTCTACGAGGCAATTTGTTGTATGTCTTTCCGTGTGTCATTTTGTTCTTGTGTTTTTCAGTCCTTTTAGTATTGCGATTACCTCGCTTGGGGAAGAGAGAGCTAATCTTAGTGCTTTTCGTACGTGTGTTTGGTTTGTGATTTTTTAGATTTGTCAGTTTCCTCTTCCTCTTGGGGTCTGGGAAGGGCTACGGTTTTTGATTGTGGCACTCCCTGGACTTTTCTCTTACCTTTTTTGCTTCTGAATGCATTTGTATGGGCCCTATACATTTGTATGGAAAAATGGTGATAATTTCAAATTTCTGAAGCCTCTGGGCTAATGTTGCTCAAATAACATGTGGAGCCTCTTTGGGCCAGGGAATAAAATATTGCTAAAATGGTCATGGTCCATTGACCAAAATGGCTGTCATGCCCATATATGATAAAAATCTTTAAAAATCTTCTCCAGAAGCCAATAAGCCCTGGGCCTAATCCTTGCACAAGTCATCGGGGACAGGAGATCTACCAAGATTGCTAAAATGATGGTCCTACGTTGAGGTTTGACCATTTTACGGCAAATTTGCTTCCCCATGCATTTGTATGGGCCCTATACATTTATATGGGAAAAATGTTGAGACTTCATATTTTGGACATCTCCTATATAATCCAGTTGAATCGAAACTTAATGATGAGCATTAGGGCGCTTAGTAGACAAAGCCAAATGAAGTCCCGAAAATCCAAGATGGCCGCCACAGCTGCCATCTTTAAAATCAATTTTCGACATCTCTTCCCAAATCTTTGGTCGCCTTGAGCCGAAACTTGCTCTCTAGCAACAGTATGACTTCTGGATTGAAACGAGCTAAAATTGTGTCGATCGAAAATCCAAGATGGCCGCAATGGTTCCGCTCTATTGAACAAGATGGCCGCCAGAGTTAAAAATATAAAATCTTCAAACGACATCTCGTCCTTGGCAAATGGCCTGATTTCAAAATGTTTGCACAGAAGTGTTCCTCCAATGGCCCTCTACCAAAAGTGCTGAAATGGTTCTGCTTGGCTAAACAGAATGGTGGCCAGAGCTAAAAAAAAACAACTTTAAAAGACATCTTTTCCACAGCCAGTGTCCTGATTTCAAAGTAATCTCATAGAAGTGTTCCTCTTTTGGCCCTTAACCACAATTGCTAAAAAAGTTCCGCTCGGCTGAACAAAATGGCCACCAGAGCTAAAAATAGAAAAAAAAAAAAAAAAAAAAAAAAAAAAAACAACCTTTAAATGACATCTCCTCCTTGGCCAATGGCTTGATTTCAAAATGATTTCACAGAAATGTTCCTCTTATCCCCCTTTACCAAATTGCCAAAATGGTTCTGCTCTGCTGAACAAAAAGGTCACCAGAGCATAAAAAATACAACAAAAAACAACAAAAAAAACCCAAAAACAACAACAACCTTTAAATGATATCTCCGTGGCCAGTGGCCGGATTTCAAAATAATTTCACATCACTGTTCCTCTTATGCCCCTTTGCCAAAATTGCTAAAATGGTTCTGCTCTGATGAACAAAATGGTTGCCAGATCTAAAAATAGAAAAAAAATCTTTAAAGGACAGGATAAGTAGATGAACCAATTGACTGCTGAAAGAAATCTGTTTTTTTTTACTTATGACACTTTGAAAATTGCAGCATTTTAATCTTGTAAGCAAGATATCTCAAAAACTGTTTAAGCCATTGCCTTGAAACTTGACGGGCTAATTGGGAATGATAAGTAAATGACCTTATTTACTTTCAGTAGTTATCTCAGGTGAGCGTTGTGGTCCATGGGCCTCTTGTTTTTATTTTACTGTCAACACGCTGAATAAAAGTTTAAGCAAAGTGTTGACCTCTACAGTCATGGTAATTTACTTTACAATCTTAGGAGATTAGTCAGGTTATTCAGAATAATTCAAAAGCTTTATCAGTTGATATTTAACGCTTAGCACTCTGGGTAAAATTTCAGCAGACGACATATTGAACTATTTTTTTTCTTACTTTTCTCAAAGAAAACAGGATTGGACATTTCATGCAAATTGTATCCATTGGATACAATTTGCATGAAATGTCAAATCCTGTTTTCTATGAAAGTTAAGAAAAAATGATATTAGTTTGCCATTTGCTGAATTAGCCCAGAGAACGGTTAAGGTAAAGGATATAATGTAGATGTTTATTTGTGTTGAGGTTTTACGGCCCAGTGAACCCAATGGGGTCATGTCGAGCGCGGTCAGTTTACCTAACCACACGTTTACTGGGCAGGCTTGGTCCTCTAAGAGTTTAACCAGTATTGTGCACATTCTTTCGCCAGAAACTGACAACTGCCCTTCTTGAATCAGCGGAAGGGAGAGAATGACCGTTGAAAATATTTCATGATCAATCTCTACGAAAGAATGTTGCCGACCTCGGCGGGGGTTGAACCCGCGACCTCCTGGTCTCCAGTCGGACGGCGCATCCAACTGAGCCACCGAGGCTGGCTATAATGTAGATGTAGATGACAAACTGCATACTTAGCGGTTACTCCAATAAAGGGTAACAATTGTGTTACCCCTTTAACCCTTCTCTTGCTAAATACGACATGCCGTGTCTTAGCAAACAGTGTAGATCCAGATCAGTTGGCTTCTTCAGAAGCCAACTGATCTGGATCTGCAATGTTTGTCATTAAATATGTGAATTTGTATCAAAAACCCGGATCAAGTAATCCGATTGGCTGGAAATTAAAAGTGGGCGTGGCATCTTAATTTATTCAGCATGACAAAGGTTAATTACACCATGACAGACCGGGCCGCAAACTCTGTGACTATAGAATGTGAGCCTTGATGATCCCCGTACCACTTTCTTTACCTCTCCTGTATTATATGATTGTAACTGTTAAATAACTCGTGTCGATTTGTGTTGTATTCTAATACTTCTCTATTACACATACACTCGGAAACTATTGCAAACTTTCAGTCCATTTGTGACAGTTTTCCGCGGACAGTAGCAAGTATCGCGAACTATACTCTAGCTGTCTTTTGGTACAACCAAAATGGCGGCCTGTGAGAATATATTATGTATGCTTATTCGTGCAAAATAAGCTTGAGAATAGTTCGCGGATACTCGCTACAGTCCGCCGAAAACTGTCACAACTGAACGGAAAGATTGCAATAGTTTCCGAGTAACCGCGAGCGTCTCGGTTAACTGAAAGCAGCCCTGTTAAATGTTCCGTCATTTGTTAAAATGTAGATATTTTTTGTGACTGACTGTTTGCTTTGCGACACAAGAAGCCTCTTCAGAGAAAAAGGTCTACCTAAAAAGAAAGAATTTGCTCTCCTTTGGAGCAAATTCTTTCCTTTTAAGGTAGACCTCTTTTCAGAAGGGGGAAAAACAATTTGACAGGGTTGCCTCCCCTGATAGTGTATCGATTCTTCTTCAGGCAGACATTTTCTTTTCTTTTATCCTAGACATAGGGGATGATATGTCATAAAAGTCGTCTCCTAAGGATTATTTTCGGGAATAATAAGTCAAACCTATCCGAAAAGCAACCTGTATTTAGAAATCACCTGTCTTATAAGGCCACTATTTCAGATCCCATTAAATGCAACGAAGCGGAAATCTACGTGTATTAAACAAGAACATGGCTTATGCAACTACTTTTCGGTTTTCTCATAGGCGCTTACTTAACACAGGTTTGACTGTATGAAAGTATCTCTACTGCTCTAGCTTACAAAAAAAAATGTTTATTAATATTTAACGTACTGTTTATATTTAATATACTTTTTTTACATGTACGCTTTTGATAGTACCCAGAATACAGAATGCATTCTTATTTTGCAGAGATTCAAAACAAAAACGATCTCGGACAAATATCGTTTTTTGTCTAAACAAAGATGTGTATATAGATAAAATACCATACATGCTCATTATGTTATTTATGATTTATACATTTTGTTTGGATACAGCCGTTTGGGGTTCATCTATAAACCATGTTATATCCGAAACCGTGTTGCAATGAAGCGTGTTATAAAAGTATTTCTGTGTATTATTTATCCAGTCAAAAATATAAAGTATCCAGAAAAGGTCATAGCAAGGGAACACATGTTTCCCAAAGCACCGGATAAATGTTTAATTACTTAAAGGGCAAATATCAAGGTTTTAATTCTACTAAATATTTAAGGGCACTTCAGTAAGGAGGTGACTGCCGAAAACCGCATCAAATTATCTTAAACGGTTTCTGAAATATTGCGATTTGAAATTTGATATTTAACATACAAAAGGATTGAATTCAGGCTGCTTCATTAATATTCATAAGCCTTTTTACGACATCATAAGGGAACAGTAAAATTTTAAACTTTTTTAAATTGCCAATATTTTTTGCTCTTTAATCTGCATCAATTCAGTTTTCATATTGTTTAATTTATTCAGCTCCTTTAAACTAATATACATAGGAATTTAGCTCTTATTTTCCGTTTAAAGTGTTACATTTCAAATTTAAAAATTTCATTTAAATAATTTAAAATCTAGTTACAAAGCTTAATAATTAGCCAAAATTGACTTTTTTGGTATTCATTTATATGATATACACCCAAAATTCACTATTATTAAAAAAAACTTACGAAAAATTTAATATTAGTCAAGTTTTAAACATTTTAAAATTTAGATTTAAATTTAAATAACAGATTAAATTTTGAGTTAAATTCTCTATTCATGGGCTTATTTGTGGACAGAGACCAATTTCAACAATGGTTAAGGAGAAAAACTGTGTAGCATATAAGGAAATGCAGAATATTCCTGTTTAAAATTTCAATTTAAAATTTAAGTTCCACTATGACATCACAGAATATTGCATTGTGGGCCTTAATCAATACACAATCCAAGGGAGGTTACTCTAACAGGAAAAAAGGTAGGTATCGTAAATTAATCACCATAACTTTTGATTGGATTGGAATTTTTTGATGGGGTTTTCAACAAAATAATTCTCTTAAAGCATTCTATCAACATCCTGAAAACCAGGAATATTTTAAATTTCTTTATATTTGCCCTTTAAAATTACTAAAAAAAAAAAAAGATCGATCAATCTAAGAGAGACTGCAACGGAAGCGTCACCTTAAAACGGTCAATGGAAAACTGAGGCTTTAAACTCGTTTAAGTACAGTTAACTCACGTTATCTCTACCTCGCTTATCTCGAAGAACTGCTTATCTCGAAGTGAAAACTTGTCCCTGCCTTAACATGACATATCTCGAAGTGAAAAACTTGTCCCTGCCTTAACATGACAATTTAACAACAAAGAAAAAATATTGTGGAAAAGAGGAGAAATTGCTCCTTAGGAGCAGTTTTTCCACTTTTCCACAATATTTTCGATATATCTATAAAGTCAAGAGTCCAATTACACATGAATATGTTAAATACTGTTGTTTTAATTATTTTTTTCTCAGTTTTAATAATCTGATATGTCGAGGTACGGATATCTCGAAGTATTTCAGAGAGTCCCTTTGAATTCGAGATAACGAGAGTCGACTGTATATCCAGTAAATCTCTGCCTTAATTCCGATAGCGAGTAACTAACTCATCAGAAGATCAACATGAAAGCTACCAAGGAAATGCCACAATCACGAAGTACAACCTTTCCAAGGCAAAAAATGGAGTAAGGAAGAGAAACAAGCAACAACTATGCAAACACCACATATGAAACCAGCGACGCACAAATAGACGAACTCCAACAGAGGCACTGCCTTAGAACGGTCAGTAGAAAAAAAAGAAAAGAAACTTCTGGTGTGTGTGTGTTCGGGTAGGGTGATTAAACCAGATTTACCCACGTCTGATGCAATTCCAAATTATATACATTCATGGGCCGGCGGCTGGTAAAGGGATCATAGAACATATGCGAGCACGAAGATCCAGACCAGACCACCCTGCGCATCCGCGAGGTCTGGTCAAGAGCTTCGCTGTTCGCCTACACTATATAGGGGCCTTGTTGAAGATAATAGCGAAGATCTAGACCGGACTCTTGGCTGTGCAAACTGGTCTGGGGCTTCGCCATTCGTAAAGTCGACTCTCGTTATCTCGAAGTCCAAGGGACTTTCTAAAATACTTCGATATATCCGTACCTCGACATATCAGATTTGCAAAATTGAGGAAAAAAATCGAACAACCACATTTAACAAATGTATATGTAATTGGACTCTTGAAGTTAGAGATATGTTGAAAATATTGTGGAAATGAGCTCCTTATGAGCAATTTCTCCTCTTTTCTACAATATTATGTTAACTGTTATTAGAGTTTCATGTTTTGGAAGGGACCAGATTTACTCGAGATAAGCGGTTATTCGAAATAAGAGAGGTCGAGATAACGAGTGTCAACTGTTTTCCTTAAGGGCCTTTTTGTTAGCCGGAGACCCATATTCGGTCCACATAGAGATCATCGACCAGATCAGTGAAACATCACACAATCACAAACAACTATGATGAAACAAACAAAAGGCTCAATGGCGATCGGAAGCCAGAACACAAGAAACCCACAAACAGAATCACGATGGGCCCGACTATAGACATTGACAGTCAGGCGCCGACTTTCTGAAACATTCTGAGGAGGGTGTCGCCATTTAGTCTTTGGATCAACTCGTCGTCATGCAATTAAAGCAGGAAGCAAAGTTACTGACTATAATTGGATAAACAACCATGCATGTGGTTTGCCGAAGAATATCCATATTGTAGCCTTTGTTTTTGTAGCGGGTGACAATCTTTTGTGAATTACTCCGAAAAATCAATTTTTTCTTCGAGCATATGCGGAAAGCGAAAGCCCAGATCAGCCTGTGCATATGCGCAACTGATCAGGGCCTTCGCTGCCCACTGCCAGAAGAATATATCAATGGAGAGCAAAAGCGCGGATGCGCATTTGCGCATGCGCAGGATAATGTGAATCCGCACATTTTTCGCATGCTCGAAGGCACTTTTTCGCTTGGCGCCGCCCATTTATAAATAGTCACCAGAAAATTAAATTTCCGCCTGAAAACCTTCTAAAATGGTTTAGGATTGACCTGCCATAGAGTTTGGTTTAAACATATTTTTTTTTATATATGGGCCACGCTAAGTGAAAATATATCTTCGAACATGCGCAAAATGCACAGATTAATGATTCATACCGCACATGCGCAAAGTCTAAATCGGGCACTCGCTCTTCATTGGTACATTCTATAGTGTCCAGTGATTCTTTTAGGGGACAGCGAAGGCCATGATCAGACTGCGCGCATGCGCAGGTTGATCTGGGCCTTCACTGTCCACATATGCCCGAACATACATTTTCGAATGGCTTGGCCCATATTTCGTCCATACATTAATATATCTACGTGCACATAAACATTACACGAGTGAGGCAAATATACAAAAATGATTCGAAAAAAAATATATATATTCTATACCTGTTTTAAGAAAAAATCCCAAGACTTGTCAATAATAGTCACGAATTTTTTTTTATTCGTACCGGATTTGTACTTGCTTTCGGCCTAGTCTCAACTGATTCGTAACTGATTCCTTCCGGTCGTGCAGTATTCCCAATAGATTCTTGTAAATCGTAGTGAATTCTTGACAATATTCGTGCGGTTCCAGCCGAATCGAGTCGAATCCCACGGATATTCGTAACACTATCGTACCTATATCGTCATTGAATCATAGAGCGTCACGAATTGGACCAGAAAATGTACAAAATTCCACGAATCCAAACGAATCCTAAAATGTATCCATTTATAGAGATTCGTGGGATTCGTCGTCTGTGTGGAATAGGGCCATAATAAATGTAGCAGCTTGCTTAAACTCGGACCTAGTGAAAATTACAAGACGGGCTGCACAGTGGCTAGTTACCTTTAATCCTAATAAAACCGAAGCACTTTTAATATCTCGTAAGATAAATTAAATACAACAGCCACCACTTTTTATGCAAAACGTACAAATTCAAGAAATTGATTCCCACAAGGATTAGTTATATTTTTTTCAAATGAATGTAATTGGCACCAGCACATTAACTACTCAATCAAACCGAGTCTCCGAGTTTTGTGCTTTTTGTGTTCTTTGTTTCCAGAGGCAATCCTTTTCGATTGTTTATTTATAGCAGAAAAAGCATGGTTTAGAATCAGTATTATGAGGGAATTGAAATTTAAAATTGATAGAAAATCGCTCGAAACCATTTATGTAGTATTTATTAGACTGTTATTAGAATACGGCGATAACCTCTTGTAAAAATTCGTAATGAAGCTGCAAGAATGGCTACAGGAGCAACGTAACTTGTTTCTATGAATAATCTTTACAAAGAAATTTGTTTGGAATCACTCAAGAAAAGACGAAGCGATCATAAACTTACTTTATTTTATAAAATGAATGACAACTTAACAACTGGATACCTGTCTTCATTAATACTGTAACAAGTTTGTAACATATCTCGTTACAATTTACGCAATAAGGGCTAAAACCACTCAACATCAAAATTCTTTTCTCCCCTCTGGTTTAAGAGACTGGAACAACCCACCAATTTACAACATGCGATGAAAAAAAAAAAAAAAAACAACAAAAAACAACAACAAAAAAAAAAAAAAAAAAAAAAAAAAAAAAAAAAAAAAAAACAACAAAAAAAAAAAAAAAAAAAAAAAAAGAAAAAACAACAACAAAAAAAAAAACAAAGAAAACAAACCTTACAAAATTTTAATTTGGTCATTCAGTAGGCCAGCGCCAAACCTCATTCCAAAGTGTCCCCAATTTCGATTATTATTGTTATTATTATAATTATTATTATTATTATATGCCCCCTTCTGATTTGATGGTATTGATTTGTTCTTAATTTTCAATGTCATTGTTCTGTATGCTTAAATCTGGTTTAAGTATCCCGATGCTAAAATAATAATAACGTTATTTTACATTCACAGATGTGTACCGTCATTAACAACACACTGTTACATGTGAAAGGAACTATATAAGCCTTGCTTTCGTTCTAATCCTTTGTATGTACAGTTAACCCTTTATACCGACACTCGATACAACGACAAAATTCGTTATACTGACAATTTGACTAGCACGGAAACCCTTTCTTAAGAGGTGACAGTAAATAAGAAATTATGCAGGAATATTACTATTCAATACTTCAAGCAACATATGTTTTGGATGTTGTTAGAATCGCCTCACCGAGGCGATTCTAACAAATATCCAAAACATACGTTCTATGAAGAAATAAGAATAAAACATGGCATTTGTTACATATCATTCTGGTCATTAAGAATTCTTTACAACAGTAAATTCATTTTGATGGCAATATCTTTGGGAACTAATGATGTCGTTGTAACAAGGGTTCACTGTATTCAACTTTCTTTGTATGTTGTTTTGATTTGTAAACTTATTGAATAAAATATGTTTAAACCAAACAACGTAAGAAACTGGCGTTATTCAGTCCGTTCATTAGCAACGTTGAAGTCTCTTCAGGACGTAACGTTCATGACGTAACGCCAATAATTTCATGACGTTATGGTAACGTCTTTCATTTGGTTGGTTTAATGTCCCCTTTGACAGCCGAGGACGTCAAGACGAAATGCAATAACGCAAAAAGCAGTCTATAAAACAGTTCCGACACTGTGAAACAATTCACTAGTTACTGCTATCATACCATTACACTGTGAATTATAGAAAATAACTAAACGAGAAATTCCTATACTTCACTGCTAGGTATATAATAGATGTCGTGTACCCACAGGGATGAGCCCATGCGCCCAGTCAAGATTACAAATAACTAATTTATTATACTGCAATGTTTTATTGAGAATATTCAAAAGTTATATGTCACAACGTTACTAATGGCTGATTACAGACAGCACCATACATAAAACAACATTATTAAAATGCTTGTAACGTCAACAAAACAATAACAATTACACCACATCTCCAAGGCTTCAAAGACGCAGCCGGCTGAACAGGTATTTCAACTAAAATCGCTCAATCCAGCGGGAAAATGACGTTTATACATTTTCGTTGATGCGACGTTGTCTGAACAGTGCGTGCCCGCTCGGATCTTTCTTCTGGAGAACAATCAGGCTGACAATGCTTTTGTCAGTAAACTTAAATTGGAAATACGTACATTGAAATAAAAGACGAAATCGTGTTATTTTATTTATACATTGATCGTGAAAAAAATAGCAGCAATTGACGTGGAGGCGTGTACATAGGATGTGTTAACGGCTTCTTACCTCCGCAGATTACATGGTATCTATCTCGTGACCATTCCCGCCCCTAATTCCTTTTTATTGCAATTATATATAAATTAAATTATGGGTGGGTGAGTAATACAGAATTAATTAAGCACTTTTTACGGTTGTGTTTAAACATCGGAAATAGTTTTTCAAACATTTTTGTTGATAAAAGCATCCACTGTAAAGGAGCGGAACGTACTTAAGCGCAAGCAGAAGAGAGGGGTTCCGAAGTTGAAAGTTCTGAATTTTTAATTTGCTGATTAAAAATAAAAGAAGACAGCACTAATATGTTTTCTTATTTGTCACAAAAAAATAATTGTGAATGAATTGTCAAGTTTTTTTTTCTCTGCGAAAAATAAGAAAACTATAACCAATTTCCGTCTGATGAATTAGCCTACAGAGTGCTAAAACAATAAAAATATAGGAGACGGAACTTGTTTTGAGTCTAAGCCTTGCAATGATAAAATGGTCTTCGGGCTTATGCGGGTAGCTAAGCTTCAAATCATCTGCACAGTCTGATAATTTTTTCGCTTGCACACGATTCTTTATACACTGAAGACCCTTTATCCAACTATTAGCTTCACAGAAAGCCAAATCCGAAAAATATTTTCACATCAACCCCGAGAGAAACACCAGGTTAGCACATCAACCCCGAGAGAAACACCAGGTTAGATGGTAGAAGATGCAGGGCAATGTATAGGGCATCAATCCTTAAACCATGAATTAAAATATTTCTTAATATCCCATGTTTTCATAACCTTAAAAAAGAAAGTAAATTTTATAAAGTTTAATACGATGTAAGATTCACAGAAAAAAAATGTGTTAAAACACGCTCAAAAGCAAAAACAGATGGCGCATATACGGCCCTTCTTTACACATTGTAAGTTTGAATAAAATAAAAACAAAAAAAAAAAGACAACAATATTTTATTCATGTTAAAAATCAAGTTTATATATGTTTACCTACTACCACATTTTATACCGCAACCAGCCTAGTAACCTAATAAAGGGAATCAGCGGGAGTCACGTCGACATCAGTGATAGATTAATCATGACGTCGATAGCTCGGCCGCGACGTCAATGACGTCATTCACTCTACTTGGTGGCGCATGTCGTCATTGTAGAATAATAATATAGAGTCGCACAGTAACAAGCTTCATCTTGTTTTATTGTAGAATGTATAGTTAGGGGTGTTTGCTCATTTGTTATAGTGGTGGCCTTCTCCTTCACTGAGCGGAGCTGAAAGATACTATCAGCCGGGAAGTATCGACACATGATAGACAAATCCACTTGTATGTTCTGTCTAGACAGAACGAGGCTGTCGACGCAGTGAAAGTGTCTTAAAATCATTATATAAATATATTCACATAAAAGAACACTATTCTTAAAGATATAGAGGGCATAGATTGCCAAAACACACAAAGTGTGAAATAAAATCGCAATGACTTAAATAGATAAGTGATAAGCGTCGACGAAATAAATAGGGCCCCATACAAAGAAGTAAACTAATTTACACTACATATTCTTAGTTACTTCACGTTAGGAAGGGCATTCTCTTCCAATCGGCACAGCAACGTTCACCGCACTTGGTCGGGGATTGTACTGGTTGTTAACAAACTGATTAATCAAGACTAACTCTACTTTTCGGGTACCTAGTTTTTAATTTAACATACAAAAAATATATATACGATCATACGGGGATCATACGGAATAAGTTTGATCTTTGCAATATTTGTTTTAGCACATTTTCAGACATTTCAATAAGCTTTTAACCATCTATCGCTTCCCAGATTTGAATGGTTCGTTTGCACGATTGCACTATGCATTTGACGCGATGAGGTCAGAAACGTTGATTTGTGCTATTTTACGTGACGCAATAACACGAGTGCGAGCCACGACAATAACCAACTGCATTGTTGGTAATCTGTATTGATAAATTTCTAAAAAATTAATTTCGCATGATTTTTTTTTTTCGATCGCGATATAAATTAAATGCATTGTTAGTGTCTTTTATAAAATTGTCGTGGCGAACCGATTATATTTTTATTTTTGAAAAGGAAAAAACAACAACAAAAAAAAAAAAAAAAAAAAAAAAACAACAAAAAAGAAAAAAAAAAAAAAAAAAACAACAACAAAAAACATAAACCATGTTTAACCCCTTTAATGAATTAATTCAATGCCAAAACATTACAAAGCATTTCATATTAAAACTGCTCCAGTTGTCAAAAACATAACGAAAACACGCTTTTTCAAATATATTGAAAATTTTACCACCAAAAAAATGTAACTTTTCAGATAATAATTCTGACATTTTACATATTCAGTTCTGTTCAAAACATAGATTGTGAGTACTCGTTAGAACCGCCTCGGCGAGGCGGTTCTAACGAGTACCTACAATCTATGTTTTTTTTTAGCAGAAATAATTAAAATAATGTATACCCCTGTAAACCCCAGTTTTACTATATAAAAATGGAGTTTAAGGGGGTCAACATTATATTAGCGTGTTTTCGTGATGTCATCACGAAAACATGCCTATATAATTTTGACCCCCTCAAACCCCACTTTTATATAGTAAAACTGGGGTTTACAGGGGTATACATTATTGTTCTTATTTCTGCTCAAAAACATAGGTTGTGGGTACTCGTTAGAACCGCCTCACCAAGGCGGTTCTAACGAGTACCTACAATCTATGTTTTGAGCAGAAATATGAAAAATATCGGAATTTTTTATCTGAAAATTTTCAGTTTTTGGAGCTGAAATTTTCTATCTATTTGAATAGGCGTGTTTTCGTAATGAGTATGTTTTCAGTTTCTTGCACAAACTTGTGTAGCAAAAGGATACACGCTTCTACCGATATTTCCTTTGTTCAGGCCTATAGGCATGGTGGGCGAAGCTTGCTTACCAAGTAATGCGCGGACGCCTGATTACACCCTTAATTCTGGGGTCCATGTCTGTTGGTCTGAACATTCTGATTCGTCATTCGTTAATGGATTTATGAGTTTGGATTACGGCTTAGGTACCATGACCGCAACTACTTAATTGACAGCTGATCTCAGGGCTAAGGAATTAACCGATTATTAGGCCACCTGTTTGTCGTCTCTCTTGCGTACTTTAGATCGAGTGAAGATAATATTTGAATATACTGGTCTCAAAGTGCGACCATTGGAAAGTCTGTGATGCCGTTGTTATTTAGTACAAACAACACAAGTGAGTTCTTTTCCTCTGGTGTATGGCGGATCAGGAAGTTGTCCAGCTGCCTCCAAAAAATAGAACAAGTCACCATTACTGTCACCACTTTGACCTTGTATTATCTCTGGGTCAGCGTCCACACATTTAACAGTGGTCCTGTAGTGGCCAGTATACTCTGTCATCAAATAACCGAAGTACTCCAAATGCCAGCCCTCGTAACATTCCGTCCTTGCCGGAAACATCATCACGACTGTTCTTCTTTTTACTTCACAAACAACGCAGGGAACATCTTGATCGTGTATTCCTTTTCCAAAGATTGCATTCAGTCTATCATTTCCGTTTTGATACTCTGCTCCATAAATATAAGAATTCTGCTGACCAGGAAAACTCTTAAGCCACTGAGGTACATGTGGAAGACATTGGGTATCAACAATTCCCCCTCTGTTTTGATGTTCGCCTCCTGCTGCAAAACCTTTAAAGAGAAACGCGCATCATGTTATAAAAATTAAAGAAACCAAAGAGCATATTAAATTGAACATTATGGCGAAAAACAAATGCAAAAAATCGGTTGACAAATAAGCAAGTTATTGGGCTTCAAAGAGCTAGAAAATGCTGTTATGGAAGCTCCCATGTTTTGTAAGTGATGTCATAACCACTAATTAATTAAGCAAACATTAAATAAATCACATATGAAATAATATTTTTTGCTGTATGCATATTCTTGAAATTGTTATCATCTGCTTATATACAATCAACTAGATCACACAGGCATAATTATGTCATAGAATGGAACCTTTAACCGCAGTATATTTCTTTTTTCTTATTTCTTAACCGATTTTGGTCATGTTTGTGCCAAGATGCTTGCTTTTGGAAGCTGAATGTTTTAAGGCATGTATTTATTTAGCGGGCCTTTTCCTGTATTGCTGAATACAACGAAATTTGAGTCTAGGAACGAGAACATCTTTATTAGCATTTGCTGTGTTTGTTCACATAAACAGATCGGTTTTCAGACAGTAAGATGCCGACAGCGTCGTAAGGCCCTCAGAGGTACCAACAAGAAGGAGATATGAAGAACAAACAATAACAAACGACACATATAAACCACATAAGAACCACCCAGGTAATTCCGAATTCTCGATGTCGGAGGCTATCAAATTTCGAGGTAAATAATAACAGAAATGGCATGACAGGGTCTGAATTTATCTATTTTTTTTTTACCGTGTATGTCAGCTTTGTGTGAGGTAAAATACCAAATAAATAGTTTTTATATGGAATGATGTTAACACGGAATGCGTTTATTTTATTTGAAGTGTGTCAGTTGGATTCTAAATCACTTCTGAAAAAATGCATTCTTTTTTCAAAGAAGATTTCTGTTTCATTTGCTTATTGTTTGTGAACTTGGAAATTAGTTTGAGATATGGGCAGTTCAAGCCACTAACGGCTAATCATGGTGCCTAAACAGGAAGCAAATGGTGATGATTTAGGGAATTTTGTTTCGATTTCCTACACAATACTTGTATGTTAATTTTATTCATTAGAATCGCGTTGATGGGGTGATTCTAATGAGTACACACAACCTAAATTTTTATGATAAAATAAAAGAATTTCCCTAAATATTTGTTTTCTTGAGCTGTCGGAAGAATTTCGAGGGACTCAAAAACGAGTTCGAATTAGCCATGATAAACGAGCCATCGGTGTTCGAGCTATTGGGGTTCGACAATTATTTACCATTTTCATAAAGTATAAGCATTATTGCAATGTTACACCTTTCTCTTGATAATATGGGACGTATAAAAGTCGAAAGACTCATCAAACTCTCCAAATTTTGCAAATTGATTACGGTGGTGTCATTTTTATGAGTATTTAAATGATCGGAGGTATGTTGCCTTGATGCCCATTACGAAAACACGCCTATCCAAATACACAGAAAATTTTACCCCAAAAAATGGCAATTTGTTCAGATAAAAAATTCTAATATTTTTCATATTTCTGCTCAAAACATAGATTGTAGGTACTCGTTAGAACCGCCTCGTCGAGGCGGTTCTGACGAGTACCCACAATCTATGTTTTTGAGCAGAAATAACAAAATAATGTATACCCCTGTAAACCGCAGTTTTACTATATAAAAGTGGGGTTTAATGGGGTCAAAATTATATAGGTATGTTGCCTTGATACCGGAGGACAGAAGTTTTTATGTTATTCCTGATGAGCAGGCACATCAGCTGTCCGAAAATAAAGACAACAACAACAACAGCTGCAACAAGAACAGCAGCAGCAGCACCACCACCGTCACCACTACCATTACCACCATTACCAATAACAGAAAAGATAGCAACGTTCATGCCACAACCAAAAATCATATACAAAAAGCAAAAATAGCCAGTGCATGTGCGTATCTCTACAGACTGGCAAATAAATGTTTCTGCCGTTCACAGCCGAATAGTTGAACTCAATAAGGAAAGACAGTCTGTTTGGGCCGCTTCAAGCGAAAAAATGCTTTTGGACATGCGCAAAATGCGCAGATTCATATCATCCTTTGCATGCGCAAAATATCATCCGGGCCTTTGCTCTCCATTCGTATATTCTGTAGTAACCAATGATTTCGTTAGCCCTGATCAGACTGCACAGACGCGCAGGATGATCGGGGGCCTACGCTGTCCGCATACGATGCCCGAAAACACGTTTTCACATAGCGCGGCCCACTTGATATTCGCTGTAAAATAATGGAATATACCGTTTACCACTCTCTGTGCTACAGTGAACCCTCGTTACAACGACGGCATTTGTTGCCAAAGATGTTGCCATTAAAATGAATTTGCTGTTGTAAAGAATCCTTAATGGACATAATGATATGTAAGACATTGTTTTATTTTTATTTCCTCACAGAACATGTGTTTTTGGATATTTGTTAAAATCGCCTCAGTGAGGCGATTCTAACAAATATCCAAAACATATGTTACTTGAAGTTTTAATACAATATTCTTGCATAATTTCTTATTAACTGTTATCTTTTCAGCGAAGGTTACATTACATTCAAATTGTCATTATAACGAATTTTGTCGTTGTATCGAGTGTCGGTATAAAGAGGAGTGACTGTAATTCAGCGGACGACAAATTGATGATATATTTCTTACTTTTTTTTCTAGAATACAGGCTTTAGTATTTTATACAAATTATCTTCTAAAAAGACGATATGCATGAAATGCCAATTTGAAAGCCTATTTTCTGGGTAATATATGAAAACTATTTCAAAAATTGCTAAATTTGTTTTACCCAACACGCTAAGTAATGAAAGCTAGTTTCCCCGCGTTCATGCCTGGATATCTTCACTGACTGACTTATTCATTGATGGACGTTGGAAGGGTCCACTATCTACATTTAAAGGAATTGTATAGGAATTTACTGATTTTGAGTCTGTCACTGAAAATTGCAATTTTCCTGGCAACAGTGTATACCCTTATCAGACACCGCATCTGATCAGAGGCTTCTTTGTTTTTAAATGTCACTTTTTGGGACGACAGGCATTTATGTGTTAAAATGGAAGTAAGCTTAAGATATTCTTAAACCAACAATAAATATCACATGTCCTCCAATTCTTGTATATTTTATAGTTAAAGCAAAAAGTTGGTGAAAAAGAATGTACTGGAAATGTCGAATCTTGACATAACGTTAATTTTGATACAAATTTAATCAAAATCGGATGAAAAATAAGAAGCTACAAGGTTTAAAGACATCAAAGCTTATTATTGCATAAAAAGTAGTGTCGCACGTTATTAACAGCCGTGCATTAACTGGCGGAAAGCCGTGTATTAACAAGGCAATTCACGCGCGCACTGTTAATGCACGGCTACGCAACTTTCAATATGTTCGTAACGGGGCCACAGATTTGCTGCCGTTACGTGATGTGTACTTCCCGGCCCTAGAAGGAGCATAGGCAGTGGAAATTTCATTCGCGAGAAATCGGTGAAAAGGCGAAACAAAATAGTGCAAGAAATAACGCGAAATGTAGCAAATGTTTTCAGTTTTTATGCAATAATAGCGATCGAACATGGTTTTTCAATGCATAAACATTCGCCAGGTCCCTAGGGAGGTGTTAAAAACCGCGGCCTCCGGCCTCGGTTTTCAACACCTCCCTCGGGACCTGGCGAATGTTAATGCATGAAAAACCATGTTTGATCCCTATATTCTATGGGTTCCGCTATTTTGAATATTTAATGAGGCTCTATGACAGTATAAAACCAAAGCCTAAATGAGTCAGCGCATGACAAAACCTACAAAATGGCACGAGCGCGCAGCGAAGACCCAGATCAGCCTGGACATCCGCCCAGTCTGATCAGATTCTTCGCTTGCGCTCAGTGGCTAGCTAAGAACCCAAGCTTTCTTCATGCGGACAGAAAAGACTCTGATCAGACTGGGCGGAGACCCAGGCTGTTCTTTCGCTGGGCGCCATGCCATTTTGTTGGTTTTGTCATTTAAATAAGATTTAAAACAATTTTCATTCTCTATTAGTATATATAACTTCTTCTCTATGCATTTATGGATTTAGTTGAAAATAACCGCATTGATTGCTATCAGAAAGAAGATGGTATTTAACATTTTGAAATGTTTAGAACCTCATTAAATGACAGTGCCCTTGATAATGTTTTTGAAATCTTTTACCGTCCAGGGTTAACTCAGATACATTCTTCACCAACCTTGCGTTTCCCTTTTAACGCCCAGCATGAGGAGTAAACATTTTAACAGGCGACATTTCAACTTTTTTCTCATTAAACAAACATAAGCAATACGAAAGAAATGTCAAAGCATATTTTCTGGTTTCTTGAAAAAATAAGAATTAATATATATATATATATCCTCGTTCCGTATTTTTCAATGAAAATATTTACAGTCGAACTTCGATGGCTCGAACCCCTTTGGGACCATGAAAATTTGTTCGAGATAGCGGTAGTTCGAGCCTCGGAAAGTTACTATTAATGCCACACCAGGAGGCACAATGAAGATAATTTTGAGGATATCTTTATCTTTTTGGTGTTCTATATTTTAAATGTATGTTGTGTGTACTCATTAGAATCGCCTCATAGAGGCGATTCTAATGAGTACACACAGCATACATTTACAAGATAAAAGAAGAAAATCTTCCTAAATTACCCGTATATCGTATTTGGAGGAAAACCCTGCGACTCAAGAACGTGTTCGACTCATCCATGGTAAACAAGCCATCGGGGTTCGAGCCATTGAAGTCCTACTGTACTTTTAATATTTCTTACAATAGTAAAGTGTAAATTAGCCGCGATGTAAGAAAACGTACCTTCCGACATATGCGCCCAGAGATGATTCAGATCATTCTGCGCATTCGTGCAATCTGATCAGAATCTTTACTGGGCGCGTTTTGGAGAAACGAGGATGCAAAGTTTCTTCATGCGGACAACGAAGACTAATCAGACTGCGCAGATGTGCTGGTTGATCTAAGTCTTATTGGGCGTAGATGTCTAAAGGTACGTTTTCTCACGTTGCGATTTTAATGTTTTGGTATATAATTTTCTCTTTTAAAGTATTAGAATTATGTGAAACTTAAATGTATGTTCGTAAAACACGGTGCCCCAACCCACATATACTATTCCCCACTGCAAGTAGCCAAACTAGACGCAATGCTCTCTTTAAATTAAATCCGATTATTTTCATAAAATTAATTAAGTATGTGATGTACTCCTTGACCCCAATGTCTGCCAAATATCAGAGACATAGTTAAAACACTTTTTGAAATATCTTGCGCACAAGAGAAAGTGTGATGACCGAATAGACGAACAAAGCAGAAGTAATGTGCTCTCTCAGATTGTTTTACCACTCTCCCTCCACTCACCCCCCACCCCCGGTGGTTTATTCTACTAACCGTTCTAAGGCGTTAGTCTTACTTTTTGTTCCTTTGTGGTTTATTCTACGAGGCGATTCGTTTTAAGTCTTGCTTTGTGTTATTTTGTCCTTGTGTGTTTTCAGTCCTTTTAGCATTGCGATCGCCTCGCTTGGGGAAGGGAGCTAATCTTAGTGCTTTTCACGCGTTTGTTCGATTTTGCGCTTGTTTGATTTCGCCTGTTTCCTCTTCCTCTTGGTATCTGGGAAGGGGTGCGGCGTGATTATGGCATTCCATGGACTTTTCTCATTAGAAAACACGCCTATTCAAATATATAGAAAATTTCTCCTCCAAAAAGTGAATTTGTTTGTGTTGAGGTTTTACGGCCCAGTCAACCCAATGGGGTCATGTCGAGCGCGGTCAGTTTACCTAACCGCACGTTTACTGGACAGGCTTAGTCCTCTAAGCGGTTAACCAGTATTGTGCACATTCTTTCGCCAGAAACTGACAACTGCCCTTCTTGAATCAGCGGAAGGGAGAGAATGACCGTAGAAAATATTTCATGATCAATCTCCACGAAAGAATGTTGCCTACCTCGGCTGGGGTTGAACCCGCGACCTCCTGGTCTCCAGTCGGACGGCGCATCCAACTGAGCCACCGAGGCCGGCCCAAAAACTGAAAATTTCCAGATAAGAAACTCTGATATTTTTTCATATTTCTGCTCAAAACATAGATCATGGGTAGGCAAGGCGGTTCTAACGAGTACCAACAATCTATGTTTTTGAGCGAAATAAAAAAAAAAAAAAAATATTCCCCTGTAAACCCCAGTTTTACTATATAAAAGTGGGGTTTAAGGGGGTCAAAATTATCATCACGAAAACATACCTATATAATTTTGACCCCCTTAAACCCCACTTTTATATAGTAAAACTGGGGTTTACAGGGGTATACATTTTTTTCTTATTTCTGCTAAAAAATATAGATTGTGGTACTCGTTAGGTGAGGCGGTTCTAACGGGTACCTACAATCTATGTTTTGAGCAAAAATAAAAAAAAATCAGAGATTTTACATCTGAAAATTTGCAGTTTTTGGAGGTGAAATTTTCAATATATTTGAATAGGCGTGTTTTCGTAATGTTAGGCATGTTTTCATGATGTCTTACCTTTTTTTTTTTCAAATTAAAGAGCATAATGAAGACCAACCTTTGTAAATAAGCGTCGATCCATTCGAGCAAACTGTTCGTCCCCATCGTATATATACCACTGTGGAATCTGTAAAAATGGATTTCCATCATGTGAATAACTTTTGTTTTGTTACTGTAAATGACAAAGTTAAGAAAACTTACAGAAAAATTTCATTGACCCGAACGCCGATGTCTCGTTTACCGTCGCTGATTCAAACATGTTTTCGGACCTCTAGGAAAAGCTTCCGATAGCTCAAAAAAAAAAAAAAAAAAAAAAAAAAAAAAAATTTAGGGGTAGTTTAGGGAAATTTTCTCATTTTATCATGAAAATGTATGTTGTGTGCGCTCATTGAAATCGCCTTATTGGGATACACTCAACATACCATAATTGAAAAGAAGATCAAAAAGACATCTTTAAAGTATCCCTGTTTGTCTCCTGACCTGGCGCCATGGTTAACTCTCAGTGGCTCGACCTACCAATTTCTAGAACAAATTTCAATGGTCCAAAAGATGTTCAAGCCGTTGAAGTTTAACTGTATAAATGTAAATGTTTTTCAAAGGCGCAGGTAGAAGGGTATTTGCTCGTCTCATTTTTGGGGAAAAGTATCATTGTGCAGAAAATCAATAACAACATCGACATCTTGTATATTGGTTTTAAAGTTTGTATTTTTGCAAATCCGAAAGTGCTTGTCGAAGAAAGCTCCACATGCAATCTGAGCAATCGGGTGAGCAGTTCAGGAGAAAAAAGGTCATGTGAAGTATTTACTATATATAGTATGTTTGGAGGTCATTTAACCTTCTCAACCCGGTAGATCAAACAGATACTTGTCATAACGAGCCATCTCATCTACATCTACACTGTTTGTAATTATGTTTTTGATTCCAGACTGAAACCCCTATTTGCATCAATGGACATGTCCTTATTCATGGATGGACGAGTCCACTTCAAGATCTCAGTTATGAAAGAATTAAATGTTAGACGGTTATTGCGGTTATTTTGTTTGCCGTTTACCAATCGTTTTCACAAATATGAAAGCTCTTCTACCAAGGATGCTCTACATATAGTTTGGTTTATGTGTGGTTTCAGAATTGATCAATTCAATGTATTGTTCCATTTTCCCATAAAACGTGGTCAGCCTGGATATCAGATCCCCACAAAATTGAATTATTTCTTCCAGAGAATGCCCCTCATGCACTTTACGCAGGGTTGTGGAATTATCAAATGTTATTACTTGTCTAGTAATTGATCAAACATCCATTTGTCCAATCAAGATTTACTTGCCCGAAAATTAACAGTTTTTCTTACTTTTAGAAGAAAACATATGTAAGGCGCTTCTAATGAGTACCCACAATATATGTTTTCTTCGAAAAATCAGAAAAAAATATTTATCTAATTATCTGGATACGCTTCTTAGCTAGAGCTATAGAGTAAATTGAAATTTCTTACTTGTCCTCAGGGAAATGGGACACGTTGGGCAAGTCGGGCATGGTATTTCCATTGCCCGGACTTAAAATGTAATTGGCTTTGCCGTTTTGGAGAAAAAGTTGATTAAAGCCTTTTACCATATATGCTCATATCGGATTCCTGGGATTCTGTTTCCCAATAACTTTTGTTAATCTAAAAGAGTTTGTCTCTAGAAATTTATTCGTGTAATTTTACTTCAGTTGGCTACACAGTTGCGGAGATACAGTCATGTAGTTTTGTCACATGTGCCATGGCATACACTCCGGATGTTTGCCTTCTCTGCTTTTTTGCAAACCTCTACATTCGGCAAATACCCCTGTTTAGAAAATGATCAGTGTATATTATGCCATTAGTCTTCTTTATCGTATCTTACAATCAACACGATGTTCTGGTTTTCAACTAATAATTCAATTGTTTTTAAATAAAAAAAAAAATAAATAGCATGCATGACACGCACGTTTAGCATTAAACTGAAACATATTCGCAAACTTTTGCGAAAATGCAAGACTTGGACAACCCTGTAAATTATATTATTATTATATATGCCATGACCGCATCTTGAATGCATTTTACCAATATATTTTGAAAACATCTTATGTCGAGGACACATCATTTTGAGCTCAGATTTTGTCAGTTTTAGAGAAAATATTCAGAATTTTCAGTATATGGTTATGGTGATCATCTTTAATGCCGGTGTCATATAATATTTTGACCCGCCTAAAAACAGACCCGCGGGTCATAATATTATGACCCGTGGGTCAATATATTACTATAATATTTTGACCCGCCCCATAATATTTTGACCCGCCCGGCTATCTTTCTTAAGGAATGATATAACACATGTAGAATGAATTCATTTATTAAAACAGCATTAAACATAATGTTTGGAAAATAATTCGTCCACTTTAATTTTCGAGGGAGAGTTTGGGGGTGGGGGGTCAAAATATTATACCATAATATATTAACCCACCCCTGATTCTGACCTGGCAATCATACGACATTCCTAAAAATAATGTGAAATAGATCCTATTACCATGAAACCTTAAAAAATAATCAATGACATCCTTTTTCAATTTTTATGGGATGGGAGGTGGTGGTGGGGCGGGGGGGGGGTGTCAAAATATTATACCATAATATATTGACCCACCCCAGGATCTGAACAGGCAATCTTGAATGATCGCCGTAATTAATATTTAAATTTGTTCATTTTATCATAACGACATGAAAAATGCATTTGACTTATTGATGTGGGGTTGGCTAAGGAGGGGATGGGGTGGGGGTTCAGAATATTATACCATAATATACTGACCCGTCCCTGACTTTGACCTGGCAATCATAATACTTTGCTGGAAATACTGTGAAATGGTTGATTTGTAACATGAACACCTAAAAAAAAGAAAAACAATTAATAAAATGTCATCCTATATGTCTTTTTGAGGGGTAGGAGGTGAGCGTAGGGTCGGGGGTGGGGTCAAAATATTATACTAAAATATATTGACCCTCCCCTGACTTTGACCTGGCAATAATAATACATTGCTAGAAATACTGTGAAATGGTTGATTTGTAACATGAAAACCTAAACAAAAGAAAAACAATTAATAAAATGTCATCCTATATGTCTTTTTGAGGGGTAGGAGGTGAGCGTAGGGGGGGGGGGGTGGGGGGGGTTGGGGGGGGAGGGGGAGCGGGGAGGAGGGGGGGGACGGCGTCAAAATATTATACCATAATATATTGACCCGCCCCTGGATTAGAACAGGCAATCCAAAATTATATCGCTGAAAATAATGTGAAATAGATCCTTTTATATGAGGAAATGAAAAATGGATTATCATGAAATGACATCACTTTTGATTTTTTGATGTTAGGTGGGCTGAGGAGGGGGGTGGGGCGGGGGGTCAAAATATTATACTATAATATATTGACCCACCCTGATTCTGACCTGGCAATCATATGACATTGCTAGAAATAGTTTGAAATAGATCCTATTACCATGAAACCCTAAAAAAATACATTTTCAAACAATGACGTTCTATTTCAATTTTATGGGATGGCAGTAGGTTGGGGGGGGGGGGGGGGTGGGGGTCAAAATATTATACCATAATATATTGACCCACCCCAAGATTTGAACAGGCAATCATAAATGATCGCCGCCGTAAATAATATGAATTTGTTCATTTTATCATGACGACATGAAAAATGCATTTGACTTTTTGATGTGGGGTTGGCTAAGGAGGGGGTGGGGGCGGGGGGAGAGTCAGAATATTATACCATAATATATTGACCCACCCCTGACTTTGACCTGGCAATCATAATACATTGCTGGAAATACTGTGAAATGGTTCACTTGCAACATGAAAACCTAAAAAAAAAGATAAACAGTTAATAAAATGTCATTTTTGAGGGGTAGGAGGTGAGCGTAGTTGTGTGTGTGTGTGTGTGGGGAGGGGGGGAGGGGGGTCAAAATATTATACCATAATTTATTAACCCACCCCAGGATTTGAACAGGCAATCATAAATGATCATAAATGATGTGGGGTTGGCTAAGGAGGGTGTGTGGGGGTGGGGAGGGTGTCAGAATATTATACCATATTATATTGACCCACCCTTGACTTTGACCTGGCAATCATAATACTTTGCTGGAAATACTGTGAAATGGTTGATTTGTGACATGAAAACCTAAAAAAAAAGAAAAACAATTAAGAAAATGTCATCCTATATGTCTTTCTGAGGGGTAGGAGGTGATAATATTTTGACACCCCCCCCCCCCCCCCCATCCCCCCCAAAAATCAAATTGGTCATCATTTAATTCAAATGCTTTTTCTTGTAGGTTTATATAATAAAAGAAAACATTTCACATTATTTAAAGACTTCATTTATGATTACCTGCTGAAATCCAAGGGTGGGTCACTATATTATACTGTAATATTATGATCCCCGCCCCCTCTCACTTCTACCCCCGACAAATCAAATTTGTCATTTAATTAAAATGCTTTTTTTTTGTAGGTTTACATGATGAAAGAAAACGTTTCACATTATTTAAAGGGTTCATTTATGATTGCCTGCTGAAATCCAAGGGTGTGTCAATATATTATGGTATAATATTTTGACCCCCCTCCCTTATCCCTTAAAAAGTCAAGTAGGATGTCATTTAATGAAAATTCTTCTTTTTTTTTTTTAGAGGTTTTCAGGATAACAGGAAACATTTTACCGTACTTCTAGCAATCTATTATGATTGCCTGGTCAACGTCATGGGTGGGTCAATGGGTCAATATAGTATAATATTTTGACCCCCCCCCACCCCCCTCAGTCCTACCCCAAAAAAATCAAATTGGTCATCATTTAATAAAAATGCAATTTTTTGTAGGTTTACATGATAAAAGAAAACATTTCACATTATTTGAAGACTTCATTTATGATTGCCTGCTGAAATCCAAGGGTGGGTCAATATATTATGGTATCCCTTAAAAAGTCAAGTAGGATGTCATTTGATGAAAATGCTTCTTTTGTTAGAGATTTTCATGATAACAGGAACCATTTTACAGTACTTCTAGCAATCTATATTGATTGCCTGGTCAACGTCATGGGCGAGTCAATATATTAAAGCATACTATTTTGACCCCCCCCCCTCTCACTCCTACCTCTCACTCCTACCCCCCAAAAAATCAAATTGGTCATCATTTAATTTAAATGCCTTCTTTTGTAGGTTTACATGATAAAAGAAAACATTTCTCATTATTTAAAGGGTTCATTTATGATTGCCTGCTGAAATCCAGGGGTGGGTCAATATATTATGGTATAATATTTTGACCCCCTTCCACCCCCACCCCTCCCTTAACCCTTAAAAAGTCAAATAGGATGTCATTGGATGAAAATGCTTCTTTGGAGGTTTCATGATAACAGGAACTGTTTTACATTACTTCTGGCAATCTATTATGTTTGTCTGGTCAAAGTCATGGGTAGGTCAATATATTATGGTATAATATTTTGACCCCCTCCCCCACCCCGCACCCCACCCACCTCCCACTCATACCCATAAAAAACAAATTGGTCATCATTTTATTAAAATGCTTTTTTTCAGGTTTACATGATAAAAGAAAACATTTTCACTTTATTTAAAGGGAACATTTATTACTGCCTGTTGAAACCCAAGGGTGGGTCAAAATATTATGGTATACTATTTTGACCCCCCCCCCCATCACCTCCTTACCCCGTAAAAAGTCAAGTAGGACACCATTTGATGAAAATGCTTCTTCCGAGGTTTTCATGATAACATGAACCAGTTTACATTACTTCTAGCATTCTATTATGATTGCCTGGTCAAAGTCATGGATGGGTCTATATATTATGGTATAATATTTTGACCCCCCCAAACCCCCAACCGCCCCCACACACACCTACTGCCATCCCATAAAATTAAAATAGGACGTCATTGTTTGAAAATGTATTTTTTTAGGGTTTCATGGTAAAAGGATCTATTTCACACTATTCTAGCAATGTCATATGATTGCCAAGTCAGAATCAGGGTGGGTCAATATATTATAGTATAATATTTTGACCCCCCCCCCTTCCATCCCCCTCTTCAGCCCACCTAACACCAAAAAATCAAAAGGGATGTCTTTTCAAGATAATCCATTTTTCATTTCCTCCAAGATCTATTTCACATTATTTTCAGCGATATTTTTGGATTGCCTGTTCTTATTTTGGGGCGGGTCAATATATTATGGTAATAATATTTTGACCCCCTCCCCCTCACTCCTACCCCATAAAAAATCAAATTGATTATCATTTAATTAAAATGCTATTTTTTTTTTTTTTAAGTTTACATGATAAAAGAAAACATTTCACATTATTTAAAGGGATCATTTATGGTTGCCTATTGAAATCTAAGGTGGGTCAATATATTATGGTATAATATTTTGACCCCCCAACCCCACCCTCCTACCCCTCAAAAAGTCAAATAGGACGTCATCTTATTTCAATGTTTTTTATTTAGGTTTTCATGTTAAAACGAAACATTTTGCATTATTTGTAGCAACCTATTATGATTGCCTGGTCAAATCCTGGGGCGGGTCAGTGTATTATGGTATAATATTTTGACCCCCCCCCCCACCCCCAACATCCCAACCCTCTCTCAAAAAATAACTGGGCGGATTACTGTCAGAACATTATTTTTATTCCTTTTTTAATAAATGCTTCAGTTGTATATGTTTTTTTAACATTCCTTAAGAAAGATAGTGGGGTGGGTCAATATATTATGGGGCGGGTCAAAATATTATAGCAATTTTCTGACCCGCGGGTCAAAATGTTATACGGGTCAAAATATCATCTGACAGGATCCCAATAATGTTTGTAAATTTGGAATACAGTCAACTCCCTTTATACCGGCACTCGAAACAACGACAAAATTCGTTACACTGATAATTTGACTGGCACAAAACCTTCGATCAAGAGATGACCATAAGAAATTATGCAAACATACTCGTACGTTTTTGATATTTGTTAGAATCGCTCATTGAGGCAATCCTGACAAATATCAAAAAATATGTTCTGTCGGAAAAATTCTACTCATTAAGGATTCTTTATAACAGCAAGAATATTTTAGTGATAACATGCTTGGAAACAAATGCTTTTGTTGTAACGCGGTTCACTCTATGTGAGCTCAGTCAGTCTTGCAGTTTCACAGAAACAGTTATCAGGTCAAACGATATATGGCCAGGACTGTCATTTTGGGTGTTGAATCCCAATTTTTTTTTTCACAAACCTGCAATACCCTGTCCCAAGGATGCTTCGTAAGCAATTTCAACTAAATCGGCCTTGCAGTTTCCGAGAAGAACTGTTCATAGATTTGATTATTTACATGCTCATAACGGCCATCTTGGACGCCAGTACCCAAATGTTTTCGTACATTTTAGAAATCATATCCAAATGCTTCACATGCAAGTTGAGCTCGATCAGCCTTGCCATTTCGGTAAAAGGTCGTTTAAAGGTTTTTATCAAATATGGTCATAGCGGAAATCATGGATGCCAGTTCCCAATACTTTTTGCAAGCTTGAAAGACCTTGTATTTTTAACTCAATATGTCTTGCATTTTGGAGAAGAAGTAGTTTAAAGGTTACCCATATTTGGTCATAGAAGCCATCGTGGATGTTATCCTCAAAACATTTTCGCAAACCTACAAACTCTTGCTCCAAAGATGCTTTATATGCACCTTGGTTATAAATGGTGTAGAGTTATCTGAGAAAAAAAATCGTTCGAATAAGCTCAACCATTTTCCCATTACGTTTATGGAATGTTTCGGTTGCTGTGGTAACCAATCAAATTGGCCGATCGGCATATTTCACAAATTTGTTTTCCAAATTCTCAAACATATTTTTCTGCCGACCAATGGTCAATTTGCTTTTAATTGTTTTTAGAGGAGATGTCATTTAAAATGTGTGGCTGGACAGACGGACAGCAAACTTTTATACATTTTTATGTCCAGATAAGTAATTTATTATTATTATTTGTTTTGCTGGAATATGTGACAAAATAAATACATAAAAAAATCAGAATCATGTGTACTATATCAAACACTTTACTTAAGATCTAAATGATTGTTCAGCTGCATGATGCAACAAAGTTACACAAAATATTGTACCAACAAGTGCAGCATGCAAGTCATTACGAAAACACGCCTATTCAAATATATTTAAAATTTCACCACCGAAAACTGAAAGTTTTCAGATAAAAATTCTGATATTTTTTCACATTTCTGCTCGAAACATAGATTATGGATACTCGTTAGAACCGCCGAGGCGGTTCTAACGAGTACCCACAATCTATGTTTCTGAGCAGAAATAAGAAAAATAATGTATACCCCTGTAAACCCCAGTTTTACTATATGAAAGTGGGGTTTGATGGGGTCAAAATTCTATAGGTATGTTTTCGTGATGAATGTAAATAAAAATAATGTACCTGTCAAACGTCTGATTAAATCGGCATTGTCCTGCTTTGAGGTCTCAATTTCAAGTTTCCATTCGGCTTTTTCTTTCTGCAGGAGTTCAAGTTCATGATTCACGCTTATTATGAGATTTTCTGTCTCCTTTTGTGTTTCCTTCATCCTGGTAGACATTCGTTCAACATTAAACTCCGTCCGAACCATCTTTTCTAGTAGCTGCTCTTCATATACGAATTTTGTACAGTGCGGCTCTCTACAATTACCGGAACTGTTTAAGAAATAAATGACCAGAACTGTGTAAAATAACCTGCAATCCATATTCAACGCTATACGCGGCAGACTGTCTACTAATGACGAACAGGTTTGTCCAGGATGTTTGTGTTTAATTAAGCCGCACTATGCGAAAACGTGTCTTTGGGAATATGCGGGCAGCGATAGCCTAGATCAGCCTCCGCCGTCCGTTAACAGAATCATTGGACATTATAGAATGTATCAATAAAAAGCAAATGTCCGGATGAGACTTTGCGCATGCTTGGGATGAATCTGAATCTGGGCATTTTGCGCATGCTTGAAGACACCTTTTTGCTTGACATAGCCCATGTATTTCTGATCGAAGATATCGCTCACCCGGTTTAATGGGCAAATAAACATTTACGGGATTAGGTTCACCTTCAGGAGCGACAACATACCCACATTTGTCTCCCTGCCTTCTGAAAAAGGGTATACTCTAAACAGAAACGGGTCTACTCTAAAAGGAAAGAATGTTCTTCGCGTGGGTGCAAATTCCTTTCGTTTAGCGTGGACCCTATTCAGAAGGGGATTGTTGTGCGGGAGAGCAAACGGGCAGTTACAAATGTTAACTACCTTGTAAAGCTACAGCAGGGGAAATACTTTAATGGTTAAATAAAACGGACACTCTCAAAGAGAGAGCGTTCAAAGTTGAAAGGTGTTGCATCCCCTCCAAATGGGAGAGTTTTTTAGCAGAAAGAATTTGCCTTCTTTTTACAGGAGTTTTTTTTCCTACAAATGGTTACTCTTAAAGCCATAATTTTTCCCTGGCTTTTCTTTATGTATAGTCTATTATGAAAACGGGATGCAAATAGTTTCTTGCCAGAGTAAACGCCCTTCAAAGGTTACTTTTGTTTTAGATTGACCCAAATTTAAAGAAATTTATTCAGCTTAATTTTGTAATATATTATATAAGATTTTAAAGAACTCATCAAACTTTGTTTCGTATTAACTCAGACTTAAAGGAATTCCTGCAGCTTAGTTTAGTATTAAGTTGTTCCAGATTTAAACAAATTCATTCAGCTTATTTTCGTATTACTTGATTTACATTTAATAGAATGTATTCGGCTAAATTTTGTACTAATTGACTAAGATTTAAAGGTTTTCCTTCAGCTTGGTTTAGTATTATATTGTCTCAGATTTAAAGAAATTCATTCAACTTAATTTCGTATTAACTGCAAGAAATTCATTCTTATTAATTTTAATTGATTGACTCAGATTTAAAGGAAATTCTTCAGCTTAGGTTAGTATAATATGGGCCGCGCCATGTCATGCGAAAACGTGTCTTTGGAAATATGCGGACGGCGAACACTCAGATCAGCCTACGCATCTGATCAGGGAATTCGCTATCCGCTAACAGAATCATTGGACATTATATAATGTATCAATCGAGAGCACCCCGATGAGATCTTGCGCATGCGTCGGGTGTATCTTCATCTGTACATTTTGCGCATGCTCGAAGACATCTTTTCACTTGATGCGGCCCATATTGTCTTAGAAAAAAATATCCAGCTTAATTTCGTATTAACTGACAAAGATTTAAGGGAATTCCTTCAGTTAGTTTAATATTATATTGCCTCAGATTTAAAGATATCAACCAGCATTATTTCGTATTAGCTGACTCAGATTTAAAAGAATCCCTTTAGCTTAAGCTAGTATTATATTATCTCAGAGTTAAAGATATTCATCCAGCTGAATGTCGTACATGTAGTATTGACTAAGATTTAAAGGAATTCCTTCACTTGATTTAGTTTTATATTGTCTCAGATTTAAAGAAATATATTCAGCTTAATTTCGTATGAATTGACTCAGACTGAAAGGAATTCCCAAGGTTAATTTTTAATTATATTGTCCCAGATTTAAAGAACTTCATTCAGCTTGTTTCGTATTGTTTGACTCAGGTTACAAGAAATTCACTCGGCTTAATTATGTATTATATTTTCTAAGATTTAACGAATTCTTTCAGTTTTATTTCATATTACCCGACGTAGATTTAAAGAAATGCATTCAAATTAATTTCGTATTAATTGACTCTGATTTAAAAGAGATTCTTCCTCTTCGTGTAGTATTACATTACACTGTATCTCGATTTAAAGAAATTCGTTGTATAAATTTGTATTACAATGTAAAGTGACTCAGATATAAAGGAATTAAAGCAGCTTAATTTCATACTGTATTGTCTCAGACTTAAAAGATTTATTCAGCTTAATTTCGTATTATATATACCAGATTTAAAGGACTTCCTTTAGCTTAAATAGTATTATATTGCCTCAGCTGACTTTTGATTTATATTCAGACAGATTTATAGGAATTCATTCTGATATATTTAATACTATATTGACTCAGATTTAAAGGAATTCGTTCAGCTTAATTTCGTTTTACATCGACTCAGACTTAGAGGGATTTTGAGAAAGTTACACAAACCGAGAAGAGTAAATGCCCAGACATGCCTGCATATCTGCGCCTTTACTGTCCGCAAACAGATCTAATCACGAACTTCACATTTCGCAGTGAGTATGCAGACTCCCTAAAATCTCAACAATAACAAGTGACGTCGAACATAATACCGAGTTATTGATATGTACATTTCATCTATACGAGAGAGCAAAAAGAAAGAACATTTCAAGTAGAGCGATAGTCACTAGCTATCCTTCCTGGATGTCTTCTGCACTAAAGCTAACAATGCTTTCAATTAAACATTTAAACAAATCAAACAGACAATTAATTATAAGGATAAGATAATTGAATATAAGAATATATCAATTAGATATAAGAATTAGCGATATCCTAAAACCTAAACAATAGATAGATAAACTGGAAACTGGGTAAACAACTGATGATAAATTGATTAACTCAACAGGCTGGGCTCTAAAGGAGATATCGCGAATTAAGATAATGCTCAGTTTTCGGAAACAATTAAAAAGATTGCCAGGATACAAGACAAATGTGCATCCCTGGTTGTCAACGGAATTATGGCTGATTACGTCGCTTCCTACTTTAATTCCACAATGGTATATGAGCCGCAGATTGACTGTCGACCCCTTCCGCAATCGTTTCAGAAGGTTGTCACCAGACTATTGATGTCTGTGATCGATGGCAGCGTGGTTCTTCTTGTGGTTTTCTTTTGCTCTGTCTTAAGATCGCGACTGAGGTATCCAATTTATTTCACCAGACTGTTTGCGATTACGTGTGTTTTATTATGCTGTTCCTGTGATAAGATTGAGGACCGAACGGAACTCATACTTGTATTTGGCGCTGCATCCAAAGGCGAAAATTTGCACGGAATGCCACCGTAAATAACACACTCAGGTAATATTTTAATATGAATTAAAGTATTGAAAGCTATGACGTAAATGGGTACGTGAAAATATTTTTGTCAGAAAAATGACGAGGTATTATTTCATGTCCAATGTAAGGCAATGGGTTAAATTCAAGTATTTGGCATACATATAAATTTTCTAGCTTATAGTATCGAAAATATCCGATTGAATGTAATCCTGTAGGTTATAACAGTCTTGAGGTATAACTGACCCGGCAATGGTGACGCGACAGTATTGCGCAAAATCTCAATTTTCACTTCAATCAAGGGTCATAACTCCATTGAAAATAACGATATTGGATCATTATCTATCTCAACTTACTAGTTTATATACAATGTATATAAATGTTATCACATCTATATATTTGTTCTCAAGCTAAAGCTCAGTTTCGATATCATCAAGAGCCGTTATTTTCTTGAAACTAACAAAATTGGTTCATTTTCAATTTCAGCATAAAATTTGATCGAAATGCATTGATTTGTTCTCAAGATATTGAACGGAAACGAAATTTTGACGTCAACCAAAGTAATAACTCTGTTGAGAAATGATGAAATTACCCCAGTTACAATCCCAAACCACTCCTCCCCAATATCAATGTCTATGCAAAATTCATTTAAAAAAAAAAAAAAAAAAACTTTCCAAAATTAAGGATCAGAAACGAAGCGCTGACGGATAGACGGACACACACCCGGTATGTCAGGGTATAAAATGACGCGGTTAAGTCTCTAAAGGAGTTTTTCTTTATCAAGACAGTGTAAGTGTCAACATCGACAGGTTTCAATGGATGCTGTAGGGCAAAACGGCTATGAAGTAATACAATAATCCGCCTATTCGCCTGATTTGGCACCTAGTAATTGCTTTTTCTTCCCGAACTTAAAAAGCAAGATATCAGTTGATACTTTTCCGGTTCGATAAAAAAAAGTCAATGCAACAGTTGAGGAATGGCTTAATGCTACGGGTCCCGAGTTCTCCAGTTCTTTGATGATGGCACTGGAACACCATTACGCCAAAATATCATGCTGTAGGTATACAACTGCATGAAAAAGAAGAAGGAGATCTCGAACGGAAGCACACTAGGGTGGTTACTTATTGACTGGTCCTTATAATAAAAAAAAAAAACTCAACAACAAAGCTATCAGCATCATTTACGTCGTATTTTTAGTTCACCTGAGCAATGCTTAGGATGAGCTTTAGTGATCAGTTTTTGTCCGTCGTCCTTCCGTCCGTCCCTGCGTCCGTCCGTTAACATTTTCAAACGACTTCTCCTCTGAAGCCGCTGAGCCAATTTTGCCCAAATTTCATACGGAGCCTCCTTAGGTTGGGGGAACGAAAGATAGCTGAAATGGTCTCGGTCCGTTGACCAAGATGGCTGCCATGCCCACATAGGTAAAAACATTCAAAAATCTTCTTCTTCAGAACCGAGGATGCCTTGAGGCTGAATCTTTGCACTAATCATCAGGGATGGAAGGTTTACCAAAGTTGCGAAAATAATGGTTGTACATTTACATTTGACTTTTTACGGTGAGGTCAAGTTTGCTTCCCTATGCATTCGTATGAGCACCATACATTTGTATGGGAAAAATGTTGAGAATTTCAAACGACTTCTCCTCTGAGGTCTCTGGGCCAATGTTGCTCAAATTTCATGTGGAGCCTCCTTGGGGGTAAGGGGGATTTAAGATTGCTAAAATGATTGCGGTCCATTGACAAAGATGGCCGCCATGCCCATATATGGTAAACCTTTAAAAATCTTCTTCTCCAGAACGGAGGATGCCTTGAGGCTGATTCTTTGCACAAATCGTCGAGGACAATAGGTCTACCAAAGTTACTAAAATGATGGTCGTATATCGACGTTTGACCATTTTACGGCGGGATGAAACTTGCTCGTCTTTGTTTATTATAGTGATTAATTTGATTTTTATGTTTTCGCTTTGATGCATTGACTGAGTTGGGAGCCTTTATGCGAACCGAAGTCTTTTGTATTTCTGTATTAAGAGTAGCATCGGGACCCAGGGTGAAGTTAGTTAGCTGTAAAAGTGCTTTAAACCCCCCCGGTGGCTTGCTCTACCGACCGTTCTAAGGCGGTGGTCCCGGTGTTAGTCTTACTCTTTGTTGCTTTGTGCTTTATTCTACGAGGCAATTTGTTGTATGTCTTTCCGTGTGTCATTTTGTTCTTGTGTTCTTCAGTCCTTTTAGTATTGCGATTACCTCGCTTGGGGAAGAGAGAGCTAATCTTAGTGCTTTTCGTACGTTTGTTCGGTTTGTGTTTGTTTAGATTTGTCGGTTTCCTCTTCCTCTTGGGGTCTGGGAAGGGCTACGGTTTGTGATTGTGGCACTCCCTGGACTTTTTTCTTACCTTTTTAGCTCACCTGAGCTGAAAGCTCAAGGTGAGCTTTTGTGATCACTCACCGTCCGTCGTCGTCGTCGTCGTCGTCGTCCGTATGTCCGTCCGTCCACAATCTTTAAACAACATCTCCTAAACCACTGATTGGATTTTGACCAAACTTCACAGGAATGATCCTTGGTTGGTCCTCTTTCAAAGTTGTTCAAATGGTTCCGGTCCGTTGCATATCTAGGTCACAGGAGCTAAAAATAGATTTTTTAACTAAAAACTTAAAAAATCTTCTTGTCAGAAACCACTGGACCGATTTCAATATAATTTTGCAGAAATGTTCCTTTGGTGATCCTCTACCAAGATTGTTCAAGCCATTTGGATTCGTCAAAAAACATGGCCGCCAGGGGGCGGGGCTTATTTTCCCTATATATCTATATAGAAAACTTTAAAAATCTTCTTGTCAGAAATCACTGGACAGATTTCAATATAATTTTGCAGAAATGTTCCTTTGGTGATCCTCTACGAAGATTGTTCAAGCCATTTGGATTCGTCAAAAAACATGGCTGCCAGGGGGCGGGGCTTATTTTCCCCATATATCTATATAGAAAACTTTAAAAATCTTCTTATCCGAAACCACTGGACCGATTTCAATATAATTTTGCAGAAATGTTTCTTTGGTGATCCTGTACCAAGATTGTTCAAGCCATTTGGATTCGTCAAAAAACATGGCCGCCAGGGGGCGGGGCTTATTTTCCCTATATATCTATATAGAAAACTTTAAAAATCTTCTTGTCCGAAACCACTGGACCGATTTCAATATAATTTTGCAGAAATGTTCCTTTGGCGATCCTCTACCAAGATTGTTCAAGACATTTGGATTCGTCAAAAAACATGGCCGCCAAGGGGCGGGGCTTATTTTCCCTATATAATCTATATAGAAAACTTTTAAAAATCTTCTTGTCCGAAACCACTGGACCAATTTCAATATAATTTTGCAGAAATGTTCCTTTGGTGATCCTCTACCAAGATTGTTCAAGCCATTTGGATTCGTCAAAAAACATGGCCACCAGGGGGCGGGGCTTATTTTCCCTATATATCTATATAGAAAACTTTAAAAATCTTCTTGTCCGAAACCACTGGACCGATTTCCATATAATTTTGCAGAAATGTTCCTTTGGTGATCCTGTACCAAGATTGTTCAAGCCATTTGGATTTGTCAAAAAACATGGCCGCCAGGGGGCGGGGCTTATTTTCCCTGTATATCTGTATAGAAAACTTTAAAAATCTTCTTGTCAGAAACCACTGGACCGATTTCCATATGATTTTGCAGAAATGTTCCTTTGGTGACTCTGTTGCAAGATTGTTCAAGCTGCCATGATTCGTTAAAAAACATGGCCACTAGGGGGCGGGGGTAATTTTCCCTATATTATCTATATAGAAAACTTTAAAAATCTTCTTGTCATAAACGACTGGACCGATTTCAATATAACTTGGCAGAAATGTTTCCTTAGTGACCCTCTATCAAGATTGTTCAAGCCGACATGATTTGTCAAAAAACATGGCCGCTAGGGGGTGCGGGGCTTATTTTCGATATAATTCTATATAGAAAACTTGAAAAAATCTTGTCGTCAGAAACCACAGGACTGATTTCAATAGAACTTCGCAGAAATGTTTCCTTGGTGACCCTTTACCAAGATTGTTCAAGCCGTTATGATTTGTCAAAAAACATGGCTGCTAGGGGGCGGGGCTTATTTTCCTATATAATTTATCTATATAGAAAATTTTAATAGTCTTTTCAGAAAGCACTTGACCGATTTCAATGTAACTTTGCAGGAATGTTTCTTATGTAACCCTCTATCAAGATTGTTCAAGCCGTCATGATTCGTCAAAAAAACATGGCCGCCAGGAGTCGGGGCTTATTTTCCTTTAATATCTATATAGAAAACTTTAAAACTCTTCTTGTTAGAAACCACTGAACCGATTTCATTATAACTGCAGAAATTTTTCCTTGGTGACCCTCTACTAAGATTGTTCAAGTAATCATGATTCGTCAAAAAACATGGCTGCCTGGGGCAGGGCTTATTTTCCCTATATATCTATATATAAAACTTTAAAAATCTTCTTTTCAGAAACCAATGGACCGATTTCAATACAACTTGGCAGGAATGTTTCTTTGGTTACCCTCTACAAAGATTGTTCAGGCCGTCATGATTCATCAAAAATCATGGCCGCTAGGGGGCGGGGCTTATTTTCCCTATATATCTATATAGAAAACTTTAAAAATCTTCTCGTAAGAAACAGTTAGACCGAGTTCAATGTAACTTGGCAGGAATGTTGCTTTGGTGACCTTCTACCAAGATTGTTCAAGCCTTCATGATACGTCAAAAACCATGGCCCACAGAGGGGTGGGGCTTATTTTTCCTATATATCTGCATAGAAAATTTTAAAATTCTTCTTGTCACATACCCCATGACTGATTTCAATATTACTTGGCTGGAATGTTGCTTTGGTGAACCTCTATCAAGATTGTACAAGCAATCATGATTCGTCAAAAAACATGGCTGCCATGGGGTGGGGCTTGTTTTCCCTATATATCTAAATAGAAAACTTTAAAAATCTTCTTGTCAGAAACCACTGAACAGATTTCAATATAACTTAGTAGGAATGTTCCTTTGGTGACCCTCTACCCAGTTTGTTCAAGCTGTCATGATTTGTCAAAAAACATGGCCGTTAGGGCGTAGGGCTTTATAGCTATATAAAACTTTTTAAACCACTGGACCAATTTCAATATAACTTGGCAGAAATGTTCCTTTGGTGACCCTCTTTTAAGATTCAGTTCAGGTCGTCAAGATTTGTAAAAAAAACATGGCCAGGGGTGTGGTGGAGGGGGGTGGGGTGGTTAGTGCTATAAAGTTTATACAAAAATCCTAGAGCAGTGAACTTGGCTGAAACTTCAACAGTAAATATGCAAATCTGTTTGGTCAGATGAGCGATATAGGACCATCATGGTCCTCTTGTTTGTTTCTGTATGCATTTGTATGGGCCCTATACATTTGTATGGAAAAATGGTGATAATTTCAAATTTCTGAAGCCTCTGGGCCAATGTTGCTCAAATTTCATGTGGAGCGTCTTTGGGCCAGGGAATGAAATATTGCTAAAATGTTCATGGTCCATTGACCAAAATGGCTGTCATGCCCATATATGATAAAAATCTTTAAAAATCTTCTTCTCCAGAAGCCAATAAGCCCTGGGCCTAATCCTTGCACAAGTCATCGGGGACAGGAGATCTACCAAGATTGCTAAAATGATGGTCCTACGTTGATGTTTGACCATTTTACGGCAAATTTGCTTCCCCATGCATTTGTATGGGCCCTATACATTTATATGGGAAAAATGTTGAGACTTCATATTTTGGACATCTCCTCTATAATCCAGTTGAATTGAAACTTAATGATGAGCATTAGGGCGCTTAGTAGACACAGCCAAATGAGCAGATAGAAAATCCAAGATGGCCGCCACAGCTGCCATCTTTAAAATCAATTTTCGACATCATAATTTTTGGTCGCCTTGAGCCGAAACTTGCTCTTTAGCAACAGTATGACTTCTGGATTGAAACGAGCTAAAATTGTGTCGATCGAAAATCCAAGATGGCCGCAATGGTTCCGCTCTATTGAACAAGATGGCCGCCAGAGTTAAAAATATAAAATCTTCAAACGACATCTCGTCTTGGCAAATGGCCTGATTTCAAAATGTTTGCACAAAGGTGTTCCTCCAATGGCCCTCTACCAAAATTGCTGAAATGGTTCTGCTTGGCTAAACAGAATGGTGGCCAGAGCTAAAAAAAAAAAAAAAAAAAAAAAAAAAAAAAAAATCTTTTCCACAATCAGTGTCCTGATTTCAAAGTAATCTCATAGAAGTGTTCCCCTTTTGGCCCTTAATCAAAATTGCTAAAAAAGTTCCGCTCGGCTGAACAAAATGGCCGCCAGAGCTAAAAATAAAAAAAAAAACAACCTTTAAATGACATCTCCTCCTTGGCCAATGCCTTGATTTCAAAATGATTTCACAGAAATGTTCCTCTTATCCCCCTTTGCCAAAATTGCCAAAATGGTTCTGCTCTGCTGAAAAAAAATAGTCACCAGAGCTAAAAATGAAAAAAAAAAAAAAAAAAAAAAAAAAACAACCTTTAAATGACATCTCCGTGGCCAGTGTTCCTCTTATGCCCCTTTGCCAAAATTGCTAAAATGGTTCTGCTCTGATGAACAAAATGGTTGCCAGATCTAAAAAATAGAAAAGAAATCATTAAAGGACAGGATAAGTAGATGAACCAATTGACTGCTGAAAGAAATCTGATTTTTTTACTTATGACACTTTGAAAATTGCAGCATTTTAATCTTGTAAGCAAGATATCTCAAAAACTGTTTAAGCCATTGCCTTGAAACTTGACGGGCTAATTGGGAATGATAAGTAAATGACCTTATTTACTTACAGCAGTTATCTCAGGTGAGCGTTGTGGCCCATGGGCCTCTTGTTTTTATTTTACTGTCAACACGCTGAATAAAAGTTTAAACAAAGAGTTGACTTTTACAGTCATGGTATTTTACTGTACAATCTTTGGAGATTAGTCCGGTTATTCAGAATAATTCAAAAGCTTTATCAATTGATATTTAAGGCTTAGCACTCTGGGTAAAATTTCAGCAGACGACATATTGAACTATTTTTTTTCTTACTTTTCTCAAAAAAAAAAACAACAGGTTTTGGCACTTCATGCAAATTGTCTCCAATGGATACAATTTGCATGAAATGTCAAATCCTGTTTTCTATGAAAGTTAAGAAAAAATGATATTAGTTTGTCATTTTCTGAATTAGCCCAGAGAACGGTTAAGGTAAAGGATATAATGTAGATGTATATGACAAACTGCATGCTTAGTGGTTACTCCAATCAAGGGTAACAATTGTGTCACCCCCTTTAACCCTTCTCTTGCTAAATACGACATGCCATGTCTTAGCAAACAGTGTAGATCCACATCAGTTGGCTTCTGAAGAAGCCAACTGATCTGGATCTGCAATGTTTGTCATTAAATATGTGAATTTCTATATAAAAAAAATACAAACCCGGATCAAGTAATCTGATTGGCTGGAAATTAGAAGTGGGCGTGGCATCTTAATTTATTCAGCATGACAAGGGTTAATTACACCATGACAGACCGGGCCGCAAACTCTGTGACTATAGAATGTGAGCCTTGACGATCCCCGTACCACTTTCTTTACCTCTCCTGTATTATATGATTGTAACTGTTAAATAACTCGTGTCGATTTGTGTTGTATTCTAATACTTCTCTATTACACATACACTCGGAAACTATAGCAAACTTTCAGTCCATTTGTGACAGTTTTCCGCGGACAGTAGCAAGTATCGCGAACTATACTCTAGCTGTCTTTTGGCACAACCAAAATGGCGGCCTGTGAGAATATATTTTGTATGCTTGTTCGTGCAAAATAAGCTTGAGAATAGTTCGCGGATACTAGCTACCGTCCGCCGAAAACTGTCACAACTGAACGGAAAGATTGCAATAGTTTCCGAGTAACAGCGCGCGTCTCGGTTAACTGAACGCAGCCCTGTTAAATGTTCCGTCATTTGTTAAAATGTAGATATTTTTGTGACTGACTGTTTGCTTTGCGACACAAGAAGCCTCTTCAGAGATAAAGGTCTACCTAAAAAGAAAGAATTTGCTCCCCTTTGGAACAAATTCTTTCCTTTTAAGGTAGACATCTTTTCAGAAGGGGGAAAAAACAATTTGACTGGGTTGCCTCCCCTGATAGTGTATCGATTCCACTTCAGGCAGACCTTTTCTTTTCTTTTATCCTAAACATAGGGGATGATATGTCATAAAAGTCGTCTCCTTAGGATTATTTTCGGGAATAATAAGTCAAACATGTCCGAAAAGCAACCTGTATTTAGTAAGCACCTGTCTTAAATGCCACTATTTCAGATCCCATTAAATATACATCGAAGCGGAAATCTACATGTATTAAGCTTCGAGGCAGCATTTGTCAATAATAACAGCAATTCATTTCTAAATGAAATTTCCGCCTTTAATACGATTATAATGCATGTTTAGATCATATCATCACGAAAACATGCCTATATAATGTTGACCCCCTTAAACCCCACTTTTATATAGTAAAATTGGGTTTTACAGGGGTATACATTAGTTTACTTTTTTTCTGGTCAAAAACATAGATTGTGGGTACTCGTTAGAAAAGGTTTCGCCGAGGCGGTTCTAACAAGTACCCATAATCTATGTTTTGAGCAGAAATATGAAAAATATCCGAATTTTTATCTGAATTTTTTCATTTTTTTGGTGGTAAAATTTTCAGTATATTTCAATAGGCATGTTTGGATCATACAAGGAGAAAAAGTTTCTTATCCCATATGCGGAAAACGAAGGCTTCTGATCAGAGGACCTCGGTGTCCATTTACAGAATCATTGGATACTGTCGAATTTATCGATGGACAACAAAAGCTTTAATCTGAACGTGCAGATATACATATTGGTCTGGGTTTTCAGCGCATTGTATCTAGACACAGTTCAGTATAAGACCCAGTAATCTAGAGAAGCGAACCTTTGTTTATGGATCATCAGTCTAGTAAACGCATACCTTCGGTGTTGTTTGTTTCCTTGGGGACAACAGAATTGGTATAAATATAGTCTTATCAGGAGACATTTGGCTTCTGCTTTCACTTTTCTATTGAACGTCATAGAGCTGGTAATAAGAACCCTCAGGTCATCAAACAAAGTTATATTTTGATCTACTGAGGGACTGGCCTTTCTTTATGTTATATTGCAAAAAAAAAAAAAAAAAAAAACTCACAAAAAAATAAAAAAAAATAAAAATAAATAAATAAATAAATAAACAAAAAAAAAAAAAAAACAAACAAAAAAACAAATACAAAAACACAATTATGCTGCCATGTATGTACTTTTCATACCATTCTTTCTGTACATATTTTACTGTATCCATAAAATTTGCTGTGTTCACAGCGGCAACAGACCGATGTCATCTCCATAAGTATATCCTCTTTATACCGAGACACAATACAACGGCAAAATTCGTTTAAAAGATAATTCAAGTTATCATATATCTATCACTACCACAAAAGGACACAGAAACAAATTAAGAAAGCAATTTTAATGAGATACGGCACCGGATTTATGTAGATAATGAATTTTAAATCAAACTTTAGGTAAATGGTTTGAAAATAGATGTATACACAGTACATAGTACAGTGAACACTTGTTAGAACGACTGCATTTGTTCCCAAAGATGTTTCCATTAAAATGAATTTGCTGTTGTAAAGAATCCTTAATGAACAGAGTGCCAAGTAAGAAATGCTATGTTTTACTCTTATTTTCTCATAGAACATATGTTTTGGATATTTGTTAGAATCGCCTGAGGCGATTCTAACAAATATTTAAAACATATTGTTTTTAAAGTTCTTGCATAATCTCTGATTAACTTGAGCAAAATTTTCATGCGAGTCAAATTATTATTTAACAAATTTTGCCGTTATATTAAGTGTCGGTATAAAGAGGATAGACTTAATTTAATACGAGTCAAATTATTATTTTAACGAATTTTGTCGTTGTATTGAGTGTTGGTTTAAAGAGGATAGACTGTAATTTCATTCGAGACAAATCATTTTAACGAATTTGGCCGTTGTATTGAGTATCGTTATAAAGAGGATAGACAGTAATTTCATTCGAGACAAATTTTCATTTTAACGAATTTTGCCGTTGTATTGAGTGCCGGTACATCATGAAAACATGCCTATATAATTTTGACCCCCTTAAACCCCACTTTTATATAGTAAAACTGGGGTTTACAGGGGTATACATTATTTGTCTTATTTCTGCTCAAAAACAAAGATTGTGGGTACTCGTTAGAACCGCCTCGATGAGGCGGTTCTAACGAGTACCCACAATCTATGTTTTGAGCATAAATATGAAAAATATCAGAATTTTTTATCTGAAAATTTTCTTTTTTTGGTGGTAAAGTTTTCAGTATGCTTGAATAGGCGTGTTTTCGTAATGTAAAGAGGATATATAGTGATTTTCTGCGAGTCAAATTATTATTTTAACGAATTTTGCCGTTGTATTGAGTGTTGGTTTAAAGAGGATAGACTGTATAGAGATGACATCTGTCTGTTGCCGCTGTGAACACAGTAAATTTTATAGACACAGTAAAATATGTACAGAAAGAATGGTATGAAAAGGACATACATGGCAGCATAATTGTGACTTTTTTTTTTTTTTTTTGCAATATAACATTTATAATGAAAGGCCAGTCCCTCTGTAGATCAAAATATAACCTTCTTCGATGACCTGAGGCTTCTGGTTACCAGCTCTATCACGTACAATAGAAAAGTGAAACCAGAAGCCAAAGATCTACTGAAAAGGCTATATTTATACCAATACTGTTGTCCCCAAGGAAACAAACAACGCCGAAGTTATGCGTTTACTAGTCTGATGATCCATAAACAAAGGTTCGCTTCTCTAGATTACTGGGTCTTATACAGAGTTGTGTCTAGATAAAATGCCCTGAAAACCCAGACCAATATGTATATCTGCATGTTCAGGTTAAAGCTTTTGTTGTCCATCGATAAATTCGACAGTATCCAATGATTCTGTAAACGGACACCGAGGTCCTCTGATCAGAAGCCTTCGTTTTCCGCATATGGGATAAAGACCCTTTTCTCCTAATATGATCCAAACATGCATTATAAGCGTATTAAAGGCGGAAATTTCATTTAGAAATCAATTGCTGTTATTATTGACAAATGCTGCCTCGAAGCTTTTAATGGAACGCACAGCTCCAATAAATCGAAACTTTATCAAAAGGGCAAATTGTAAAATTGTGATTATGAATTGAAAATAAACAGTCAAACGCTGTTGAGTCAAGTGGTTTTAAAATATATTCAGCAATAGTTAAAGTGATGGAATGGAGAGAAGTCAATTGTTCCTATGTCATAGATAACATTTTGCGATTTTAATTTCTTTGAAGGATGAAACATGGTAAGTGTACTACTTTCTTTTTGTTTCTTTAATACAAGTAAATAGGACATATTTGTTTATTTATTATATTGTTTTAAGTAGAAAGAAGCCACTTCCCAGCGTGCACATGACGTAAATATAACGTCGCCTCAACGTCGATGCAACGTCATGACGTTGCATCGACGTTGAGGCGACGTTATATTTACGTCATGTGCCTGCCGGGTTTTAACTACGTATAAGCTTATTCCATTTCGTTTTAACCTGAAAGGGCTAAGCAAAATTATAGCAGACGACATTCTAATATTTTTTAAATTATTTTTGGAGACAATACGACTGATCATTTCATGTGAATCTCTGCTACAGACAATTCACATGAAACGTCAAGCATTATCTTCTCAGAAAAAAAATAGTCAAAATGTCGTCTGCTGCAGTTGCGATTAGCACGTTAAGGTTTCATTAAGAAAGAGTTATTTAAAGTAAATTTCTTTTGTCATCTATGATATTTTCATACCACAGACGATCTTATATTATGTATCTCAATTATTTCAATCTCATATCATAAAGTGGAGACGGCTTGACACGCAAAAGGTCGACGATTTGAATCCCTGAGTATGCACGTATACAATATAATCTGTGTTAACTCTTGTCCTGCTGAATAAATTAAGATGCCACGCCCATGTCTAATTTTCAGCCAATCAGATGACTTGATCCGGATTGTTGTTATAAATTCACATACTAAATGGCAAACAGTGCAGATCCAGATCAGTTGGCTTCTTCAGAAGCCAACTGATCTGGATCTACACTGTTTGCAAAGGCAGGGTATATCTGGGCTTAGCAGGACAATGGTTAAGCAAGCACTTATGGGAAGGCCAAAAAGTCGTTCAAATTTACATTTATTTGACTTTAAATATACTTGAAGATATGGCCTCTTAATTGGGTGAATGCTGAGTACAGTTTTCCTTTAGGACAGGTTTGACTACTTTGTTGTTGTTATTGCTTTTCTCAATTTTGTTTTTAATTACGTTTTGTTTTGTTTTTTAAAGTTTATAAATAATTATGGTGACTTCTTAAAATATCTTCTTCGGCTATCAATAGATACTTGAAAATGTTTCGTAATTCAGAAATTGATGCCGTTGCATATAAGTAAGGATTCTCATTTCTCAAATCTTGCAAATAATCACAACCCTACAACTGGAATGGTAGGACGACAATGAGCGAAAATGGACCCCCACCCCAACAATAGGACGTTTCATATATCAATGCGTCAATATCTGTAGTTTCTGAAACTGCTGACATTAATCGGCATGAAAGATGGCGAGCCGAGAAATCCAGTATGGATGCCAATATGGCCGCCAAATAAATAAAGTCTGCTTTTGAAGCATAAATCGTCTTCTGATATTTCTTGTATGCATACAGAATTTTTCACTACAGGCAAGATTATTCATTCCAATACAAAAAGAAACATAATTTTAAACATTAAAAGGCAAAATTAGGTGTCAAAAGGTTAATTTTGAGTTAAATAATAGTGTACTCAGAAGAAACAGAAGTTCCTTGAAGTTACTAGAGTCTTTTTCTTATTCGATCTTAATTCAAACAACACCACAGTTATCATGACCTTTTCACAAATAATGTTTCTGTGTAAATTATTAAGCCGGTATTGAACCGTAAGAGGTTTGTACCCCTGCCCTCACCGTCCAATTTCATCGCTTCTGAACTGATGCTGGTAAAATCTGACAAAAGTCAATAGAAGAAATGCAAAAGACAGGCAGAATGATAAGCTAATTTATTTATTAACCTCTAGTTTCCAGCAATGATTTATTTTGCTTCAGAATCTAAGTTTTAAATTACAGACAAAATAAAAAATAAGAAATACTGACCCAGATCAAATTGACTTAGTTATCTTTTCTGTGACACCGACAAAAAAATTATGCATGAAAAATTTGAAAATATGTAAACATAGTAAATAAATTAATTGAAGCAAAATATAGAAGGAAAAGGTAATTGTATCCGTAAAATATTATACACATATCAATGTTTTCCCCAGAGGTGGCGGCGGGATCAGATGCTTTTGCTGTCACATTCCTAATTCCCAGGGTATCCCTGCCACCCAAACCTCTCTCGGGGAATACATTGATAGGTACATTAAACATATGCAGGTATTTTCAATGTTAACCCAATCTAAAAGGCAAACAAATGAAAACAAATGAAGGTCTGCAAATGTAAACATTGAGGAATGACCTTCAAGCACTTATATGTTGGATAGAGTCTACAATGATAAAGCCTGTGTATTTTAAAATCATAATAAATATCAATAGTTCCTATATTTCTCCCATATAATTTTTTTGAAATTCTGTCCCTAAAATGCAACATTTCAGATAAATAGATATAGCAGCTTAAGGAAGGTGCAGAAGCTTAAGGTTATTCCGCAAAATTATCTTATTATCTATAAGGTCAACATGGAAATTTCCAAAAGGTGAAACCTGGCCTTCAGTGAAGATACATGTTGCCTCTGTTAAAAACGATTAAACAAAAACAAAACAAAACAAAACATTCTAGACCCTACGAAATCAGTCCTTATCGTCAACAATTAAGGAAGGGGCTGATAAAGTATCAATAAACACAGCTGCCAGTGAAGAAAAAAACTGGTGAACTCAAACTCTGCTACCATTCCTTTTTGTAAGAAGAAGATCCTCCACGCGCAGACAGAACAAATCGAGGGTTGAGCGCAAGACTATGGTAACTCAAACGTATTTTTGAAACCCTTGTTTAGGGGCAACTTCGACCCCTTTGTAAACAATGCAAATTTAGGTGCCATTGCTCATACGAGCAATGGCACCTAAATTTTCATTGTTTACAGAAAGAAATGTTGTAATCTTCATAACGCCTTCATGGTGAGGAGATTAGGTTTGGGGAAAAACAATCATCTGACACGATAGTCTTGCGCTCAACCCTCGAAATGTATGTTTTTACCACTACCCAGCTAGCATTCTACGTAAATCTACATCGGGCCGTCATCGGCCCGTCAGCTACCCTGACGGGCCGATGACGGCCCGATATAGATTTACGTAGAATGCTGACTGGGTACGGACACTGAAAGCGAGGGTTGGAATCCCGTTAAGCTAGCTTAAGCACCCACCCCCTCTCCAGTAATTTATTACTGACTGTTCCAAAGCAGTACTTCCATTATGGTATTTTTTGTAAAATGTTCTGTTGTGATTCACATACAAATGTTTTTCTTTCAACAATTATGTAAGTTACGGATAATGGAGTTGTCACCTTTTTGGGATAGCGTTGCCAACTCTGCTTGCCATTTGTTTTTTGTTTTGTGGCTGTTTAATTGTATTTGTCTGTCTTTCCCTTTGATGTTGAGAACTTGATATGTATCTGATTGTTCCTGAGTTGACTTATTTACTTTGTATGAAAATGTTGACAATTCTGAAAATTGACATGATCACATATCAAAACAGAGTTTGATTGCAAAATGAAATGCTTCATTTATGCAGAAAAGTGCAGTGCTGAATACAGAAAATCGTGGTCCAAATTTAAAGGCTACATCAATGAAATTATACTCCGAATATTATGCGGCAGACTGCATGCCTAGTTGTCAGCCCAATCATTGTTGATGGCTATGCTTCACTCTTTAATTGCACGACGGCGGTTCGGGCCTCAGACTCAATGACGGCCTCTTCGTAAAACTTTAACCAGTGGGTTGGGGCTTGACGATATGTCTTTGGCTTGGCCCGCCGTGGTTCAACTATTGGTTTTCATTTACTCTGGCATACAGTAGAATTAGCCATGAGTACTCGTCTTTGTTTATTATAGTGATTAATTTGATTTTTATGTTTTCGCTTTGATGCATTGACTGAGTTGGGAGCCTTTATGCGAACCGAAGTTTTATGTATTTATGTATTAAGAGTAGCATCGGGACCCAGGGTGAAGTTAGCTAGCTGTAAAAGTGTTTTAAACCCCCCGGTGGTTTGCTCTACCGACCGTTCTAAGGCGGTGGTCCCGGTGTTAGTCTTACTCCTTGTTGCTTTGTGGTTTATTCTACGAGGCGATTTGTTGTATGTCTTTCCGTGTGTCATTTTGTTCTTGTGTTTTTCAGTCCTTTTAGTATTGCGATTACCTCGCTTGGGGAAGAGAGAGCTAATCTTAGTGCTTTTCGTACGTTTGTTCGGTTTGTGTTTGTTTAGATTTGTCGGTTTCCTCTTCCTCTTGGGGTCTGGGAAGGGCTGCGGTTTGTGATTGTGGTACTCCCTGGACTTTTCTCTTACTTTTTTTGGCTTATCTACATTGGAGGATGACAGTGAATTGAGTATAAGATTGTTTAGTTCAAGGGGTAATATTGTTGCAGTTGAAGCAATGTATCACAGAAATAAATGGTATCTTGTCATTTCTATTGCTAAAAGAATTCAAAGCATTCAGAACCCTGCCTGAGCAAACCAAGTTAGAGAAAATGGGGCCAATTTAAAGGAAGAACAAGAAAATATTTAAACTAATACTGTTTGTTCAAATGTTATGAAGATTGAAGATGCATGGAAAATATTTCCATGATAACAATGAACAAGAATATAAGTGAGGATACCCAGGAAAACCACAGTCAGGAAGCAAAGCCAAATGAAAGAGAGATGATGAACAAATAATGACAGAACAAATGCCAAAAGGAAACTACCAAAAAAAAAAAAAAAAAAAAAAGGTAAGAGAACAGTCCAGGGAGTGCCACAATCACAAACCGCAGCCCTTCCCAGACACCAAGAGGAAGAGAAAACCGACAAATCCAAACAAGCACAAATCCAACAAACGTACGAAAAGCACTAAGATTAGCTTTCTCTTCCCCAAGCGAGGTAATCGCAATGCTAAAACGACTGAAAAACACAAGAACAAACTGACACAAGGTAAGACATAATACGAATCGCCTCGTAGAATAAAGCACAAAGCAACAAAGAGTAAGACTAGCACCGGGACCACCGCCTAAGAACGGTCAGTAGAGCAAACCACCGGGGGTGGGGGCGGGACGGGGGCTTAAAGCACTTTTACAGTTAGCCAACTTCGCCCTGGGTCCCGATGCTACTCTTAATACAGAAACACATAAAAATTCGGTTCGCATAAAGCCTCCCAACTCAGTCAATGCATCAAAGCGAAAACATTAAAATCAAATTAATCACTATATTAAACAAAGACGAGTACTCATGGATAATTCTACTGTATGCCAGAGTAAATGAAAACCAATAGTTGAACCACGGCGGGCCAAGCCAAAGACATATCGTCAAGCCCCAACCCACTAATTAATGTTTAACGAAGAGGCCCATTGAGTCTGAGGCCCGAACCGCCGTCGTGCAATTAAAGAGTGAAGCATAGCCATCAACAATGATTGGGTTGACAACTAGGCATGTAGTCTATCGCATAATATCCAGGCTACAGCCAATTCTTTTATAACGGTTAATAAGTTTTCTAAATTGCTTCGAAAAGTTAGATTTTCCTACAATTTTTCTAAATCTGTACACTAAGTCACCGTAAAATTCTGTTTCCAATTTACCTTATTGTAGAAGTGTTTTCAAACTGACGCTATATTTTTCTACCAAGGCACTGTGTCTGCGATAAAATTTCGAAAACGCCTTACGAAGTTTAAAATAACGATAGCCCTGCCTAAGAAGTTTGGCAATAAGGGCTTTATTACGGTAGTTAAAGTCATTAAGGTTTGAAGAAGTTCTGGCGAATCTAATAAGTTGAGATATGTATACCCCATATGAGGTACGCCGAGGGACATCGCCATCCAGAAAAGGGAAATTGACTATATCAAAATCAAAATCGTCCCGTTTATCATAAATTTTGGTGGAAACTGTACCATTAGATATACATAGATTCAAATAAAAAAAAGTGCCTACCATTAGATATACATAGATTCAAATCCAAAAAAAGTGCCTCGGTATCGGAAGAATTTGCTCTATTTAATCGGAGTTCTGTAGGGTATATCCGGTCCACTATTTGGTCAAAGTAAGATTGTCAATATTTAATAAATCATCAAGGTATCTTGAAGTTGAATTGAAAGCCTCAATAATGTCAGCCTGATTTTCACGTGAGAGAGACTTCGTGAAATCTCTCTCATTACAAAAAAGAAACAAATCTGCAACAAGAGGAGCACAAATAGTTCCCATCGGAATACCAATAGTTTGCCTATAAAGTTTAGTTCCAAATCTAATAAATATATTATCCAAAAGATAAACAAGGGGTAATATTGTTGCTCACATACTTTTTGACACGACCATAAATTGTGATTATTGTATACATCAGAAATAAAAAAAAACACATTCTTCTACGCTGCGCTCGCTCGTGCTCAAATGGGTACAACCCAAACTCAACTGTGCTTGATCTTGGGCATTTGAGCACGGTTCGGAATAATTTATTTCTTAAATTTAGAATCTTTACAATCTCAAGAATCAGGGGAACTAGTTTTAATATCAAGATCAGAAACTAATTTATTGAAATTAAGTATAGTATTACGGATAGGTTTGTTATGTTTATAACACTAACCAAAAAGAACTGCCTTGGAACAGTCAGCAAGAAAACTACTTTGTGTGTGTGTGTGTGTGTGTGTGTGTGTGTGTGTGTATGTGTGTGTTTTGGGTGTGGGAGGGGTACTTAAACCGGTTTTACCCACTCAAAACCTCACCCTTGATCCTGATACAGCTCCAAATTACAATTCTAATGCACTCGCGTATGTAACGCGACATTTGATTGGATAACGTCAAAAGATTTGCGACAGTATATTTTGCGATAAACTGTTGCATATCCGACAGTATCACGCAACGGCGCTTTTCATTGGCTGGCATTTGGTTTCACGCAGCTCACAGCATTTGCTCAGCTGATTCGATAAAAAAAAAAAAAAAATAAAAAAATAAAAAATAAACAACAACAACAACAACAACAACAACAGCAACAACAACAACAACAAAAAAAAAAAAAAAAAACAAACAAAAAAAAAAACAAACAAAAAACCCCACAATTAACAAGAGGCCCCTTAGGGCTTTAAAGTGAAAAAGTGCATTAGAATGGGGATAACTGTAATGAAAATTTACATTTGGGGAGGTATATTGTCAGATAGTATATCAATTCGTCACCAAGCTGGAGGTATACTAAGAGACAATTTAAAAAAAAAACTGAAGGGCTGCAACAGGAGTATTTTTCACCCAATGAACTCAGTCTTGAGATGACTCAAGATGATGATGACGATCGATTGGTATTTTATGTCCCTTTCAACATTGTTTAAGTCATATTGGGAGACGGAAGGGTGATACTGAGAGTCTCTGTGCAATGAAGCGCCATGCAGTCATTAACTGAATTCCGCCTCCAGCAGGATTCGAACCGTGATCACGTGATCTGGTTAGAAGCGCTAAGTGTTCATTGGTTGGAAAGTACCTCTTTTGCAGTCCTTCAGTTTTTGGAATTCTATTTTTTAGGGTAACTACAGCTTGGTGAGGAATCGATACATTATCTGAGTCCAAATTTGTGAAGCTGTCACAGAGAGCTGAGTTGAAGTCTTCTTCTTCACTGGTATCTTGGAAGGATTTTTCTATCTAAGTTTACTCTTACAAGGGTCTTCAACCTACATATCATTTGAACAGACAAGATCGGTCAACCCTTCTCTTGGAATAAACATCAGTTCTGACCAAATCTGTTTCATGCATTTATGTAGATCGCTTTAAGCTTATGTTTAACAACTGCTATGTTATTTGCTTTGCAAATTTCTATTAAGTCTGACTAAAAATGACAGTTCAAACATTACGAAAACACGCCTATTTAAATATATTGATAATTTCACCACGAAAAAACCTGATAGTTTTCGGATAAAAATTCTGATATTTTCCATATTTCTGCTCAAAACATAGTTTGTGGGTACTCGTTAGAACCGCCTCGGCGAGGCGGTTCTAACGAGTACCCACAATCTTTATTTTTGAGCAGAAATATGAAAAATAATGTATACCCCTGTAAACCCCAGTTTTACTATATAAAAGTGGGGTTTAAGGGGGTCAAAATTATATAGGCATGTTTTCGTGATGTACACATTTTTCCGTTTCAATCTTTTCTTAAAATTCTTCCTTTAAAATGGATCCATCTGTATCTAACTTGCTTTGCTCAGGCAGGGGTTTGAATGCATTATTGTTTCTTTTAGCGACATAAGTAGCAAGAAATTTTTATTTCGGTATATGGCTTCAACGAGATCTCCCTTTCGACTTAACAGTTATAATGTGGATATTCTGCGACAAACTGCATACATGGTTGTTATCCCAATTGTGGTTGATAACTTTGATTCCGTCTTTTAAATCATGACGTGAGTCGGTCCTCAGACTACATGATGGCTCTCTCCTCAATCTGTTCGAGAAAGTTGGTGCCTGACTATAAATGTTTCTGGTTTGGCTCATCGTTGTCATTTTACGATAATGGTGTTGGTTGTTCTCTGTGTGTTCTTGTTGCTGGTTGCAGCGCTTTTTTTTGTTTTCTGTCCTGTACGTTGTATCAAATTTGTGCTAGACCTCATTACACGTAATTTTTTAAGCGGCTCTACATCACAAACATATCTTTGGTCCACACTGGAGTCCTCTACCTCATCAGTTAAACAATACAATGAAACACATAGAATTGCAAACATTTTGATGAAACAAAGAAACATGTATCTTTGCTGAAGTTGTTTTTCTTCTTCTTTCGAGAATCTCCATGTTGCCTTTTGGATAATCATTATTTATTAAATCTTTAAAATACCTAGGCTTTAACATTATATATTCTGACAAACAGATCAGTGTTTGAAGGTCATTCCTCATTGTTTACATTTGAAGACTCTCATTCTTTATTTATTTGTCCATTTTTATTGGGTTAATGTTGAAATATTCTACGTGTGTATAATGTTTAATGGATATAATTGTCTTTCCAATAATTTATTACAAAATTTTCACATATTTTTAAATTCTACCTCCACAAACTTTTCTGTCAGTGTCATAGTACACAAGTCAGATTTATCCGGGTTAGTATTTTTTGTTTGTTCCTGTGTCTGTAATTGGAAACTTAAATCTACAGATAAGCTAATCATTTCTTATAAAAAAGAGAACGATAGATGAAATAGTTTACCATTCTGTCTCTCTTTTTTATTTCTTCTACTGTCTCTTGTCAGTCTTCACTAGCATCAGTTCAGAAGCGATGGAATCGGGTTGTGGTGGTAGGGGTGAAAACTGCTTACTTTTCAATACTGATATATGTTTTTACACAGAAACATGATTTTGAATAGGCCACGATACTGGTGTGTTGTTTAAATTTAAATCAAGCAAGCAATATTACTCTCATAATTTTAGGGAACTTCCGTTTCTTCAACATACACTGTTTTAGACCAAAACTTGACCTTTTGACCTCTGATTGTATCTTTAATATTTACGAGTAATATGCTTCTTTACGGATTTGAATAAATAGTCTTGCCTGTAGAGAGTAGCGTTTTGTATGCATGCAAGAACACTCAGAAGACTATTTCTGCTTTAAAAGCAAGCTTTTATTATTCGGCGGCCATGTTGGCGCCGTATTGGATTTCTCGGCCTGTCATCATTTATGCCAGTTTATGCCAGCCTTTAAGAAATTACAGACCATGTAAAACATTTTGGTATATAACACATCTTGTTGTACATGGGGGTCCGGGTTTACATTTTTCAGTCCTGAAAGTCACCCTACCAGAAAGATATACAGCTAAGTTTCTGTATACATAAAGCCTGGATATTGCATGATACAAAACCATTGTATAGCAATTCAAAACTAGCTGCATTTTGGCAAAACGCATTCATATTTGCATGTTACTGTTTCCGATTTTCGCCTAGCAACTGTAAGTTATGTTAAGTGTATAGTAAAGAGGTATATACTGACAGGTAAATACACCCGACTCTAGATAATTTATCTGTACAGTTGATGTCTAAATATAAATGAGAACTGAATGTTTAAGATTCCATCACGAAAACATACCTATATAATTTTGACCCCCTTAAACCCCACTTTTATATAGTAAAACTGGGGTTTACAGGGGTATACATTATTGTTCTTATTTCTGCTCAAAACATAGATTGTGGGTACTCGTTAGAACCGCCTCGTCGAGGCGGTTCTAACGGGTACCCACAATCTATGTTTTAGGCAAAAAATATGAAAAGTATCAGATTTTTTTATCTGAAAATTTTCAGTTTTTGGAGGTGAAATTTTCTATATATATGAATAGGCGTGTTTTCGTAATGTTGTCGTGTTTTACGGACTGTACTTTATGCAATTTCGATGAAAATTTTTGTTTTGCGGAAATTACTTGACTTATTGTGCTGTTTTTCAGACATTCGTAACGAGTGTAGTCCGTCAACAAATGTTTTAAAATTCTGGACATGGCAAAATCTGCAAAGAACTCCCTCAGCATGCATTTTGAAACTTACATAATTATAAAATTGTACTGTACATGAATTAATATAATAGAAAAAATCATACACACGAACGCCGCAAAGGTGGCTGGTAAAATTTAAAATGTGTCATTCAAAATGATATTGTAAAATTTCCAAAACAAGCGTTCTCTTTTAAGTTTATCGTAGCCGCAATATTGGATCAGAACTCGGACATATTTGGTGTCACTCTGTTTCAATGAACCTTCTTATACATGACATCGAAAAAAAGGTAGCAGGTATATTTGAAATACAGTTTGCAAGCAAACTTTTAAAATTTGTTTCAGACAGTAAACCAAGGTACGCTCCCTTGAAAACAGAAAACAGCCTCAGTGTCACTTTTTGCTTCATAGTTCCTTATGCACATGAGAAAATAAACATTCTGGTTTCTGTTTTGAACATTATTTTCTATCTTTGCTAATCTTTGTTAATCTGAATACGCAAGACTTTGTATACTTGGTATTTGTTAAGTATCAACTGGTCCTCCGTAGAAACACGCCAGTTCTGGCGAAATGCAGAGGTGCAAATCTGCCATTCAATTGTTTTATGTACAGGCATGTCCAAACTGTCGTCCTATATCTCAATTAATTTCATATCTTTATGATTGTAGGGTTAGCAAATTTTTTTATCTTTATATATATATATATATATATATATATATATTGGAACCCGCACTATATGTAAAGTGACAAGTATTTCACCTTTCGGACTTTTTAGTGCTTTATTATTCCAAAATCAAAGATAGATATTTCGCCCAACTGAACTTACTACTCATATGCAGTTTATTTCAAGTATGACATTTAGTTAGACTATAACATTAATTGGGCCGCAACGTGAGAAAACGTACCTTCTCTCTGCGGATCAGTTCACTGACGTAATCAAAGCACTGAGAGCACTTAGATGTCGATTATCTGTGTGTGTTGGCTGGGAAAATGGTCCTGAACACAGACTTAAGACAGTCTTATTTAACCCTTAAATTCCTTAATACGAGTATAAGCAGACAGTGCAGACCCTGATCAGACGCCGCAGAACGCGGCGTCTGATCAGGGTCTTCACTGTTTGCCAATGTCCAAGACCAGATTTTAATAACCCGCTTTATATGGCACTCTAACGACACAGGAATAAGAATGGCGCGGCTATAAATAACCGTTACCTGGATTTCGTACAAAAGCGTGGTTTGATTAAATTGGTAAATGAAAATCACGTGAACAACAGCTTTTAGGAAGTTTATACTTTGGATAGATTGTAAACAATCGAACCAAAAATGAATATGATATTTCAAATAATTTTCTGAAAGGCATTGCCGGTTTTGCCTTCTTAGCTAGGATATTCAATGCCCTAGTATGAAGTCTTAAACCCCAAACTCAACAGGTTAACACTTATTTAGCGCAATTTAATTGGTCGAGAGCAAGAAAGCGACATTTATACTTCAACAAATCCTCTGAGCAGGAATCTTTTTTCTTCACTACAAATTTCTAAACTGAGCTCTTCTACATAAATATGACCTAGTCCGAAATATAAGAAATATTTTGTTTTTGTGGATTTTATCGATGTGTAAACACCGACTAATCACTCACAAACGTGTTTGTGAGTAAATCGCCGGCGTTTACACATCGACAGAATCCTCAAAAAATAATTTCATTCCTATCATTTGATACTCACGTGGCATCATTCAGTTGAATGCTTCTACCAGCTTTAACAGCACTGGCTAAATAGTTTCTGAAAAATGCATTGTTTTCACTTTTTCCCATTAGAAAAGCCCAACTGACCAAATTTGACCTTAACTTAAATAGGTCAATGTCGATCTAGTGACATCATTTGAACAGACTGTGATGGGCCCTAGTCCACGATGCTACATACCAAATTTCAAGGGAATCGGTTAATCGTTTCAGGAGAACAAGATTATATGGGCATGGCGGCCATATTGATCCTGTGACCCAGGCCCGCTACTTTTCGTTTAGAATACAATGAGTTTGAAAAATATACATACATACCCACACACGCACGTTCGCACGCATGCATGCACGCATGCACATACATACATACATACATACATACATACATACATACATACATACATACATACATACATCAGAAACCGCCTATACTATGAGCTCACAAATGAGACTTTGGCTTAGGTAAACTAACTAGAAAAGTGTCAACGGGACACGGATGCCCCCGCCTAGTGCCTCTTTGTATCATACAATGCTTAAATTTAGGCCAAGAGTGGTGGTTTAGAGAGATAATGCAAACAACATAATAGAGACCTTTTAGGTAGGAAAGTATAATCCATCACTGATGTTAAATGGGGACGGGAAAATCGGACACGAGTATTAAGCATTACACTACATGGATATCAGGCAAGGGAAGTAAATTAAAAAAAAAGAAAAAACAACAACAAAAAAAAAAAAAAAAAAAAACAACAAAAAAACAACAACAAACAAACAAACAAAAAACGGACTATTCAGAGTTGACGTCCTTTTTCGCGACACATCGTCCCGATATAGTTTAGCTATCTGTAAAATTTCATGAATATATTCCATATGGTTTAGGAGTTATGAGCTGGACACGAAGAAAGCATTACACTACACGGATTTTAGGCAAAGAGAGTTCATTCAAAAGCCGGTCTCAAATTTTCTACATTACACTACATGGATTTTAGGCCAGGTGGATAATTCAAAAAACCAAAGTAGCCCGAGTGTTTTTATTGTTTATGACACATAGTCTTGATATGATTTAGCTATCTGTGAAGTTTCGTGAATATATTCCATACGGTATAGGAGTTATGAGCCGGACACACCATTGCAGCATGATACTGCATCAATTTTAGGCAAGGGAGAAAATAGCAAAACCAAAGTAGCCAGAGTTGGCTTTGTTGTTCGCAACACATCGTCTTGATATGATAAAGCCATCTGTGAAGTTTCATGAATATATTCCGTGCAGTTTAGGAGTTATGGCCGGGCTACAAGTTTAAGCATGCAAGGACGGACGGACGGACGGACAGGAGTAAAGAGTTATTGCCCGGACACAATTCAAAACCCTTATTAGCCAGAGTTGTCTTCCTTGTTCGGGACACAACGTCTCGATATGATTTAGCCATCTGTGAAGTTCAAAGTTTATGGATATTTACAGGGATGAAGAGCTATGGCCCGGACCCAATTCTAAAATCGAATTATCCAGAGTCGTTTTCCTTGCTTGCTACGCATTGTCTCGATATGAGTCAGCCATCTGTGAAGTTTCAAGAATATATTCCATATGGTTTAGAAGTTATGGGCCAGACACGAATAAAACATTACATTACATGGATTTTAGGCAGGGGAGTTAATTCAAAAACCGAATTAAGCAGACATGTCCCCGCCCCCCTTGTTCATGGCACATCGTCTCGATGTGATACAGCCAAATAAGAAGTTTTATTAATATATTCCATACCGTTTAAGTGATTAGGCCCGGACACAATTTTTGACACGCACCACGCACGCATGCACGGACGGACAGGGGTAAAAAGTCATGGCCAGGACACATTTCAAAAACCGAATTAGCCAAAGTTGTCGTCCGTGTTCGCGACACATCGTCTCGATATGATTATGCAATCTGTGAAGATTCATGATTATATTCCATACGGTTTAGGAGTAATAAGCAGGACACGAATGCACGGACGGAAGGACGGACAGGGGTAAACCTTAATGTCCTTCCACCATTCTTCGTGTGTGCGGGGGCATAATAAAAGAAGAGTTAGTGTCTCACACTTTGCCCCTCTATTAATCTTGCAAACTTCGCCGAATTCCATTTGATATGTCTTCGCGTTGTAATTCAAATTGGTGTTCGAGAGGTTGTTGATTCCCATCACGAAAACATGCCTATATAATTTTGACCCCCTTAAACCCCACTTTTATATTGTAAAACTGGGGTTTGCAGGGGTGTACATTATTTTGTTATTTCTGCTGAAAACATAAATTGTGGGTACTCGTTAAAACTGCCTCATCGAGGCAGTTCTAACGAGTATCCACAATCTATGTTTTGAGCAGAAATATGAAAAATATTAGAGTGTTTGTATCTGAAAACTTTCAGTTTTTGGAGATGAAATTTTCTATATATTTGAATAGGCGTGTTCTCATAATGACCCCAGTCAGGTCCGGCATCGTTGATCATGAAATATTTTCTACGGCCATTCTCATCCTTCTGCTGATTCAAGAAGGATGGTTATCAGCTTCTTGCGAAAGAATATGCACCAGTACTGATTAGCACCAGTACTGGTTAAATATTTGAACGACTAAGACCTGCCCAGGAAAAATGTGGTTAGGTAAACTGACCGGCGTGATATTACCTCATGTACAACAAAACGCTATCAAACATCTTTGATATCCCATTCCATTTAAGATGATAAATAAAATAATTTTGGGTGAAAAATAGAAAAGTAAGTGGTTTGATGTAAAAAGAAAGGTAAATAAAGTGGTTTAGGAAGTTTTGGGGTTGTTTGCGGTGGTTTGGAGTGCTTCAATGGACCGACAGTACCTTTGCGCAATGTATTGCATTAATTCGATTAAATTGCTCTTCTAAATTGAGATGGTTTTCTTTGATTTTCAAAACTTGATTTTCGCGTGAATTTTAAGATCACATTGTAAAAAAATGTTTTATAATGCAAACAATGAAATTTTAATGAAAGGTTTGGATAAGAAATGACCGTTTCATGAGATTTATTATAGCTTCAAGGCACGTACTCTCTTTCATACAAAATCAGGTCACACATCATCTTATAATACTTCGTCTAAAATACTGTACATGTACTCCTCTCCATATTGTAGGACAGTTGGCAAAAGGGAAAAAGCTTGATAGAGGCGAATCTGTACATGCTGAGAAATGAAGTATCTTGTGACGTCACATTCATCGTTGGGGACCTCAAAGAAGAGATAAGAGCACATAAATACATGATGATGTCACGGAGTCCTGTCCTGATGAGATCACTTGCCAACCACTTAAGTGACATAGATGTAGCAGTTGATGTCCCGGATGTAAAACCTAGTACATTTAGAGATATGCTAACGTAAGTATTATTTCTGGGCCGTACCATACGAACAGGGTCGTAATAAAATATTGGTTAAAAAAATATTTGGTCCGCGTCAAACGAACTTTACGAAAACACGCCTAGATTCAAGTATATAGAAAATTTCGCCTCCAAAAACTGAAAGTTTTCAGACAAAAAAAAAAAAAAAAAAAAAAAAAAAAAAAAAACTGATATTTTTCGTGTTTCTGCTTAAAACATAATGTATTCCCCTGTAAACCCCAGTTTTACTATATAAAAGTGGGGTTAAAGGGGGTCAAACTTATACAGGCATGTTTTCATGATGAAGTGCAAAAATATGCAGATCCAGATCATCAAGTGTGTGCGTAAAGTAACATCCGGGCCCATTACAAAAACACACCTATTCAAATATATAGAACATTTCATCTCCAAAAACTGAAAATTTTCAGATAAAAACCTCCGATATTTTTTATATTTCTGCTCAAAACATAGATTGTGGGTACTCGTTAGAACCGCCTCCTCGAGGCGCTTCTAACGTGTACCCACAATCTATGTTTTGAGCAGAAATAAGAAAAATAATGTATACCTCTGTAAACCCCAGTTTTACTATATAAAAGTGGGGTTTAAGGAGGTTAAAATTATATAGGTATGTTTTCGTGATGCTATGCTCTCCATTCATACATTCGTACCGTACAATGATTCTGCCAGCGGACCGGGAAAGCCCTGATCAAACTGCACGAATGTCTGCATATGACCGAAGACACGTGTTCATATGACAAGGCCCATTTAATTTATAAGAATTCCACATTACAACATAGAATAAAACATATTTGGACAATTTTTAAAAATGGGATTCAAAAGAAAGAAAGAAAATTCATACTAATCAGTATTCCAATGTAACAATCTTCAAGGCTAACAATACATGATTTGAACTACTTACTATGTAAATAAGTGTTCTGTTTTTACATGTTTGACCATAAGTCAAAAGAACAGAAGAATTAGAATATGTGGACATTTGTCTCTTGAACTTTGTGTTCCTTTTGCATCATGCCAAAGCCATCACGAAAACATACCTATATAATTTTGACCCCCTTTAACCCCACTTTTATATAGTAAAACTGGGATTTACAGGGGTTTACATTTTTTTCTTATTTCTGCTGAAAAACATAGATTGTGGGTACTCGTTAGTACCGCCTCGGTGAGGCGGTTCTAACGAGTACCCATAATCTATGTTTTGAGCAGAAATAAGAAAAGTATCGGAATTTTTTATCTGAAAACTTCCAGTTTTTCGGTGGTGAAAATTTCAATATATTTGAGTAGGCGTGTTTTCGTAATGCTGAGCAGGATCTGTACTAAAATTACGCGCCGTAAGGTACATTTAACAGGTTTTAGCTCAATTAAAGCGCCAAACTGACAGGTCAGTGTGACCTGGCTATAGATTTCACTTAACCCATGTTACCCTGGAGTCTCCTAAAACGGTAAATGGCAAACAGTGCAGACCAAGATCAGACACCGCAGCACGCGGTGTCTGATCAGGGTTTCCACTTTTTGCAAATAGTTTAGCCATTTTTCTCTAGAATATCTAAATCACATAGCTTGACATACCTAAAACTGAAATTAGACTCTTCCAATATATAGAGTGGGGAGTCTGTTCATTCTAAAATGACTTTGAAGGATTGTAGGCCTTGCTTACAAGTTTCAAATTGAATACACGTGCCTGAAGTAACAGTGTAGAACCAGGTCAAACGGCTCCGATCAGTTTGATCAAGGTCTACACTGTTTGCAATTCCGTTAGCACATTTTAGAAACATAATCAAGTAGTCAAATGCTCTGATATAAATTTTAGTGTACGCGTGTCCACCAATTACGGTTTCCATATAAGTTGAACTTCAAAGGCTCGGTTATTATTGGAACTATGGAATTTTGTTGTAGACATGGGTAATTCGAGGGACTGAGGGTTAATCATAGCACCGGGTCAGGAGGGAGATTGGGATAATTAATGGATGTCTTTTCAATTTTCTATAAAATATTGGTACGTTGAGTGTACTCATTAGAATCGCCTCGATGAGGCGATTCTAATGAGTACTCACAACATACATTTTCATGATAAATGAAGAAATTTACGTTAAAGGCTTCATATTCCACAAAAGCAGACATTTTATTATCCTAGAAAGGTTTAATAAATTGCTATATGGTATTAATACAATCATAAAATGTGGCACCCGACAGCCTGTAAAATTTCAGTTAGTCTCTTGTTCTTGAAATGAAATGATTTTTTTATCGTATTTCTGAATTAATGTTGCCAACATTAATTCAGAGATACGATAAAAAATATTTCATTTTTGATCCAATTCAGAAACGAGAGACTAACTGAAATTTTACGGGCTGTCAGATGCAACATTTTATGATTGTATTAATACTATGTATCAATTTATTAAATCTGTCTTGGATTAAAAATGTCTGTTTTTGAGGAATATGGACTCTTTAAAATACCCCTAAATATTTATACCCCTAAATATTTGTTTTGTTGAGCTATCGAAAAAATTTTCCTAGGGATCAAAAGCGAGTTCGAATCAGCCATGGTAAACGAGCGATTGGTGTTTGAGTCACTGCAGTGTGACTTGTTATTAAGATAAATATGGAAGCCAGTGAGAGATAGCAGTACAGTCTCCCTTGACAGATAAGGCGCAAGGTAGACCAAACACTAAAGTTAAACTTGAAATTGGAATACTCTGACGTTTTCATAGGTCCTGAGTTGAATTTAAAATGTTTTTTGTTTTTGTTTCTGTTTTTTTTTTTTTTTTTTTTTTAGTTTTAACTTTAATTGTTTCCTCATCCGCATGAGAAATTTATTAATATTATATATTTGACTACACAGAAACTGTTTCTTTGTCCATAATTTCATAGTTTGAATGTATTATTGATATTGATTAATTTCTCAAAGAAAAGTGCACTTTGCCTAAAGCTGACGCATCCCCTAATTTCAGAATATTTTCTTTTAAAAATACTGTTGTGATGATAATAATGTCGAAAACAGCATTTAAATATTCCTATTGGTTCAAATGGTACATGCATTTAAAGTCGTAGTAATTTGTGTTGCTATTTAAAGTTCAGTAATAAAAAAAATATCCCACAATGCACTATTCTGCGATAGCATTGGTTCTGTTTAAATTGTACTTGGAAATTTGGCTTTTATTCAAATCTCCCAAATTTTAGTCCAGAATGCCAATCATAGTTTGATGAAAATATTAAATATTCTATTACTATTGAATATTTAGACTAAATTTCAAGCTAGATTCTTTTCTTTTTTGTAAAAAAAAAAAAAAAAAAAAAAAAAAAAACAACAACTGAAAACTGACTTAATTAAATTTTGAAACATTTTTTTAAATATTAATAAATCAAGGTACAGATCGCTATGTTGGAAAGAAAACGTACCAAGAATAAATAAATTGTTGAAAATTACTCTCAGAAAGATTATTATATAAAAAATTTCAATAAGATAATTTCAGAAAATGGAATTTAAATTATCATCACGAAAACATTCCTATATATTTTTGACCCCCTTAAACCCCACTTTTATATAGTAAAACTGGGGTTTAGAGGGGTATACATTATTTTTCATATTTTTGCTCACAAACATAGATTGTGGGTACTCGTTAGTACCGCCTCACCGGTTCTAACGAGTACCCACAATCTATGTTTTGAGCAGGAATATGAAAAATATCAGAATTTTTTATCTGAATTATTTCTTTTTTTGATTGTAAAATTTTCAATATATTTGAATAGGCGTGTTTCCGTAATGTTTTTTTTTTTGTTAATTTTTACGTACATATATTTCTATTTAAAAATTCAAACTGATTATGGAAAATGTGAAAGCACTGCAGCCCTATATATAAATATCGAGGAGATCTGTTTTTCTCTACATTCATTCCTTGAATATTTTCAAATTATAACTTTTGAAACATTTTTGAAATTATCATAAGAACCAATGACGTCGTTGGTTCCTCATAAAATATTAATGCAAATGAGCAAAAGTGAAATTAGGGGCTGCATTTGCCTTAATTGAGATCCCAGCTAGCATTCTATGTAAATCTACATCGGGCCGTCATCGGCCCGTCAGCTACCCTGACGGGCCGATGACGGCCCGATATAGATTTACGTAGAATGCCGACTGGGATGCTTATGATAAATGCAAAGGAAATGAACTGATTGGACCTACATGTAGTTGTTTACAGAGAGAAGTCACGGGAGTTAACTGACTGCTGTTTTGGGTTTAAACATATTTTATTGTAGCAAAACTCATTACAACATGATGCAAGTCATTTTACAAATTGGGATTAGAACGAAAGCACAAGTACTTATATAGTTCTTCTCCCAAAAACAACCGACATGTATACATAATGGCGAATTTCGAGCAAGATACACTGGAGCAAGTAACATTATGTAGTGATAATTAACAATAAGTGTTGTTTTTACATGTTTGAGTGATAAAAATGATGAAAATCTGATGTAAAGTTTTACACCAAATAGTATTCATTTCATATAAAGCATTTTGAGGTTAGCAAAGGTTAAGAAAATGTAAATGGACAAAACCAAGGGGCGGTGGGGTGGAGGGGGAGGGGGTGATGGGAAGGGGATAGGTGGGAATATGGGATTGAGGGGTCGAGGCACCCGGCATCCAACATGGAATATAATACCGTTTACAACGGATAAATGTAGTAAAGCAATCGCATGACCATAGCAGTATTTAAAACATCTCATGAAAAACGTTTACAATTCAGTATAAACCGGTGAATATTTTCAAAAATTATCATATTTACATCATATGATAAAGAGGATTCCCCGTACAGAAGAAGATCAAGAGTAGGTCTATGATAGGTAGAAACCACATTTAGAAGCGCGTTTCTCTGCTGCTGATAGTGGAAAAAGAAGTGTTGTGAGTTCTCAATACTACCACATCTACACAAAGGCGAGTCAGTTATACCTTTTAAGAATAGGTCCAGATTCAATGAGCTACAGTTCGTTCGTAATCTAGTATGGAGAATTTGGGCTTTTTTATTTTTAGAATAATAATATTTGGGGACAGGTGTTTTGTCTTTGTTAAAGTAGTATTTAAAAGAGTGTGTTGTTTGAGATTGTTTCACTTCGGCGGGTAAACTATTCCAAGCCCTCACAGTAGAGGGTAGAAAAGAATTATAGTAAAGATTTGTTCGTGAATCAATAGTCTGTAATTGGTCGGAGTTGCGAAGATTATATCGTGACATGTCACTGACTGATGGTGGTATAAGGGAGGATAAGTACAGAGGAGTTAGATGGGAAAACATTTTGAAAAATAAAGTCAATTTGTGGGTTTGTCTTCTCTGTTCAAGAGACTTCCATCCAACTTCTTTGTACAAGGCGGTAATAGAAATAAGCTTGGTTGTCCCAGTAGCTATGCGCGCTGCTTCAAGTTGGATTTTTTCTAGCTCTTGTTTTTCGTATTGAGAACAATTGTCCCATATTACATCCCCATATTCAAGTAAAGGTCTGATAAATGCTGTATAGGTTGTTTCCATAGATTTGCGGTCTAATTTAAATTTGAGTTTTCTCATTACATTAACCCTACTCCAAGCTTTCTCTGAAATATATTTTATATGGTGGTGCCATGTACAATCGTTAGATAAATAGATCCCGAGATGCTTGTGAAACTCTACTTCAGATATTTGAAGATTTTGCATTATGATTGGTGGATGATTAAGTTTGTTTAATTTGCGCGAAATAAGGAGACTTTCGGTTTTGGTCGGATTGAAAGCTACAAGCCAAGTTGCAGCCCATTTTGAAATTCTTTCGAGATCAATATTGAGACAATTAGCAGCAGTAATAGGGTTATCGACGATAATGTAAAGACTAGTGTCGTCCGCAAAGAGCCTTATATTTGACCCGATATCAAGTACTATGTCATTTATAAATAGTAAAAACAGCAGCGGTCCTAAAATTGACCCCTGAGAAACCCCAGCGCAAATATAAGCCCGGCTGATGTAACCCCTGGAAGAATAACTCTTTGTTTCCTATCGGAAAGGTAACTTTTAAACCATGCAAGAACTTTCCCAGTGACGCCAGCTGCCTTAAGTTTAAGTAACAATCCCTCATGCCAAACTCGGTCAAAGGCTTTGCTGACGTCACAAAAGACAGCTCTAACTTCTTTACCTGAGTCAAGGGCCTGACAGAAAGTATTGTAAAGATATGTTAATTGATTCCCTGTTGAGTCTCCTGATATAAAACCAGACTGAAGAGAAGATAGCAAATTGTTGTCGCGCAAATGATTGTATAAATATTTGAACACAAGTCTTTCGAAAAGTTTACTTTCTGAGTTAAGTAGTGATATAGGTCGGTAATTAGAAGGTATAGATCTATCACCTTTTTTATGTATTGGGCAGACATTAGCTTCTTTATAAGAAGATGGTACAAAACTGCTGTTTTTCATTTTGGTATGTCACTTTTTTCTTTCAGATACTTATATACTGAAGTCTTTGACCTGCATGCTGAAAACGTTACACCTATGTTATATGTTGCAAAGAAATTTGCTATAGGAGGGCTAACAGCACTATGTTTCTCTTACCTCGACTCGGAAATGTGCGTTGAAAACGTCTGCAAGATTCTAGAACAAGCTCACATCTATAACGAAATGAGTTTGCACAATAAATGTCTCGGTTTCATTTTGGAGCATGGCTGGGAGGTTTTAAAATCTGTAGGTTTTGCTGAACTTTGTACAGATTGTCTTCGTCTTATATTGAAGCCAGATGACTTAAAAGCCAGTGAGGAAGACATATTTGAAGCGGTTGTATTGTGGGCAACAAATGAATGCAGAAGACAAAAATTGCAGGCAACAGATGAAAACAGGCGCCAGGTACTAGGACCATTGTTGTACTTTATACGATTTCCTGTTATGGACGTTGTCTACTTTACACAAAAGGTGTCTTTCCGGGAACTGCTCTCAAACGACGAAGCAGTTTCTATATTTCAATATTACCACGGTGAAGACCAACAGCTGCCGAATAGGTTTAATCGGAACGAACGGAACCGACTACCGTTAAGAAAACAGCTGACGGGAAAAACCGAAAAACACCGGAATGCCGGTTACGGAAATCGAGAAGTTCTTCGTGTGACGCCACAACAGCGAAAACAAGCTGGTACTCCTATTATGCTTGCTGCACCAAGGAGTCCAAATATGTCCAAAGTGACTAGGTTTCGAACTTCTGATGGCCAGTGGAAGCAGAATGGTCCCCCGGATGCCATTTCTTTTGTTTGTTCTTGTCCAATTGTTCTTTACGGAATTGAGCTGTACGGAGCCACGGGTATGGTTGAAACATATAATATTAAAATGTTTGTATTTGATGACTTTAAAGAGGAAGTAAGGAGGAACGACGCCCGAATTACAACGGACGTCATACGAAACACATATGAAGTCATGTTAGCACGTCCAGTCAGAATTCCCCCTTCACGCATGTTTACTATAATGGTTATTATGAAAGGAAGTCCGACATATAAAGGGATTGACGGACAAGCCCTTAAACGTGTTGACGGTGTGACGTTCGAATTTTATGACAGTAATAGAAGTTCTAATGGAACTGGCGTCACTGTAGGACAAATACCATCACTTCTGTTTAACATTACCCAGTAATAGCTAAACCATAAAATGCTAAGTACAACAGTTACTGCAGCAGACGACATTCTGATTTCTTTTTATATTTTTCAGAGAAAATGAAGACTTGGAATTTCATGTGCATTGTCTGCCTAGCAGACGATTCACATGAAATGCCAAGTCTTTTTTTTCTCTAAAAGATAATAAGAATAAAATTGTTATGTCGTCTCTTTCAGTTTTGCTTAATGTTTTCAGGTCTAATATGCATAACTAAACGTAAAACGAAAGAAACACCGTCATATGAGAAAAGGTTAACAGACTACAAGGTGGGGATTCGCTATGGTCTGTCATCGTCTTGCACCATCTCTGTATGTTGTAGCTTTTCAAAAGCTGTTCTTTTATTAGAGAAAATATACAATAATTTTCAAGTTCTCCAAATTGATTCCTTTTTTCTGAAAACCAAGACTTGTATAACATAATCAAATAAAAGACAGGTAACACTAAAAGTAATTCATACTGACAGTTCTGCATGTCTCATTCCAATTTCATTATATATATATTATATATATATATATATATATATATATATATATATATATATATATATATATATATATATATATATATATATATATAGAAGCACAATGCAAGAATGCAAGAAATAATATAAAGAAACAGAAATTAGCGTTCAAAAATCGGTCGACCGATTTTTGAACGCTAATTTCGGTTTCTTTATATATATATATATATATATATATATATATATATATATATATATATATATATATATATATATATATATATATATATATATATATATATATATATATATTATTTTTTATACTTATCGGCAGCAGCAATAATAAAACAACCACAAACAGACACCAATGAAAATAATAATAATAATAATAGTATATATATTGATCAGCCAGAATGACCCACTTCGACCTTTACATTTGATATTGATGAGAATAGTTCACTGTACCACATAAGCATGACATTCTGATAATCCTGCATTCCATGTGAAACAGGAACTTTTTCACCTTTATACATATAGGTATAATTGTAATATTGTCCGGTGACCTGTGACTTCTGGTTTCAGTTTTTCATTTGACGCAAAATACAGCAGGGAACTAGAAGCCTTCAGACACCAGACAAGGTCATATTTTGAATTGTTTATAGATCAATCGAAGTGACCTGTCGCTTTGACCGTTGCATTTAACATTCATATGGATACGTTCACTCTCCAGTTAGGTCTGAATATCAGAAAAGATTCCACGTGATGCAGGTGTTCGCTCAATGTTCGCCATAAGACAAAATCTTTCATCTCTCTTATCTGGAACCCTAAGAACCTCTAATGGTTTATCTCTCCTATCTAGAGACCTAAGAACGTCTATTGTTGTATCTCATTTACATGAAGCCTTAAGAATCTATATTGCTGTACCTCTCTTATCTGGAACCCTAAGAAAATGAATTACTTTTTTTATTTCCTTTCTAGAGCCCTGATAACCTCTACTGGTATTTCTCTCTTATCTGGAGCCAAAAGAATCTCTATTTTGTATCTCTCCTACCTGCAGCCCTAAGGGCATCTATGGTTTTCCCACTTATCTGGAGTCTAAGAACCTCTGTTTTTGTATCTCGCTTATCTTGGGCCCTAAGGACCTCTTTTATCTGAAACCCTAAGAATCTTTTTGTTTTATTTCTCTTATCTGGAGTCCCAAGACCCTCTATCCCTCTTACCTGGAGCCATAAGAACCTTTATTGTTTAATCTCTGCTATCTAGAGCTCTCAGAGCCTTTATTGTTTATTTCCTCTTAAATAGAGCCACCAGAATATCTATTGCTCGTGGATTGTTTTATGGGTAATACACATTAATTCTACCCAGTTGCATTTGACAATTTCATTGGTAAGGGCTTGTTAATATGTATTTAATATTAAGATGCTCTCTTATGTAGAGCCTTGAAAACCTCTAAATATTTTTCATGAAGCGTGCACATTAAATACACCCAAGTGGATTTGACAAGTTCATTTGTTAGATCTTATCAGTATGTATTTGCATGCTAAACATTATCAAAATATTCCAAGCTGTTAAAAACTTATAGCGATTTTCACACACTGAAGCGACGTTGGTAATTGCATGTTTTAAATTTCTCGTCTTACTATGCAATAACCTATACTTATAAAGAAATCTATTATGTAGAAAATCCATTGGTTAGGTCTTGTCCATATGTATCTGCATGCCAACTTTATTGTTTTATCACTCTTATCCGCAGTTCTGAGAGCCGTTAATGTTTTTTCCTCTATTATCTGGAGCACTGAAAACCGTTATTTTTATTACACGATTTCATTTGTTAGGTTTTAAACAAGTCTTGAAATGTTATGTGAATCATCTGCTTGGTTGACGATTCACATGCATTTTCAAGACTTTTCTCTGAAAAATGATAATAATAAAAATGTTGTTTGCTGTAGATGTGACTGGCGCATAAATTTTAAGAATTGTTTCTCTGAAAACTAAAATGAAAAATAAATAAATAAAACATGTCTGCTGTAGAAGTGACTGGCGCTTGAAAGGTTTAAAAATACTATTGTATTTTAATGGAAGTGATGTTGACAGAGATCACTGTTTTGTTTCCAATGACATCAATAGATAACGGTAAAACATAATTAAAACAACTGAGTTTGAAAAATAAATCACGCCTTTTTATTTGCAAACAATGTTTACATATTCTAAATATTGACTGGGATATACATCATACAGGCGAGCGATCATATTGCTTGGTATTTATCCCTTAAAATGCTAATCACTTCTACAGCAGAAGACACTTTGAACTGTTTCAGCTCACCTGAGCAATGCTCAGGATGAGCCATTGTGATCACTTGCCGTCCGTCGTTATCCGTCCGTCGTCCGTCCGTTCACACCTTTGAACGATTTCTCCTCTGTATCCCCAATTTTCTTCAAGCTTCATGTAGAGCCTTCTGTTAAAGGGAGATTGAAAATTCCTTCAAATAGTCATGATCCGTTAATCAAGATGGCTGCCATGCCAATATATGATAAAAACACTTAAAAATCATCAGTCCAGAACCAAGAAAGCTTCAAGGCTAAATCTTGGTATATAGCATCATCGACTTAAGTTCTACCAAGTTTGTACAAATGATAACCCTAAGTTGACCTTTGACCTTTTTACGGCAAGATCATATTTGCGTCCCCATGCATTTGTATTGTTGGGTATATATATATATATATATATATATATATATATATATATATATATATATGGTAACAGAAAAGTCTTTTTCTCAAAATGTATTAAAGACTAATGGCTGAAGGCTGAAACTTACAATGAGTGATTAAAGTAGTAAAACATTTAAGTTATAATCAAAATTATGTCCCTGGGAGTTATCTGTCCTTGCCTCTGGGCTATATTCATGTTTAAAATTGTATTATTTTTAAATATCTTCTTCTCTGAAACCGATTGAGCAATATTCACCAGAATTCACATGGGGCCTTCTGTCGAAAGGGTATTGCCAATCTGTTCTAACGGTTCCACGCCATTGAACAAGATGGCCGCCATGCCCATATGTGGTAAAAACACTTAAAATCCTCTTCTCCAGAACCAAGAAAGCTTCAAGACTGAATCTTGATATAAAGCATCGCTGTCTCAAGGTCTACCAAGTTTGTTCAAATGATGATCGTAGGTTGACCTTTTTATAGCAAGGTCAAATTTGCGTCCCCATGCATTTGTATGGGGAAAATGTTGAAAAGTCATTTTCTCTCAAAATGTATTCAAGACTAATGGCTGAAACCTACAATGTGTGATTAAAGTAGTAAAACATTTTAGTTATAATAAAAATGTTCCCTGAGTGTTATCTGCCCTTGCCTCTGGGCTATATACATGTACTAAATTGTGTAATTTTTAAATGTCTTCTTCTCTGAAACCGCTTGAGCAATTTTCACCAGATTTCACATGGGGCCTTCTGTTGAAAGGATATTGCCAATTTGTTCAAATGATTTCGAGCCATTGAACAAGATGGCCATCATATCCATATATGGTAAAAACACTTAAAAATCTTCTTCTCCAGAATCAAGAAAGCTTTGGAGCTTAAAAGTTGTATAGAGCATCGCTGTCTCAAGGTCTACTAAATTTGTTCAAATGATGATCGTAGGTTGACCTTTGACCCTTTTACGGCAAGGTCAAATTTGCGTCTGTAAAGATTTAAATGGGGAAAAAGTTGAAAAATCATTTTCCAATATGTATTTAAGACTAATGGCTGAAACTTACAATGTATGATTAAAGTAGTGTAATGTTCTTAAATATTGCAGCTATTGAAGACCAGTGAAAAAGACATCTTGCTACATCTACAGTTTAATCTATTCAAAAAACATACATGCTCAGAACAACCATACAGTATATATCAATGTCAAAGTTAATTAAAGTTAAGACCTACAAGGGAGCCTGGCTGTTGTCGTATACTCTCACATACAGCTCTTAACAATACATTACATTTCCTTCCTTCCTTTAAAAATAAAAATTAAACTTTAATTCAAAACTTAAGATGAAATTTAACTTTATAGTAAGTAGGGTAATGAGTACCTCCTACACTGTTCTTGTATATCAAGTTCTTCTGTCAAGATAAAACATGAAGCAAGATAAACTTGAAACTGAAGCAGGGCAGACTGTCCATTTATCCTGTTTATGTGATAATTGGAACTAATTAAACTGTCAAGAATGCAACACTTTCACACACACACTTACATTCCAGTGTCACTGCTTATTTCAGCATTATTTCAGCCATGGTATTTATTACTGATTTTAATCTGGTTCATTAAGTCCTCTCACATGGGAAGTGTGTCTGTAAAATAATTGGTTTGCCTGTGACTTGAGTTTTACACGAGGCCCGTATTGTCCCACTACAGTATAACAGTCATTCTCCCATTTTGGAGCTGATTTTCCAGGGTTGCGTTTGAGAACTAGAACTTTCTGTCCCAATCGAAATCGTTTATAATCCTTCCCAGCACGTTTGTCTGCGTTTCTCTTCATTACAGATTTTTGCTTTGCGTCCATTTTGCGTAACCTGTCAGGGGCTGTTCCCTTATCAAATGAGGGGAGCTTGCTTCTCACCTTCCTGTTAAAAAGTAACTCACATGGAGGGACGTTCGTGGTACACTGAGGGGTGGTACGATAGTTTAGTAGGAACTTGTATATTTCTATTTTCCAGTTTTTCTTCATAAGGCAAGCTGACTGAACTGCTTTTTTCAGACTTTTGTTGAAAATTTCCACTAATCCGTTGGCTCTGGGCCAATAAGGTATTACTTTTCTATGTTTTATTCCATTTTCAGTCAAGAAATGTTCAAACTCTTCTGATACAAATTGTCTCCCATTATCTGAAACCAGTTCATTGGGATATCCATGAATAGCGAAGATCTTGATCAATCTGTTTATGATTGTAGTGGACGTTATGGATTGTAAAATTTCAACTTCTGGGTACCGTGAAAAATAATCTACTAAAACTAGACAAAATTGTCCACCTTGAAATGGTCCGGTTATGTCAATTCCTATCTTTTCCCATGGTTTGTTTGGTAATTCCGTTGTCTGTATTGGCGGTGGTTTAGCTGGATGTGACAATCTTTGACATACACCACAGTTTGATATTAGTCTCTCTACATCGTTGGATATTCCTGCCCACCATACCTTTTCGCGTAGCAAGGCTTTAGAGCGATAAATACCTTGATGCGTTTCATGTAAAATGGACAATACTCTTTCCTGTAATTTATGAGGTATTATCAGTTTGCTTCCGCGCAGTAGCAAATTCCCATGTACTGACAGTTCTGAACGTATCTTAAAGTATGGTGATAAAGTTTTGTCATGTGCTGGCCATTTATTAATTTTCAAGCACTGTCTGATTTTACTAAATAGTTCATCCTTTGATGATTCTGACTCAATTTCATCCAAGGTCATTGCCTTTGGAACTTAATGCTCAGCCACAAAATTAATATATTGTTCAGCTTCTTCACTCAAATAATCACTTTCATTGTCTTTGATTGGTGATCTGCTCAACACATCAGATGCATTTAGTGATCCAGGCAGAAATTCTACTGTAAACGTATATGGCTGTAAACGTAATATCCATTTCTGTATTCTCGCAGGTGGTTCATGAGTAGGTTTAAAGATACTGATCAATGGTTTATGGTCTGTTAACACAGTAAAATTAATTCCATACAAGTAGACGTGGAATCGTTCTATACTCCAAGTCACTCCTAGTGTTTCACGTTCGATCTGTGAATATCGTCTCTCAACGGCGTTTAACGTGCGGCTGGCGTAGGCAACTGGCCTAAAATTACCATTTTGTTTCTGTTCAAGAATGGCACCAAGCCCTACGGGACTTGCATCAACGATAAGCCTAGTTTCTGCATTAGGGTCGTAATATGACATCACTTCGGCACTTACTAATGCTTCTTTTAGAGCTTTGAACGCATTTTCCTGTTCTGTTTCCCAGCGAAAGTCTTCATGTTTTCGCGTTAATTTCCTCAATGGCTCACTGATTGTTGCAAAATTTGGCACAAATTTTGAACAGTATGAAACAAGTCCTAGATAAGATTTAACTTCTTTTACATTTTTAGGTCTTTCTGTTTGAAGTACTGCCTTAATTTTACTGTCTTGAGGTTTTAGTCCTTCAGAAGTCAAAATGTGTCCCATGAAAGATAAACTTTTTGTACTGAAAACACATATTTCTGCATTTAGGGTTAGATTTTTATCTCTGAGTCTCTGTAACACTTTTCGCAATATTTGATCATGCTCAGTCTGTGTTTTCGCAAAGATGATGATGTCATCAGATATGTTCTTACATCCTTGAATGTCCTGTAAAGTTTGCTGTATAATCCTCTGATAAATTTCAGGAGCACACGAAATTCCGAAATTTAACCTACGAAATCGGTATATTCCGTCATACGTCACAAAGTGTGTAATGAAACGAGAGCTCGGTTCTATCTCTATCTGATGGAAACCTTGTCTGAGATCTAGTTTACTGAAGATCTTAGCTCCATTCATTTCTTCGAGTGTTTCATCAATATTTGGAAGCGGAAAGCGTTCTCTCTGAACTGCTGTGTTAGCTTGTCGCATATCAACACAGATGCGAATGTCATTATTCGACTTCGGCACTACTACGAGAGGGGAAAGCCATGATGTGGGACCCTCTACTTTTTCAATAATGTCTTGTTGAAGGAGTTCATCCAGTTTATGTTTCACTTGTTCTCGCATTTTGAACGGCATTTTTCTAGCGGGCTGTGCTATCGGTTGTACACTTCTATCAATGTGTAATTTCAGTTGGAAATCCTTTATTTTTCCGAGCCCTTTAAAACGATCCTTAAATTCATGTAGTATTGAATCAACATTGCCCTGATTGCTTTTCTGATCCTCCATACTATTTACACAGAGCTTTAACAATCCAAGATCTACAGCACACTTAAGACCAATTATTGGCTTGTACTGACCATCAATTATGTGAAAAATTAATTTATGTGATTTTCCATTTACATTTACATTTAAACTTGATACACCAAGAAGCTTAAGTGGTATTTTAGAGGCATAAGGATAAATTTTTGCATTTGATTTTTCCACTTTGGTAAATTGTGTTTTCACTGAATTAAATATATTTTTATCCATGCAATTTACAGAAGCACCTGAATCAATTAACACTTTCACTGATTTTCCTTCAATCAAAATTTCCACACTATTAGAATCAGAATTTGATACATGGAATACATGGCCTACACTAGTTATCTCCTCATTATCACTAATATTTCCATCATAATTTTCTGAATTTTCACTTTCGTCCACAAAATTTACTTTTTGCTTTACTTTTGACCTACACATGTGTCCAAAATGATTTTTCTTATGACACACTGAACAGACTACATTTCGCAACCTTAAACAACGAAATCCAGAATGACCTTCATATCCACAATGAAAACAAATTAATTTTTGCCTCCTAGCTGCTCTTGGATGTGTACGCGGATGATACTGCTTCTTTCTAGGTTTATTTTTCTCAACTTTGTAGGCATAATCTTCTCTTTCCTGTGCTGACGCACCTTGTGGATTCTTCCTTTGTTGATCAATTTTGTTGCAGTGTAGATCTGCAAGTTCCGACGCTCGTGATATTTCCTGGATCTTGGTTAGAGTTAGATTTTTCTCCTTCAGAAATTTTTTTCTGAGCTCGTTTGACTGACAACTATCTACTATTTGATCTCTTATCATGTCATTGACGGTGTCCTGGGCATAGTCACATGAGACAGCCATTTTCTTAAGTCTTATTATATAATTGTCCATGTTTTCCTCTTTTTCTTGCTTGCAAGATCTGAACGCATGTCTCTCATACGCAATGTTCTTTTGCGGATTAAAATATTCCGTTAGCTTTTCTTTCACCTGCATATAATTTTGTTCTTGATAATTTCCTGCAAAGGTCTCGAAAATGTCTTGCACTTCTTCTCCTGCCAGGTGTAATAACATTGCTTTTTTCTGTTCATCTTTTGTGACACCACTTGCACTAATGTAATAGTTAAATCTTTTAAGGTAAAGTTCCCAAGACTTTGCTAAGTTGGTATTTTCACCTATGACCTTAAAAGGTGGTGGCGCTGGCATGTCCAACTTTGACGCCATAATTCACGAACTTTGGAAGCTTAGAAAATGTCACCAAAATCCAAAATCCAAACCTCGTGGAGAATAGATGTTTGTAACACACTAAACAATAAACTGCAAAAATGTTGTTCCTTTGAACAATTATTCTCTGTTAATTAAAAGTGTTCCTTTGAACATTTATTAAGACAACAGTTCCTTTGAACTGGACTATTATTCCATAATTCCTTTTCATTGAAAAATCCATCCCATCGGCCTCGTCGCCAAAATAATGTAATGTTCTTAAATATTGCAGCTATTGAAGACCAGTGAAAAAGACATCTTGCTACATCTACAGTTTAATCTATTCTAAAAACATACATGCTCAGAACAACCATACAGTATATATCAATGTCAAAGTTAATTAAAGTTAAGACCTACAAGGGAGCCTGGCTGTTGTCGTATACTCTCACATACAGCTCTTAACAATACATTACAAGTAGCAAAACTGTTTAGTTAGAATAAAAAAATAGCCGCCCCCGCCCCATACCTTCCCCCTCCCCCCCTCCCCACGCCCTTGGTGATCTGTTCTTGCACCTGGGCTATATACAGATATAGATATAAATCATGATTTGTTTTTATTTTTTAAACGTCTTACTCTCTGAAAACGCCTGACACATTTTCTTAAGATTTAATATGGGGCCTTGTGTCGAAGTGATGTTGACAATTTATTCAAGTGGTTCTGCACCAATGAACAAGATAGCTGCTATACCCATATATGATAAAACACTTAAAAATCTTCTTTTTAGTACTAAGAAGGCTTTGATGCTGGATCGTGGTATTCAGCACTGGCCACTCAATGCTTACCAAGTTTGTTAAAATGATGAGACAAGGGTGACTTTGACCTTTTAATGGTATGGTCAAATATGTGTCCCAGTTGCGGTGGCAATACTGGAAGAATTTATATGGTATTTGCAAATATGCGACAGCTGTTTTTATCAGCTGAGTGAATTGTGGCCCATGGACCTCTTGTTTTTATTTCTCTAAGTAAATAAAAATTGATATTTCATGTGAGTCGTCTGCTGACTCACATGAAATGCCGTCTTATTATATCTGAAAAAAATCTGTATTAATTTAGAATGTCGTCTGTTTGGTACTTTAATGGTTAATCATTGAAAGGTAATGGTACTTTTCTCTGAGGATAAGGTGACAGTGACATCATTGAATGTGTATATCATCAGACCAAGACTGTTCTTGTAAATATTTAACCACTAATTGAATAGTTCTCGAAGATAAACCTCGTAGTCACAGCTTTACTTCTTCAATGGTAGTTCTCTTAGCTTATAAATCTTTACGCATAACAACTGTCGTCTGCTTTGTCGACTGCTTGTGATTTTAAAAGTCATTTTTGCAAACAATGTGGACCAGATCAGCCTGATCTGGGTCCACACTGTTTGCCTGTATGAAAAAAAAAAGATGTGAAAAGTTTGCAAGAATTTTCAGCAGACGACATAAACAGACGAAATTTCAGATGCACTTTTCCGTGCATTTTAAGGATTAACAATACGGGTTCGATTCCTGATATGGCCTCTTTACCTTTTGGTTTGTTTCTTTCCTTCTATTTTTTTTTTCACGGATAAGAGCAAACGTAGCCAATATTACTAAAATAAAAACGTGAAACGATAAAACCCCACTATTATTGTATGGTGGGCAGACAACTCTGTCATAAGCTGACTTAATTTGCCACTTTGCAATCCAAGAAACAGATCTCCAGAATATCAATGCACATCCCAGGTTTGATGAAAATCTATCAAAACATACTCAAGTCATCGTCCGGTAATGAATATACGGGCGTGCGGCGGGCAGATAACTCTGTCACAAATTGACGAAATTTACTTTTAGCAATCCCAAACAAGATCTCTATAATATCAATGCACATGCCATGTTTAGTGATAATCCATTGACATTTACTCAAGTTATCATCTGTCGCTTTGACGTTAAAAGATTACATATTTTGGGCCGCATCAAGCGAAGAAGTATCTTTGAGCATGCGCAAAGTTCACATCATCCTGCATATGCAAAAAGTATTATCCGCGTCTGTGTTCTCCATCGATACCATCTATAGTACATGTATACAATGGTTCTGGTAGCGGACAGCGAAGGTACTGATCAGACTGCGCGAAGACACGTTCATGAGGCGCTTCTCTTGCGTATGGACAATGTACGTTAATGTGAGGAAAGGTGAAATAGTCTGGTTTATAGAGGCACTTGTCGGTGTTTATCTGTAGTGTGTTCTTTGTTTCCAAAGGCAATCTTTTTGACGTTTGTTTCACTACACTGCAGCTGATGTTAGCACCGTGTAGCGGCCGTAGAACGTCTCCCCGTACTTCACCATGGTGCTATTATATTTCATATCCTTTAGGACCAATGGGCCCATTGTGGTATCTTTGAAAATGGAGTTCTGCTCATGTATACGCTAGAGGGCGTAAGCAGTGTTGTAAACTTCATTACTGCTTACGAAGAGTCTTAATTAAACCGAGACTCCCCTTTTCTAATATATAATGTGTTCTTTGTTTCTAAAAGCAATCTTTTTTATTTAGTTTACTCACGAAAACTTTCAGTATTTTATCGTTGTCCAGAAATGACCTGTCGTCAAGAAATGACTGAAATGATCAATATTTACATGACCAATAACACTAAGCACACTGGTACAAAAATACAGCAGGCGACATTTTGAATAATCTTTTTTTTTTTTTTATTTTTCTCAGAAAAGAGGCATTGACATATAATGCAAGCTGTCTCCTTAGGTGAGAATCTTCATGCAATTTCAAAACCTATTTGCTTGGAAAATAAGAAAAAAACATTATCAAATTGTCGTCTGTTGAATTTGGCCAGAGAATGGTAAAGGTTAAAATCCAAACTATCAAAAAAAAAACAAAAAAAAAAAATATATATATATATATATATATATATATATATATATATATATATATATATATATATATATATATATATATATATATATATATATACAGTGGAACCTCGATAATTCAAAGTCCAAGGGACCAAACAGTTTTGTTTGAATTATTGAGACTTTGAATAATTAAAGGTTAAAATGCTTACATATATTTAAGTCGGGACTTCAAAACGACTTTGAATTATTGAGAATTTTGAATTATCGAGGTTCTACTGTATATATATATATATATATATATATATATATATATATATATATATATATATATATATATATATATATATATATATATATATATATATATAGCATAGTACTAGATAAACATACGAATATATTGATATTTTGCTTCTTACTAACGAAAATATGTAAGCACGAAACGGACCCTGAGCATTTTGCGGACAACACAGGTTAATCAGGGTCTTCGTTGCCCGATTACAGAATCCATTGATACTGGAGTATATGTTGACGAGAAAAATCTTCAGATCTGACTGCACGGATGCGCACTCTTATCTGGACTTCAAGTTGCTGTTCGAATACATAAGGGCCTTTTCCCACGTTGTGCATAATATTTATTAAGTTAACCCTTGTCCTGCTGAATAAGATGCTACGCCTATTTCTAATTTTCAGCCAATCAGATTACTTGATCCAAATTGTTTATATAAATACACAAACGAAATTGAAAACAGTGCAGATCCAGATCAGTTGGCTTCTTCAGAAGCCAGCTGATCCGGATCTACACTGTTTGCAGGCAGGACATATCCGGGTTCAGCAGGACTAGGTTAATGTATCATAAAGCTCGTAAGTATATATAACAATCGTCTCTATGAGTCGGTTTTACTAAAATGTTTAACGTTTGCTTTCCTAGTGAATTCATTATTTCTGATGAATAGCTGCTGACCAAAAGGCACCACAAAACAAGATAATTTACTTTACTGATTTATTACTTTTGGCAAATGAAAGGCCATGACGGTGAGTGCTTTTTATATACGTATATGCAAATGAGCAACTTGTTGCAGCAAATGGAGCATAACTTGATAACTGTAACTCAAATGTCAACGCAACTGAAGCCTGTAAACTTCACAACTTAAATGTCAATTTCACAACTGAATTATATACGCATGTCAACTTCACAACATAATTCCAACTTCACCACTGAAGTATACGCCAACTTCACAACTAAATGTCAACTTCACCAATGCGTAGATTCTCAGTTTTTGTGCATGTTCCGCTGGGGAAACACGAGCAGATCATGGAACTGTCAATATCAATGGCCAACTGCAAGCATGCAGTTAACACCACACTTTACATAGTTCCAGAAATGTTTTTGCCGCAACTAGCAAACCAAATGGTCATAGCACTCCAATCTCTTGTCACAGCTAGCATTAGTCACCGTCATGACGTGTTTCATGGAATGTAAAAGACAATCTGAAAACAAATACAGAAAAAACAAGCAGCAAAAGTGGGAATAACTCATACAAGTATTTGCATGACTTTAACAATATTTTTTTATTATTATTATTTATGTTTTTTTTTCTTTTTTTTTTTTTTTTTTTTTTTTTTTTGCTTTGAGCTTAATGTAAATATAATAATAAAAATAATGGGAAGGGTTGGGTGGCCTTTCCAAAATTTGACTGCTGCCTTCTGGCATCGAACGATTTCGCAAAAGGGGTGATCTCAAGGTCGGTCAACCTAAATTAGCTAAAGATCTAAGATTTGAAATTGGTTTGTATGAAAAAGGACCCGCTATCCTGCCTAGCTGGACCTCCTCCATAACTTTTTTCCATGCAACATCCTCATTTTGCAACACTGATTTTAAATGTTTACATGTAGCCGACAATCTTGGACCTGCATAATTAATCCGAAACCCAGTGGAGAACCCCTCCAACAAAAATTCTGCATCCCGCTGGTTAGGGTATTCAGACAAATTTGCTCTTAAAACCTCTACCTTAATTGACGTTTTTCCAAGGATCTGCCTTGGGGTCGTGGCTGACGAAAAGGTCTTATTGGACGAGGAGTGTGTGTGTGTGTGTGGGGGGGGGGGGGGGAGAGGGGGGCAGCGCTCGGTCGGAATGGTCTGAACCCTGATGATACCTCATTTTGAGAGAAATTAGAATTGGGTCTGCTGGCTGCATAACCGAATCTTGGGCGGAATCTTTGCTCCTTAAAGAGGTTGCATGAAGAAGCAGGATGTGGTACTTTGCACTTTAAGCACACATGAGCATATGTTCATTGCAGCCGTGCACATGACCCTTTAAAGTTGTAATCATAACAAGGCGCATTTAGATATGTAGTGGCCGACAAATCTCCAGACAAGCTGCAGACAAGCCACAAGTGGTCATCAATCTGTGACCAAGACCTACTCGGATCTTTACCCATACACAGCCTAAACTGAGTGTCATAACATAGCCATTTACTTATTGGATTATCTGCTGCAGCCCCTCGAATGATTGACATATATCTTAGAATGCCTTGTTGTTGTGTTTCTGAATAAAAACCAGAATAAAATTAATGAAAGCATCCGACCAATTCTCTAAACTATTTAAAGGCTGTTTGATCTTACTTGTGGCTGGTTTGATTGATAATTGATAATTGATTATCTATAACAGCCAAAGTTCCAGCGACAGACTGAACAGATGCATAATTCTGCTATAGCAGTAATGCCATCTCGACATACTGACAATTCCAAATTTTGTCCTTCGTAACATCTGAAATAAAAATCTCATAATAATTGTAAGTAGCTATTGGTAATGGATGTAGCTCACCTTGCATATAAGCTGGAAGCGGTAATGCTGGCAGTGGCTGGGGAGCACTAACCACTTGTTGCTGACCCAAAGCTGGTTGTTACCAACAACCGGCAGTGGCTGTTGTTGAAGTATGGCAGCAGCCTGGGGTGGTTGGATAGGAACTGGCATGGCAGTCTGAGGTGGCTGGGGGTTAATGGCAGCTGGCTGATTGCCACCTGCTGGAAGATCCTGATTAACCGCCGGCATAGGGGGAGCTGCCGGCTGGGGGTGAACCTGTTTACGCTGTCGTTTGGACCCTGCTCGCGTCCTTACTTGACTGTCGCCCTTCCTCTTGGACGGCATACCTTTGCCGATGAACGCCGATATGTTGTTTTTAAAATTTGACTGCTGCCTTCTAGCATCGAGCGATTTCGCAAAAGGGCTGATCTCAAGGTCGGTCAACCTAAAATAGCTAAAACCCGCTGCTTGACGATTTTACTGTGGAAAGGAAGCAACTTTAAAGAGATTTGTCACGTAACCTATTTTAAAGGTATAGTACCTAGAGAAAGACAATACAGACCTCGTAAGATTAAATGTGCCTTTCCAAAAATAATGCAATTTAATTCATATTTGGAATTAAATTAGATTTATTTATTAATTTAGCCCTAATGTTTAGCATGCTGGGCAAAAAGTTCAGCAGACTACATTTTGATTTTTTTATGCCCCCGCCATTTTCAGTGGGGTGCATATAGTATCACCGCTGTCTGTACGTATGTCCGTCTCGTCCGTCCGTCCCGTCCGTAACACAAATGGTTTCCGTGCGATATCTTTTGAAAAGATTGGTGGATTGGATTGAAATTTTATACACAGGTATATAATAATAAAATGCAGGTCAAGTTCGATTAAGGGTAAAATCCATCGATTATTTTGGGAGTTATGTCCCTTTTTCAACTTTGAAAAAAATTCAACTTAGAAAAATGGTTTCCATGCGATATCTTTTGAAAAGTTTAGTGTATTGGATTCAAATTTTATACACAAGTATATAATCATAAAATGTAGGTCAAGTTCAATTTTGGGTAAAATCCACCAATTATTTTGGGTGTTATGGCCATTTTTTCAACTTTGAAAAATGGTTTCCGTTCCATAACTTTTGAAAAGATTAGTGAATTGGATTCATATTTTATACACGAGCATATAGTTATAAAATATAGGTCAAGTTAGATTTAGGGTAAAATCCACCAATTATGTTTGGAGTTACGGCCCTTTTTCAACGTTGAAAAATAGTAGAAAAATGGTTTCCGTTCGATATCTTTTGTAAAGATTAGTGTATTGGATTCAAATTTTATACATAGATATATAATCATAAAATGTAGGTCAAGTTCGATTAAGGGTAAAATCCATCAATTATTTTGGGAGTTATGGCCCTTTTTCAAGTTTGAAAAATGGTTTCCATTCCATAACTTTTGAAAAGATTAGTGAATTGGATTCATATTTTATACACGCGCATATAATTATAAAATATAGGTCAAGTTTGGTTTAGGGTTAAAATCCACCAATTATTTTTGGAGTCACGGCTTTTTTTCAAAGTTGAAAAAAAAAAAAAAAAAAAAAAAAACAGTTTTGGTTTGATATCTTTTGAAAACTTTAGTGTATGGGATTCATATTTAATACACAGGTATATAATTATAAAATAGAGATCAAGTTTGATTTAGGGCAAAATACACCCATTATTATGGGTTATTGCCCTTTTTCACCTTCAGAAGATGTTTTCCTTTCGATATTTGTTTTTTAAACTAAAAGATTGGTGGATTGGATTCATATTTTATACACAGGTATAAAATCATAAAATATAGGTCAAGTTCGATTAAGGGTAAAATCTGCCCATTATTATGAGAATGGCCCTTTTTTCAACTTCTTTTTCTGCAAAATGCCTGCGTGTGGGTGATGATGGCCCTGGGCGGGAGCATCTGTGTCATACTGACACATTTCTAGTTGTTTTTTCTTTTTTTTTCAGAAAAAAAAATGCGTTGACATTATATACAAATTGTCACCTTTGCTTGAAAATTCAAAGCCTTTTTTCTTGGAAAAATAAGAAAATATCATCAATTCGTCATCTGTTGAATTTGCCGAGAGAGCGGTCAAAGTTAAAACGGCAATCACAACTGAAGCATACAATATTTCGAATTATTTTTCAACGATTTGCATGAAACGCCAAGCCTTATTTTCTCTACAACGAAGTAGTTAACTGACTGTAGAGTCAAGCTGATATGTGCATCTTACTGTAACATCTTACTGTAATGGTGTACTCGGTTCGCTTTGCAGATTCTGAAAGATTCAATACGTTTATGTTCAACGTGGGAAATAGGACAGTTACGCCACATTCGAACAATAAAGGAACAGAGTCTACATCACTTCTAATTCATTTACCTTATTTTGGGATTTTTGGAAGACATCACGAAAACACACCTATATAATTTTGACCCCCTTAAACCCACATAAGTGGTTTCATATAAAAGTTATTAAACCAGTCTTCGGCGAATTCCATAAAGGGCTAGATTCACGAATTCTTGTATACTGCCCTGTTAATTCTCATTTTAGCAAACTGTATAATATGCTTCAGTTTGTAAGTTTTTATATTATATAATATTTCGTCTTTACAACTATGTATGAAATATTTGGCAAAATCGCTTTGAATCTTTAAGTGCACTACCAAATCAGACCCCCTAAAGCACCAAACGCGACATTTTTTCACATTATTTTGTGTAAAAGGCAGCTGAAAAAATATGAAGCCCCATATTCGACACCATGATTTTTCGTGCAACGTTTCATAAACGAATGAAGAATATTTGGTAAAAAAATCAAGGTGTCGAAATTGTGGCTTCATGTTCAAATAAAATAAAACATAATTGAAGAAATCTCGATAAGACTCTTCATTTCTTCATTGTATTCTGTTTGCGCTACTAAGTTTTTCTGCTTTTTGAAAGAAAGATAATCAAATAAAATGAATTTCGTCCAGAAAAAAGAAGAAATAATCATAGGTAAGCAATAAGTACGACATTTCATCCAGAAACCCAATGAAACCATTGTTTTTCGACAGCTAGAGACCCGGCTTCCGAAATTACGTTACATGCGAAATTTGCGTTTTTACAAGGGACGCCACTCCAATAACCGCTGAGGGGTGATAGTTCTGCGTTATTGACAACGGTGGTTTTACAATTAAAAATCGGTGTTTTGCGTTCGTTTATTCTACATTGGAGTTTTCTATAGTTTTTCTCTCGAATGAAAATTCCAATGTCCAAAATTCGAGGTTCCAATGGAAATAAAAACGACTTCATTCATGCGTTGCGGGCGTTTCTTTTTTTCTAATGCTGTCTGTAAACGATAAAACCGAGCATTTTAAAGGAAATGTGATGTACATATAACAAAACGATACATAAAAATAAGATTTTTTTTTACGGGAAAATTATTATAATCGGCTTGTGCATTGAAAAATCCAACCTATTACTATTGTAATTATGACCACTTTCATTACGTCATCTGTGGTGTAGTGGGTAAAACGCTCGTTTAGTATACGGTGGGTTCAGACTTCAAAACCTGGAAGTGGCATTATTTTTTTTTTTTTACTTTTTCATTTATTTTTCAGATAAAATGTCTCGACATTCATGCAATTTGCAGACAATTCACATGAAATGTCAAGAAATTTTATAAAAATTAAAAGAAACATGAAATTGTTATCTTTCTTTTACTTTGAAGAGAAAATAAGTTGATATTTCCTATGAACTGTCCCAAGCAGACAGTTAACATGAAATGTCAAGACTATCCCCCTCCCCCACCAAAAAAAATCAAATTGTCGTGTGCTTCAATTTTTCATGGCGCTTAAAGAGTTGATATTACAACAGGAGAGAGATTACTGAGCTTTTACACAAGTTTGGATTTTAATTTGCTTTTCTTTGCAAGACAGTTCCATGCATGTATATGGTAATCACTGGCTGTACATAACCATATAGACTGCAGCAAACATTAGAATTTGCGAAGCGGCCGTGTGGCGGAGTGGTTAGTGCTCCCGACTTTAGATCACAATGTCTCGGTTTCGAATCGATTGGAAGCGGAATTCATCGAGCTAATACTCAGGCCAGTTTGCAAATACTATGGCGTCTGATCACAATCTTCGCATTGCAGTCTATGCTGAAGTAAAGTCCCAAAGTTTCTTCCTACAGACAACGAAGACTGAACATGCTGTGTAGACGCATAAGCTGATCTGAGTCCTTGCTACGTACATATGTCAGTTTTCAGGAATACCTGTGCTAAGGTTCCTAGCGGGCACATGACGAATGACATTGCATCACCTTTACTGCGACATTGTGGTCATGTCCTCTTGGACTTATATTTGTTCACAATAGGGTGTACCAGCTGGCATTGGTTTCGTAAGGAATGACAGTTAAACACTACAAAATGGCTGCTATCAGTATTGAACCTAATATTTAAGATGTTTCTATTTGCATACATATTTGCACTTGTATGTACAAAGATGACGTTTGTTATATTATGTCCAGCAGGTTTATAGTGCTTTACTAAACTGTATCTTTAGAATGAATCCGGAGCTTTTATTTTCCCAGTCTGTTCAGTGTCTAGATATGTTCGATGTTTATTTTTGCATACTTGCACTACACATAGCAATATATTTTGCATGTCAACTATGGAAACCAGAGGACCAACAGTCCTGTAGCTCAACTGAGACCTCCGGTCCTGGGTGGGGACAGACAATCTATGGATGACAGATCTTTGTGTCGATAGAAACCTTTTGCCATTACGACCACTTGATATAAGTTTCAAATAAATCCTTTGAACTGAGATTTTATACATTTTTTTTTCAGGATTTTATACATGTACATAGCCCCAAAGCAGCGGCAGATAACCCCTAGGGAACATAATTTTTATGTCAAATGAATTCTTTTGTCACTATGGCCAACTGATGCAAGTTTGTAAGAAATCTCTTTGAAATGTGATTTTATACATATTTTTTTTATACATGTTGGTAGCCTTAGGACAGGGGCAGATCACCTCTTTGGGACAGAGTTTTGATGTCGGATGAAACCTGTTGTCACTGTGGCCAACTGGTGCAAGTTTCGAAAACAAATCTGTTTGAACTGTGATTTTTTACATGTACATAACCCTGGAGCACGGGCAGATAAGCCCTTGGGGACAGAGTTTTGATGTCGAATGAAAGCTTTTGCCATGATGGCCAACTGGTGGAAGTTTATAAACAAAACCTCAGTGAACTGTGATCTTGTACAATTTTTTTTCATGATTACATACCTGTACATAGCACAGGGGCATATCAACCCTGGGGATTGAATTTTTATGTCAAATTAAAATTTTTCTCACTATGGCCAGCTGGTGCAAGTTTCATAAAAATAATTTTGATTTGTGATTTTATATACAATTTTTCCTTGATTTGATACATGTACATAGACAAGGAGCAGGAGCAGATCACCACCGGGGGCAGAGTTTGAATGTCAAATGAAACATTTTGTAACTATGACCAAATAGTGCAAATTTAAAAGTCTGTTTGACCTGTGATTTTATACATTTCTTCCAATGGGATCAAATATGACATTGCCATAAAATAGATCAATGTTGAGCTGGCTGATCTGCGTCTTCACTGGCTCACATGTAATTTTGTAGCAGTCGGTATGCCGCGGCTCAGTTATCAGTACTAGCATGCCAATTAATGACATTCATGCCAAATGTTATGTGATAAATTTGTTGTTGGGGATACATAACTTTTGGTGACATGATACTTAACATTTAAACTGTATGCTGCAAACTGTGACAAACAAAAATATGCAGTAATGATACCAATACAGCAAAAAAAAAAAAAAAAAAAAAAAAAAAAAAAACATCAATCACTGAATATGGTCAAGCAAAAACAACATATTCTTATAAGATAAATGTATCCTTTAGTTTCCAAGGCAACAGAAAGTTACGTGGTGCGAATGCCACTTTTTACGCACAGTCAAATACTTTAGAACACATTTCAATCAATGAAATAAAACACACTTTACTTTTCATGATTCAAATCAGTCAAAACCACATATTATTTGGCAGAAATAAATGGTTTTACAGTTTTGTTTCCATGGCAACAGAAATTTTAATCTAGTGTTTTTCTTTTCTTTTTAATGTGTCTCCCATTAGTGATAATCAAAGTTTTATACTGTATGTAGTGATAAAGATAGAATCGCATAGTAAACAGAATACATTAATTAAAACTGTGTGCTTTTTTGTAATAAATTTGACATATTTGTTGTTATGGAAACAGAAATTTATGTGTTATGGTGATTTTTATTTATAACTTTGTGCTACAGTATTTGACAAATATGAAACTAACAAATGGGAATGCTTTTAGTGGCATTGCTCCTAAATTTCAGCTATGAAATTGATTAAAACAAATAGTTTTACAGTACACCATGTAGTGTGTTATTGTTACCATAGCAACCATAATGATTGGTTTTCAAACTTGTTGTTGTTGTTTTTGAAGATGTCCCATGCTGACTTATATTTACAAGCGTTTTGATCAATATATTGAATAGGGCAGATTTTGGTCATTCGTGAAACAAGCCCTTTCATATGAAATTACCACAAATATAAGATTCTGTTTATCATATGACTTTTAAACTGTATTTTATGGCCTTAGAAATGGAACCGTTTCTCATCAGAGAACATAACGTTGTCACGGATGGCGTGATGACGTTACGCGCCAGTAACCAAGTGCTATGTAACGTGTGGTCATATCATTTTTTATCTAGCCCCTAAAATGAAATAGCTTTTTAATTCGATGCCAAAACATTACAAAACTTTTCAAGGGTAAATTTGCGAACGTTTCTGCTCAAATGTGTTTTTTTTTATTTTTATTTTATTTTTTTATTTATTTATTTATTTTGTTGTTGTTGTTGTTGTTGTTGTTGCTTCTTGTTTGGTCAGAATTATAAAATCGTAAGGATAACATATGTACTATCTGGTTGTATACCATGTAGAATGGTCCATGATTGGAGAATAAATATCTTATCTTCTTATCTTATCATTTTATGACATGAATAATAGCGACTTCATGTGATAAATAAGCAAGAGTAACTTAAGCGGGGGTCACTGTGAAGGTTTATACAACCCGAGGGTCAGGCCTGGGACAGACACAATGATATGACCCGAGCCGCAGGCGAGGGTCATATCATTTCGTTGATCCAGGCCCTGGCCCAAGGAAGTCTATAAACCTTCATAGTATCCGAAGCTTAGGTTTCTATTGCCTGTAGTGCATTGAACAGCTCTTGAAATTTTGATTGGCTATTGACTAGCATATAAAACTAGGTCGCGACGTTAAAATTTGCCTCTAGAGATCTCGCACTAGCATAAGAACCCATCAGCCTACGCAATAAGCAGCAACTAAATCCAACTAGCCAAACATCACGTAATTTCATTACGAAAACACGCCTATTCAAATATACTGAAAATTTTACCACCAAAAAGTGAAAATTTTCAGATGAAAAATTCTAATATATTTCATATTTCTGCTTAAAACATAGATTGTGGGTACTCGTTAGAACCGCCTCCACGAGGCGGTCCTAACGAGTACCCACAATCTATGTTTTTTTTTTTTTTTTAGCAAAATCAGAAAAATAATGCATACCCCTGTAAACCCCAGTTTTACTATATAAAAGTGGGGTTTAAGGGGGTCAAAATTATATAGGCGTGTTTTCGTGATGTTATCCATACTTTCCTAGCCCCACATTTCTCATCTGTTAAGAGTGAAAAGTAAGAAACGTGGGGTAAGGCCAATTTTCTATCTGAATGAAATAATTAAAAACATAATTGTGTTTAAAACACTCTTTTGCATAACACATGACAGTAACTATTTATAATGTTTTCACGAGATAAAATGGCCATAACTTCTCATAAATTTAGTAGAATACATGCGAAAAGGTAGTCTTGTAAGAAATGATGGGATGAAGGTAGCCACGTAATGAGGTGACATCCCAAGTATACAGGCAGTGATAATAAAGACTCTGATAATAATGCGCAGTTTTATCTGAGCATTTCTGCAATCTTATCAGCATTGTCGTTGTTCGAACGTATCATACATGAAACAAGTTTTGCTTATTTTGCTGTTGAACATGTTGCTGCTTTCAAAAATCCGTGCTTTTCGCGCTACTCTCTTGAGCCGGCACTATCACACTATATGGACCGGTCCATACTAAGTGAGAGTGTCCGCTTGTGCTTCTACCAATAAACAGAGACCTGCACGTGGTGCGGTTATGACCAATGAAAAAAAAAACAAAACAAAAAAAACGTGTTACATGCACTAAGAACGGACCTGGACCGTCGAAATGATATGACCTGAGACGCAGGCAAGGGCCATATTATTCCGTCGATCTAGGTCATTGCCGGAAGGCAGTACATAAACCTTCACGGTGCCTTCAAATTAGGTTACCATTGCTTAATTATTATCGAAGACACTAAACATATATACACTATCTAATCCCTAAAATAAAATAGCTATTTAATTTAACGTCAAAACATTACAAAACGTTTCATTTTAAAACTGTTCCAGAAATTGTCAAAATTAGTATATTTCCAGTTTCTCGCACAACGTGTATTCGTCATGTTCAGATATACACCACAATGTCAGATAACGCTCTGCCCAAGTCGAACCGGACAAGCTCGAGGTGGTAGCTTCTTTTGTTTTTACCTAGGAGCATGCTCTCAGCAGCCGGTGGCTGTGAACTTTAAACCACAATTCTTGTGAAAACTGCTCTGGAAGAAGTTCAGTGAGCTGCTACCAGTTCTCTCTTCCCGCCAAATCTCTTTCAAGACACATGGCCGCGTATACAGCTCTTGTGTGCGGAGCGCAATGCTAAATGCCAGTGAGACTTGGCCATTGACATACCTCCAACGTCTGCAGCGGAATTACCTGGCAATGATCGGACAGATCTTCAATGTCAAGCTGCAAGACATTGTCACCACCAGATTCACAGAGCTACTTGCGCGGCTCGACATTGAGGATCTGTACTTTATTCTGAAGGAGAGAAGGCTCCGCTAATATGGACATGTGGAATGCTCCAATGGTGCAATCAAGACAGCCTTTGACATACAGGTTGATGGAAAGCGTGGGACTAGGAGGCCCAAGATTACATGGAAGCAGCTGAAAGAGAGGGATTGCAGAGAGTGGAAGCTCTCGGCTATCGGCCTTCATGATAGCGTATCTGGAGATCTGGTGTTAGATCTGCCATGCGTGCAGTAAGCCAGCTACCTGGAAGGGGCCCAGTGATGTGGAGGTTGCCCCTGTACCAGCACGTTAATAAAAAATCCGATTATGATGATGCTGATGATGATAATGTATATGATAATAAAGTCTATTTTCAGGAGAAAGTAAGGAAAAAATGTAGACAATTTGGTGCCTGCTGAATGAGCCCAGAGAGAGAGAGTGAATGTTAAATGTCAGCTGATCTGCGGGCTAAAGGAATTAAGCAATTATCAGGCCACTTGATTATTTTCTTTCTTGCGTACTTTAGCTGCAATGAAGAGGATAGCTGAATATGCTTGTCTCAAAGTGCGACGCACTGGTCCGTCGTGATATGACTGACAGATTGTTGAATGCGACGTAAATAGAAAGGAAGGCAATGATCAGGAATCGATACAAATACCTAAGACATTCCGTCCCGAGACTCCAAAGGGAAAGATGAACGCACTTAAAGCAACGGCACCAAAATCAAAACACTACAAGCAGAGAGCCAAAAGGACTGTTTCTTTCCCAAAAGTTGACTAAACGGCTATCCGAAATAAAATTTTTAACAGGACATAAATGCAAAGGCATACAGTGACAAAATAGTAAATCACAGCAAAAGCACCGCCTTGAAACGGTCAGGGAAAATATTACTTGGGGCTTAAAACGATTTTACGTGGCCACAACCATTGCCCCTTAGTTCTGCCGTAGTGTACAAAAGACATTTATTCAGTCTGCGTGAAGGGTTCCTAACACATCAGTGCAACATCTCCGAGAACATAAAAATCAAATGAATACAGAGATGAAACAGCGATGAGGACTGGATAGCAAGAAAGCCCGATTGAAACAAACAAACAAACTCACTGGGAAGTCTGTGAAACTGTTGTTATTTAGTACAAACGACACAAGTGAGTTCTTTTTCTCTGGTGTATGGCGGATTAGGAAGTTGTCCAGCTGCCTCCACAAAATAGAACAAGTCACCATTACTGTTGCCACTTTGACCTTGTATTATCTCTGGGTCGGCGTCCACACATTTAACAGTGGCCCTGTGGAAAGCAGTATGCTCGGTCATCAAATAACCAAAGTACTCAAATTGCCAACCCTCGTAACATTCCGTCCTTGCCGGAAACATCATCACGACTGTTCTTTTCTTTACTTCACAAACAGCACAAGGAACATCTTGATCGTGTATTCCTTTTCCAAATATTGCATTTAGTCTTTCATTTGCATCTTCATACTCTGCTCCATAAATATAAGAACTCTGATGACCAGGAAAACTCTTATGCCACTGAGGTACATTTGGAAGACATTGGGTGTCAACAATCCCACCTTTGTTTGTATGTGGGCTTCCTGCTGCTAAACCTTCAAAGGAAAGCAAATATAATTAAGATACACGAAAACAAAGAACATATTAAGTTGAGCTTTTTGGTGAACAAATATATGAAAATCGGTTGAGAAAGAAGCAAGTTACTGGACTTTTAAAGATCTAAAAAGTGCTTCATGGAAGCTGCTATCTTTGCAAGTGACGTCATAATCACCTAATTAAAATATGCAAATATTAAATAAATCACATCTGAAGCCAATAGTTGCCGCTATATGTGTGTGCCTGTAATTGTTTTCATCTGCTTACACAAATCAGCTAGATCAAATGAGCATATTCCTGCCAACCGGCAACTTTTAATATGTCTTTAAAAAATTGAATATCTAATTAACTATTCAAAATGGCGGCGCCTATGTACACACAGCTGTAAAACCTTTAACTGCAATATGTTTCGTATTTCTTTAACTGATTTTGATCAAATGGGTGACAATTTGCAAAATGCTTGTTTTTTCTGGAAGCTGACTATTTTAAAGCATACATTGTATATAGTGGGCATTTTCCTTTAAAGTTGAATAAATGAGATTTAAGTCCAGGTACGAGAAAATCAAATATTCATTACAAAATACGAGCTGAGCGAATACTGACATTATCCTGTGTTTATTCACACACTATTATTATAACGGTTTTAAGGCAGCGTCATAAGACCCTTGGTTGACCGGATGGCACACGGTGCAAAATATAAATAACCCTTGAAGCGCTAATCACAAATGTAGCTGACGACATTATTTTTCAGAGAAAATAAGGCTTGACATTTCATATGAATCATCTGATAAGCATGAAATGAAGTTTCATTTTCTCTGAAAAATAATAATAATAGTAATAAAATAAATTGTCGTCTGCTTCAGTTTTGCTTAGTTTTTTAGGGTTAGGAGACCTTGGAAAGAGATGTAGACGCAAATAAGCTGACAGTTAACTGTTTACCATAAATATTGAGACCGACAGGCCTAGACTCAGTCAGACTCCACAGAACGCAGTCTAATCAGGGTCTACACTGTTTACATTCAAACAGCCAGTATATGGACTTATAGTGCAGTTGATATTTTCTGGTCCTTTGTGATCACTGAGTTTAAAATTTATTAGATATAGTGCAGATTATATTTTTATTCCACAGGGATCATTGAATCCCTTCCAGGGCCCAGTTGTTCAAAAATAACGATGTCGTTAGTTAACGTATCGTTAAAACTTAGATCAGTGAATAGGTCATGTATGCTAATATTTTTGTTGAAAAAATGTGAGTAGCTTTTGCATTTGCAAAATCTACTCACATTTTTCCAGCAAAAATACCTTTGAATTAGATATTGTACTTACCAGAATAGTTAAGATTTTGACCACTAACGAGCTTGTTAAGCTAACTATGTTTTGAACAACTGGGCCCAGGAGTTTTATAATTTATATGAGATATTGTGCAGATTATATTTTTATTTCCATTGGGATCAATGAGTCTCTTCCAGGAGTTTTATGATTTATGTGACACAGTGCAGATTACATTTTCATTTACTTTGGGATCAATGAGTCCCTTCCAGGAGTTTTATAATTTATATGAGATATAGTGCAGATTATACTTTCATTTTCACTGGGATCACTGAGTCCTTTCCAGGCGTTTTATAATTTATATGAGATATAGTGCAGATTATATTTTCATTTCCACTGGGATCATTGAGTCCTTTCCAGGAGTTTTATAATTTATATGAGATATAGTGCAGATTATATTTTCATTTCCATTGGGATCAATGAGTCCCTTCCAGGAGTTTTATAATTTATGAGACATAGTGCAGATTACATTTTCATTTACTTTGGGATCAATGAGCCCCTTCCAGGCGTTTTATAATTTATATGAGATATAGTGCAGATTATATTTTCATTTCCACTGGGATCATTGAGTCCCTTCCAGGAGTTTTATAATTTATATGAGATATAGTGCAGATTATATTTTTATTTCCATTGGGATCATTGAGTCCCTTTCAGGAGTTTATAATTTATATGAGATATAGTGCAGATTATATTTTCATTTCCACTGGGATCATTGAGTCCCTTCCAGGAGTTTTATAATTTATATGAGATAAAGTGCAGATTATATTTTCATTTCCATTAGAATCATTGAGTCCCTTCCAGGAGTTTTATAATTTATATGAGACATAGTGCAGATTACATTTTCGTTTACTTTGGGATCAATTAGTCCCTTCCAGGAGTTTTATAATTTTTATGAGCTATAGTGGTGATTATTATTTTTTCATTTCCATTGGAATCATTGAGTCCTTTCCAAAAGTTTTATAATTTATATGAGATATAGTGCAGATTATATTTTTTATTTACTTTGGGATCAACTAGTCCCTTCCAGGAGTTTTATAATTTATATGAAATATAGTGCAGATTATATTTTCATTTCCACTGGGATCATTGAGTCCCTTCCAGGAGTTTTATAATTTATATGAGACATAGTGCAGATTACATTTTCATTTACTTTGAGATCACTGAGTCCTTTCCAGGATTTTTCTAAAATGTATATGATATATAGTGCAGATTACATTTTCATTTACTTTGGGATCATTGAGTCCCTTCCAGGATTTTTAAAATATATATTGGACTTACTGATGAGACTCAACAGACGGAAATTAGAAAGTCCATAGTACTGATTATAATTTTTATTATCTTTGGGATCATTGAGCCCATTCTGATTACGTTGAAAATCGAATACCGCTCGGGACGGTGCTGAGGGGCGTACGCAGCCTTGCAAACTATAGTGCTGTATATGAAGAAAGCTAATAAAACCGAGTCTCAGATTTTTATTTTTGTGTGTGTTCTTTGTTTCCAGGGTTGTGAGGGAGTAGGGGTAGGGGGGCATCCCTTTAGATTTTTAATACTGATGAGCTTAACAGACTGAAGCTAGAAAGTCTGGGCTAGAAAAGTTCGACACTTTTGTTAGCTAAATTATTTACGTGAGTTTGTTCATTTCTTCTAGAATCTAATTGTTCATTTCTTCTGGAATCTGCTGTTCTATTTTTAGAATAATTATGATAATTCGTTCCAATATTTAGGGTAAATACGGTTTATCAGTTAGAAATTTAAATCATGTTAAAGAACAAACATTGCATGTATAAAGGATGAACAGATTCATTAGCTGTCCTATAACAAAAACAATGAAAAAAGTCAATAAGCAATGCTTATTAGATACTCCTCCGCACAGTAATGGTCAGTAAAGAAAACTGACTTAAGACAACTTATTGTGCAAAATGGCTGACATTGATTTGTAAGATTTATAGTTCGCCCAAGTAGCACAATGAGAACCAATTCTGGTCAAATTAAAGCCATTGGTTCAAGAGATAGTGTGCACAAAAGATTTTTTGTTATCACAAATTGAGTTTCAAATTGCCGATTTGACCTTGAAAAAGAAATAAAGATCACCTAAATCTGATCACTTCTTTCCCCAGTCCCAGTGATGTGTTCAAAGTGATGTATGCTAATTCAAATTCCTTCTATTGATTCATGAGATAGAGTGCATACAAGGCTCGTTTAGAGTCTTTATAAAGTAGTGACCTTGAAAATAAGGTCAAGGTCACCGAAATCTAGTGACTTTTTTATCCTGTCATAATGATGTATTTATATTAGTTTGGTCAATTCCAGCCATTGGCTAAAGAGGTAATGTGCACACAAGTTTGTTTTTACTGCACTAAGACATTTTTACAAAGGACAATACCTCTTAGAGAATTTGCCATCTTTATAATGTAGTGACCTTGAAAATAAGGTCAACGTCACCGAAATCTAATGACTTTTTTATCCTGTCATAATGATTATTTATATTAGTTTGGTCAATTCTAGTCAATGGCTAAAGAGGTAATGTGCACACAAGTTTGTTTTTTTTTACTGCACTAAGACATTTTTACAAAGGGCAATACCTCTAAGAGAATTGGCCACTGGCCCTTACGTTTTCTTACGATGTAGGTACTCCTCATGGATATCAAGGTGCATAAATTGATGACTATCCATCACTGCGTTTTTAAGATATTAGGAAAAAAACAAAACAAAGTATCATGGACGGACGGACGGATGTACGGACAACGTGAAAACAGTATACCCCACCACAAAGTTTGCGTAGAGGGGGGGGGGGGGAGGGGGGGGGGGTGGTGGGTATAACAACAACAACTACATGTAGAGCAAGTCGATGGCGCGCCATCGCATATCCCCGCGCCAGCGCCATCGCATATCTCCTTGCACATCAAAATTCCAAATGCATTCCTCCAGTCCTCATCCATAGGGCTATATATTACCTGTGACAGTGTCAAGGTTCTAGCTAAAAAAGCCTAAGAGGAGTTTGGTGACAATCAAAAATAGGACCCAAAATCCTACTTTTTTACCTCTAGTGACCCCCAGACATGCTCCCGGGGCAAAATTTTTGCACCACTGTATACTACTCTTCATAACCTTCGATTTGATATGCAACATGATTATGTTCGAACAAAATGGATTTTGACCCTTCGGAGGCCACACCCCCTGGCCCTGGCCCCAGGTGTCACATCAATATTTCGAATGGGTTCCTTCAGTCCTCATCCATAGGGCTATTACCTGTGACAGTTTCAAGGTTCTAACTAAAAAAAGCCTAAGAGGAGTTGGGTGTCAATAAAAAAAAAGGACACAAAATACTACCTTTTGACCTGATGTGAGCCCGAGACATGCCCCCAGGGTAAACATTTTGCACCATTTTATTCTACTCTTCATAACCTTTGATTTGACATGCAACATGACTATGTTTGTACAAATGAATGTTGGACCCTTCGGAGCCACACCCCCTGGCCCTGCCCCCAGGGGTCACATCAAAATTCCGAATGCGTTCCTCCGGTCCTCATCCATAGGGCTATTACCTGTGACAGTTTCAAGGTTCTAGCTAAAAAAGCCTAAGAGGAGTTGGGTGACAATAAAAAAAATGACCCAAAATCCTACTTTTTGACCTCTAGTGACCACCAGACATGCCCCCGGGGCAAAAAGTTTTGTAGAACTGTATTCTACTCTTCATAACCTTCGATTTGATACGCAACATGACTATGTTTATACAAAATGAATTTTGGACTCTTCGGGGCCACACCCCCCTGGCCCTGCCCACAGAGGTCACATCAAAATTCCGAATGTGTTCCTTCAGTCCTCATCCATAGGGCTATCATCTGTGAAAGTTTCGAGAATCTAGCTTAAATGGTCAAGGAGCAATGGTGCGACATTACAGACGAACGGACGGACGACGGGGCAAACAATATCCCCGCTTTTTTCTTCGGAAAGCGCGGGGATAACTAAATTTCATGAAACGAAAAACAAAACAAAAAAACAGGGCAAGTGCATATCAGCGCAGACTGACAAATGTGTTTTTGCTATTCAGAATAAAATATCTAAATTCCGTAAGCAGGCACAGTCTACTTGATATTCGCTGTGAAAATAATTTACCATGTTTATTAACATATTTCAGTCTGGAGAACCTTAAAAGGGTAATTGACAAACAGTGCAGACCCAGATCAGACGCCGCATTTAATGCAAGAATTTCTTTAAAACATATCTAATAAAAACTAACCAGACAGCCTGCTGTTGGAAATAGACCGGTGTAAAGAATTGTGGTAGATATTCCACTCGACGTAAATGGGTCAACAGTTCTCGGAATATACCCTTTACCACTCTCTGGGTCTAATTCAGACGAAAAATTGATGATCTTTCTTTTTACTTTTCCAGTAGAAAAGGTATTGATATTTTATGCAAAGATGTGACATTTTATGCAAGCTGTCTCTAAGGAGACAATCTGCATGAAATGGCAAAGCCTGCATTTGCATCTTAACCCATTGTAATCTGCACACCCCTTAAAGGGTAATTGGCAAACAGTGCAGACCCAGATCAGACGCCGCAGAATGCGGCGTCTGATCAGGGTCCCCACTGCTTGCAAATAGTTCAACCATTTTCCTATAGGAAAACCTAAATCACATAGTCTGACACACATGTACTTAAAATCAAAATTAGAATCTTTCAATATAAAAGTGTGGGGGAGTTCATTCAGTCTACAGTGGGTTAATACGTTCCGTTTGTCCACAATTGCGTCGCCGTATACTAGCGTGTATTATTGCATAAAAAGCAGTGTCGCACGTTATTAACAGCCGCACATTAACCGGCGAAAAGCCGTGTATTAACAAGGCAATTCACGCGCTGTTAATGCACGGCTACGCAATTTCCAATATGATCGAATCGGGGCCACAAATTTGCTGCCGTTACGAGATGTGTACTGCCCGGCCCTAGAACGAGCATAGTCCGTGGAAATTGCGTTCGCGAGACATCGGTGAAAAGGCGAAACAAAATAGTGCAAGAAATAATGCGAAATGTAGCAAATGTTTTCAGATTTTATGCAATAATAGCGATCGAACATGGTTTTTCAATGCATAAACATTCGCCAGGTCTCTTGGGAGGTGTTGAAAACCGCGGCCTCCGGCCTCGGTTTTCAACACCTCCCACGGGACCTGGCGAATGTTAGTGCATAAAAAACCATGTTTGATCCCTTTAATGAAATAAGCCGTGACGTCAGAAAACATATCTTTGAACATATGCGCTCAGCGAAGATTCAGATCAACCCGTGCATAATTTTTCATTGGCTGCATTTCGAATAGTCAAGGATTAAAAAAAAAAGTTTCTTCTTCATGCGGATAAAGAAGACTATGATCAGACTGCGCAGATGTGACGGCGGATTTGAGTATTCATTTGGCACACACGTCAGAAGGTATGTTTTATCGCGTCGTGCTCAAAGGCTTACTCCTTGTCCTGCTGAATAAATTAAGATGCCACACCTACTTCTAATTTTCAGCCAATCGGATTGCTTGATCCAAATTGCTCTATAAATTCTTCAGAAGCCAACTGATCTGGATCCACACTGTTTGTAAAAAGGATTAATATATAAATTCTCTTTCAAAGTATTAAAATTATGTAAAACTAGAAATTTGTGTTTGTAAAACACTGTCCCCAATTAAATGCTTGCCCCCCTATAAATGGCCAAACTAGAAAAGACGCAAGACTTTTATAAAATTTAATCGAATATTTTCATAAAGTTAATCAGGTAATCTACTGCTTGGTCCCAATAAATCTGCCAAATATCAGAGACCTACTTGAAACGCTTTCTGCGATGTCTTGCATACAAGAGAAAGTGTGACAAACGAACAGACAAACAAAACAAAAGCAATGTACCCTTACATATTGTTCAAAGTTAGAGGCATAATGAAGACTAACCTTTGTAAATAAGTGTCGATCCATCCGAGCAAACTGTTCGCCCCCATCGTGTATATACCACTGATGCTTCTGTAAAAAGGATTTCCATCAAGTAAATACGTTTTGTTTTGTTGTTGTAAAAGACAATAATGAAACTACTTATAGAAAAACTTCAATGACTCGAACGCCGATGCCTCGTTTATCGTGGCAATGACTCGAACGCCAATGCCTCGTTTATCGTGGCTGATTCGAACTCGTTTTCGAGTTTCTAGGAAATTGATTTAAACAATATTTCATTCTTCATTTAGTAATGGCTACAAAAATATACAATATAAATGTTCTATACGAGGCATTTTCATGGGGAATTCTTAGGATGGCTGATGAAAACAGATATTTAGGAACATTTAGGAACAATATCTTATTTTATCATAAAATGAATGATGTGTGTATTGATTAGAATCGCCTCATCGAGAAGATTCTAATGAGAAGACTCAACATAGCATAATTTTATGGAAGGTCGAAAAGATGTCCTTAAAATATCCACGTTTGCAGCCTGACCAATTGCTATAAGAGGCTCGAACTACCTGTTTATAGAGCAAATTTCCTCGGTCCCAAAGATGTTGGAACGAAGTATATGTATAGGTATTCTCAGTTAGTTATGAAGCCCTCCCAGGGGTTTTGTGGAACAGGGGAATAAGGCCATTTATTTCAGGGGAACAAGGGAAAAAATGTCTAAAACTGAAGAAAACAGAGGAATAAAGGCAATTTTTGGGAACAAGGAACATAGAAAATCAAGATTTTGATTTGGAGGAACAAGGGAAAATGCCGATATTTTGTTCAGGAGATTAAGGGAACAGGTACCTCCCGCCTCCTCTCTCCCCGACCCCCTCCCTTTCCCCCCCGCCCGGCAGGGCCTCAGTTATTTCGTATAATTCAGTGCGATGATATCTTGACATCCTCGGCTGTTAAAAAGGACATTAACCATAACCAACTGAAAGATGTAACGTCATAAACGGTTGGCATTACGTCATTAAGCCACGTCAACGTTGCTAAATAACGGACTGAAAAAATGCCACCATTTTACGTTATCTATTTTTTTTCACTACAAACTGAAACAATTTTGTGGCGCTTAAAAAAACAACAACAACAAAAAAAAACAACAAAAAAACATAATAGCAAAAAGCTATATAACAAACTCTTTCATTGCCACAGGCGATAAAAATAGTCTTTTGCAAACAGCATAGATCCAGATGAGACGGCTCATAATGAGCCGTCCCATCTGGATCAACGCTGTTTGACATTCAGTCTTTCAACTTTACATAAAAACTTCTTTGCAAGCGATAGTTTGTTTAGAAAAAAAAAAAAAAAAAAAAAAAAAAAAAAATAATGTAGACGACAAATGTCGTCTGAAATTTGGCACCAAAAGAGTTAACAGAACAATGATCAGAGTTTGCTTCTTATAAAAAATCTGTCACTAAGGGTCGTTAATAAATTAAGTGAAAACTCCTTCATTATGAAAATATGCCTATTCAAATCATCACGAAAACATGCCTATATAACTTTGACCCCTTAAACCCCACTTTCATATAGCAAAACTGGGGTTTACAGGGGTAAACATTATTTTTCTTATTTCTGCTCAAAAAATAGATTGTGGGTACTCGTTAGAACCGCCTCGGCGAGGCGGTTCTTACGAGTACCCACAATCTATGTTTTGAGCAGAAACAAGAAAAATATCAGGTTTTTTTTATCTGAAAACTTTCAGTTTTTGGAGATGAAATTTTCTATATATTTTTATAGGCGTGTTTTCGTAATGTGTACTGAAAATTTTACCACCAAAAAATGAAAGTTTTCAGATAAAAAAAAATCTGATATTTTTCAACGAGGCGGTTCTAACGATTACCCACAATCTATTTTTTTAACAGAAATAAGAAAATGATGTATACTCCTGTAAACCCCAGTTTTTCTATATAAAGTGGGGTTTAAGGAGGTCAAAATTATATAGGACTCGCTTGTACCGAATTATCACACACCTTCGTGAGAGAATTTTATCACAAAAACACGCCTATATAGTTTTGAGCCCCTTAAACGACACTTTTAAACAGTAAAACGGTAGTTTACAGGGGTATACATTAATTTTCTTATTTCTGCTCAAAAAATAGATTGTGGGTATTCCTTTGATTTGTTTGTGTTGAGGTTTTACGGCCCAGTCAACCCAATGAGGTCATGTCGAGCGCGGTCAGTTTACATGTACCTAACCACACGTTTACTGGGCAGGCTTAGTCCTCTAAGCGGTTAACCAGTATTGTACACATTCTTTCGCCAGAAACTGACAACTGCCCTTTTTGAATCAGCGGAAGGGAGAGACTGACAGTAGAAAATATTTCATGATCAATCTCCACGAAAGAATGTTGCCGACCTCGGCGGGGGTTGAACCCGCAACCTCCTGGTCTCCAGTTGGACGGCGCATCCAACTGAGCCACCGAGTCGGGCGGTATTCGTTTGAGCCGCCTTGTTTAGGCGGTTCCAACAAGTACCCACAATCTACGTTTTGAGCAGAAATGAAAAATACCAGATTGTTTCATCTGAAAGTTTTTATTTTTTTATTTTATTTTATTTTGGTGGTGGTAAAATTCTCAGTATGTTTGAATGCGTGCTTCGTAATGTCATATCAATCAAACATTGTTGATTTTTCTGTAATTACTATTTATATGCTCATGCCAGCCACCATGGATGCCAGTTCCCAATTTTTTTGTACATCTTTAACCCATTTATGCCGAAAGGATTCTTCTACAATCACTCTTTGGACAGGTCCATTTCCAATATAAGGGGTGTCTTGTTAGTTATTGTTATATCCATGTTTTATAGAAATTCCTGTATTTAATGCAAACAGTGCAGACCCTGATCAGACGCCGCGTTCTGTGGCGTCTGATCTGGGTCTATAATGTGTGCTAGTGTCCCATTTACGGGTCTCTAGGCTTAAATAGGTTAAATCTTGTCTAAATGCTTCACATGCAGGGTGAGCTCAATCAGCCTTGTAGCTTCGGATACGAGGTCGTTTAACTCATTTATGCCGAGTGAACTCTTCTACCTTCACTCTTCGGACCGGTCCATTACCAATATAAGGGGCGTTTGGTTAGTCTTTGTTGTTACCATGTTTTATAGTAGGCTTAAATGGGTTAAAGAGTTTTACCAAATAGCGAACATCTTGAGTGCCAGTTACTTATACGTTTTGCAAGGCCTTATCCTGAAGGCATGTGATATTCTCCCAGTCAGCATTCTACGTAAATCTATATCGGGCCGTCATCGGCCCGTCAGGGTAGCTGACGGGCCGATGACGGCCCGATGTAGATTTACGTAGAATGCTAGCTGGGCTTTTATTAGCTCAATAAGCCCTTGCAGTTTTTGAAACGAAGTAGTTTAAAGGTTACCTAAAATTTGTCATAGAAGCCCTGCTTAAAAAGTTTGTTCAAAAGATGCTTTATATGTAATATAGTTTGGAATAATGAAATAAAAGTTTAAACTAATATATTTTGGTTAGAAATGATAACGAGGTGACTGAGAAACCATTTTCACATTATGTTAACTGACTCTTTCGGTTTCCGTGGCAACTAATCAAATCGGTCGAGCGACATAATTTTCACAAATTTGTTTTTCAAATTGCCAAACACCATTTCTGCCAAACTACGGTCAAATTCAGTGTTAATTTGTTTTGAGCAAAAGAGATTTAAAATGCATGGCTGTACAAACGGAAAGCAAATGTTTAATATACGAGTACGTGTGAGTATGTCCAAATTAGTTATTTCTTTATTTGTTTTTGGAAGACATACATCAAAGGAGAAAGCAAACAGAATCTTGGGCTCTATAGCAACACTTAAGATCAAGAAGAGTGTAAAATAATTGTTCAATTGCATGATGTAACAAAGTAACACAAAATATTATACATACAAGTGTAGCATGCACGTAATTCAAATAAAAGTTATGTACCTGCCAAACGTTTGATTAAATTGGCAATGTCCTGCTTTGAGGTGTCAATTTCAGTTTTCCATTCGGCTCTTTCTTTCTGCAGAAGTTCTAGTTCATGACTCACGCTTTTCTTGAGATTTTCTGTCTCCTTTTGTGATTCTTTCATACTGGTAGACATTCTTTCAACATTAAACTCCATCCGAACCATCTTTTCTAGTAACTGTTCTTCATAAGCGAACTTTGTACAGTGCGGTTCTCTACATTTACAAGAACGGCTTAACAGATAAATGACAAAAACTGTGCAAACTAGCCTACACTCCATGTTCAACGGTAGACGGAAGACTGGATACTAATGATGAATAAGCTTTGGATAGGACTTTATGCTTAATTTGGCCGCGCTATGTAAAAAGGCGTCTTTCAGCATATGCGGACAGCAAAAACCCAGATCAGCCTGCGCCTCCGCCTTCCGCTAACAGAATCATTGGACACAATGAATGAAAAGCAAAAGCCCGGATGAGACTTTGCGCATGCGTGAGATGAATCTAAATCTGAGCATTTTGCGCATGTTCAAAGATACCTCTTTGCTTGACGTAACCCATGTATTTCCGATCGAAGATATGGCTCACCCGGTTTAACCCATTTATGCCGAGTGGACTCTTCTTAATTAAGTCTTTGGACCGGTCCATTTCATAAACAAAAGGGTGTCCGGTTAGTTTTTATAAGTATCATGTTTTGTAAAAATTTCTGGACTAAGTGCAAACAGTGTAGACTGATCAGACGCATGCGGCGTCTGACCTGGGTCTACACTGTTGTCAATGTCCTTTTTTATGGGACGCTAGGCTTAATTGACAAATAAGCATTATAAGGAATAGAAGAAATAGGTACACTTTCAGGGGCGGTAACTCATTCATTTTTTTTTCATTTTTTTCTAAAACGGTGTATAATGAAAACGAAAATGGGTGTACGCGAAAAGGATAGAATGAATTCTCCGTGGGAGCATATTCTTTCCTTTTAGAGGAGACCCTTTTCAGAATGGGGTTATTGTGCGATAGAGCAAACAGGAAGTTACAAAATTTAATGTTGACTACCTTGTAAAGAAACAGCGGGGAAAATACCAGGCATATTCGGTCCCTTCATTTGTTAAATAAAATGGGCATACCTCAAAGAAAGAGCGCTCAAAGTAGAAATGGTGTTGCGTCCTCTCTCAATGGGAGACCATTTAGCAGAAAGCCTCCTCCTTCTTGTAACAGGAATTGTTTCTACAAATTACTACTCTTAAAGTCAGAAATTTTCCCTGGCTTTTCGTTAGGTATAGCCCTTTTAAGATTGAGATGCAAATAATGCCTGACCAGAGTGATCGCGCTTAAAGATTAATGCTGTATTACAATGTATTACATTATATATATATTCAGATTAATTTCGTGTTACAATGTACTTGGACCCAATATACACGGTCCGAGTATTGTATCAGATGTAATAAGAATTCATCCAACTTTATTTCGTGTTAAGAAACTAAGACTTAAGGATTTTCCGGCATCTTAGTTCAGTTTTTAATTGTCTCAGATTTAAACCAGTTTAATTTCGTATTGCTTGATTCAGATTTAAAGAAATACATTCAGCTAAATTTCTTACTAACTAACTAAGATTTACCGGAAGTCCTTCAAATTGGTTGATATTATATCATCTCAGATTTAAAGAAATTCATTCAGCTTAATTTCATATTAATTGACTCATATCGAAATACATTCATTAAACTTAATTTTGTATCAATTGACTCAGATTTAAAGAATTTCTTTTAGCTTAGGTTAGTAGTATAATGTCTAAGATTCAAATAAATTCACTCTGATTAATTTCGAATTAATTAAGACAAATTTAAAGGAATTCTTTCAGTTTAGTTTAGTATTATATTGCCTCAGATTAAAATGACTTCGCCCAGCTTTATTTCGTACTAACTGATCCAAATTGAAAGGAATCCGTTTAGCTTAAGTTAGTACAATATTGTCTCAGAGTTCAAGAAGTTCCTTCAGCTAAATCTCATACTATTTGACTAAAATTTAAAGGAAATCCTTCAGCTTTGTTTAATATTATATTGTCTCCGATTTAAAGAAATTCATTCAGCTTAATTTCGTATTAATTGACTCACATTGAAAGGAATTTAATCCCTTTAGCTTAAGCTAGTATTATAAATTCATTAGCAAAGTTTCGTACTAACTGACAAAGATGTAAGGAATTCCTTCGGCTTTGTTTAATATCATGTTGGCTCAGGTTTAAAGAAACTCATTCAGTTTGGTTTTGTATTAACTGACTCACATTAAAAGGAATTTATTCAGCTAAATTTTGTTCCATATTGACTCAGAGTTAAAGGAATTCATTCAGCTTATTTTCGTATTAATTGCCTAAGAATTCTTCCATTCTTCCGGCTTATTTGGTATTTCATTGCCTCAGATTAAAATAAATTCATCTGTCTTTATTTCGAATAAACTGGCTTAAACTTCAACGTAAGTTAGAATTAATTTGTCTCAGAGTTAAAGGCATTCATTCAGCTAAATTTCATATTAATTGACTAAGACTTAAACGAATTTCTTCAGCTTAGTTAAACATTATGTAATCTCAGATTTAAAGAAATAAATTCAGCTTAATTTCGCATTGATTGACTTAGATTGAAAGGAATATATTCAGCTTGATTTTGTTTGATACTGTCTCAGATTTAAAAAAAAAAAAAAAATACATTCAGTCTATTTTCATATTGATTTACTCAGAGTGAAAGGAATTCACTAACTTTGAATTATATTGTCTGAGATTTAACAAATTATAATAAGCCTCATTTTGTATTAACTGACTCAGATTTAAAGGCATTCATTCAGCTTAATTTCGTATTTATTGACTAATTTAAAGGAGTTTCTTCAGCGTGGTTAAGTATTATATTATCTTAGATGTAAGAAATTCATTGTTTAATTTCGTATAACCTTGTATACTGACTCAGATATAAAGTTATTCATGCAGCTTAATTCAGATGAAAAAGATATTCAGCTCAATTTCGTATTATATTTACCCCAATTTAAAGGATTTCCTTTGATTTAAAGGGGGAACGCAATCCTAGTATAAAATATGTTTCGCAATGCAGAACTTAACAAACATAAAATTTAATACAAGTTTGATCAAAATTTGTCCAGGAATAACAGCTGTTCCTATTTGAAGATTTTAAATTGGCCAAAAATTTGCTCTGCCATTTTGAATGTTTAATAAGATTTCAAGAATTTTGAAATCTAAACTATTTCATTATAATTATCACAAGAGCATTTGTGTTTTGACAATTAGTTGCTTACTGCTTTAGGAAAACATTTTTAGAAACTTAAAGAAAACATATCCATCTATATATTTTTTTATTTTGATTATTTTATTATAGATATTTAATTAGGGCTTTGTGACATCGCAAAGCCTTAACATGGCGGCCTCCATGACAGCTGGATTTCAAATATTTAAACTCCAATAACTTTCTTATTTGCAGGTCGATTTTGACAAAACCTGTCTCAAAATGTTTGGCTTGTAAAGTTCTATCCTGTTAGACATACTTTCTTCCTAGAATGCCTTTCCCTTTAATAAGTATTATATTGTCTCAGATTTGAATAAATTGATTCAGCTTAGTTTTGTATTATACTAACTCAGATTTATGCAAATTAATTCAGCCTATTTTACTATTATATTGACTCAAATTTTAAGGAATTCTTTTCACTTAATTTCATATAACGTTGACTCAAATTTAAAGCCCGGGGATATCAGAAACATACACAAACCGAAAGGAGTAAATGACCAGAAAAGCCTACATATGTGTTCCTTTACTGTTCGCATAAACATCTAATAAAGGCGAACAGAATACCGACTTACTGATCTGTACATTTCGTTAATACGAGTGAGACACATTACTAAAACACGCCTATTCAAATATTACCACCAAAGACTGAAAGTTTTCAGATAAAAAATCTGATATTTTTTTATATTTCTGCTCAAAACATAAATTGTGGGTACTCGTTAGAACCGCCTCATAGATTGTGGATACGCGTTAGGACTGCCTCGCCGAGGCTATTCTATGTTTTTGGGCAGACATAAGAAAAATAATGTAACCCCTGTAAAGCCCAATTTTACTGTGTAAAAGTGGGGTTTAAGAGGGGTGAGGGGGTAAAAAATATATAGGTGTTTTCGTGATAAGTTGAAAGGAAGAACACGTCTCGCTATCTATGCTTCCTGGATGATTTCTGCACTAAAGCTATTAATGATTTCAATTAAACATTTAGACAAATCAAAAGCCCAATTAAACATAAGGATAAGATTATTGAATTTAAGGATAATTCAATTTGATATAAGAATTAGCAATGACCTGAAACCAACACCGTATACAGATAAACAGGAAATTCGGTAAACAACTAACGATAAAATGATTAACTTATCAGGCTGGGCTCCGGAGGGGATGTCTCTTATTTCGATAATGCTGAGTTGTTGGAAAATGAATAAGAAATATTTTCAGGATACACGACAAATGTTCTGTTACAAACTGCATCTCTGGTTGTCAACGGAATTATGTCTGATAACTTCGCTCCTTTCTTAAATTCCGCAATGGTAAATGAGTCTCATTGACTGCCGGCTCCTTGCGCAATTTTTTCAGAAAGTTCTCACCAGACTATTGACTTTTGTGGTCGGTCTTATCCTGCTCCTACTTATGGTTTTCTTTTGCTCTGTCTTAACCCTAACTGCCAGTCAAAACACCTGTCGTCTGCTTTGCCATCTGCTTGTGATTTTAAAGGTCATTTTTGCAAACAGCGTGGACCCTGATCAGACTACTTCTAGAGGCGCAGTCTGATCAGAGTCCACACTGTTTGCCTGTATGCAAAAATAGGTTTGAAAAGTTTGCAAGAATAATCAGCAGACGGCATATACAGACGACAATTTCAGATGAAGATTTTCTCTGCATTATAAAGGTTAAGCTCGCAACTGAGGAACCTAATTTGTTTCATCATACCGTTTGCGATTATACTCGTATATGTTTTATTGTTCTGCAACTATGATAAGGTAAAGGACAAAACCAAACACATACTTGTATTTGGAACTGCATCCACATTCACTACATTATAAAAGTCACAAGACAAAATATTTAGACTTTTGCAAATTTTGTTCATGTTTACTAGGAAATATGGGACACGAGTGTACTAAAGTTTAATAAATTTTCAATGTAATAGGCAAAAAAGAACAACAATGTGATTCTTTATTGTATGCTTTTATTAAGCTTTATGAATTTTATTCATCAAGCAATATGCGAATCCTAGTCATATTGGGATCGCCACGAGATTAAGTTTGTACATTATTATTCAAAAAAAAAAAAAAAAAAAAAAAAAAAACATGCGAAAACTTAAATAAGTTACCAGATCTAATCTAGAAACTTATTTTAGCATGCGTCAGATATGAATTTGTTTGAACCTTTTAAGCATGGACCACAAGTCATAGTCAAACTTACCAAAAATGGACTGTAGGTCATAGTCAAACTTACCAAACTGCGCTCTGCGCTAATCGAACACTTCTCCATACATAAAAATCCAAAGCTATAGATCTTTTAAATGTTATTGTTTATCCGGGTTACTGACCACGTGATTACAATGTTATGCCACGTGACAAAAAATTGTGGATGGCAAAAATATTTCCGGTTCCACTGATACAAATTGATTCAAGCCAAATTTTACTTGGAAAATAAATCACTTTTGATCAATATTTAATCGTAAACTAACTAGTGTTTTAAAATACAGCTGAAAGAGGCAACCTAGCTGCTTTTCCTAAAACAAATTCAACTGTCTCAATGATATTTTTCCGATATCAACAGGTACGCGCGCAACCGTAATATTGCTTTATGGTGACCATTTTACGCTTAGTTTTAGCTGTTATACAGTCAAAATATATATTAACATTTCTGGTTATGACATTTAAATGATCACTCAATGAGAATCCCTTCTGAAAAGAAACCTTTGACGAATGAAACTGTTTTTTTTTTTGTTTTTTTTCCTGAATAAACATCGGCAATTATACTGTCCGGTAAACGTAAACAACAACTAGGAACAAGGCTAGAACGTACGCTGCGTTAAAGACCGAGAGGTTTCGAATGATGCTTATTGTGTGACGTAGTGTTTAAAAAGGTCTATATTAAGAGACCGGTCAGTTAATGTGTAACTAACCCAGAAACTGTGACGCCCGGGTATTAAGCTAAATTAACGTTAACATCAACTAAGAGTCAGAACTCAATTGAAAAGTAACGAGTTTGGCCCATTTTCTATCACAACCAATTCTAGTTCTAGTTTACATCAATTTTTACATAAAATCAGATCAAAATCCATATAATTATTTGTTCTTGAGATATTTAGTAAAACTCAACTTTGACATCATTCAAGTACCATAAATCTGTTTAAAGTAGCAAAATTGGCCTTTCAGTCAGTGTTCATGTGTATATAAAATTTGATCGAAATAAATTCATTTTTTTCTAAAAAAATTGAACGGAAGCGAAACTTTGACGACAACCAATGGCATAACTGTCGAGATATGACCAACCACATGATAAAAGGGTACTTATTACTTAGGCGACCAGCAAAGACTCAGGCGAGCCTGCGCATAAGCGCAGTCTCGCCTGAGCCTTTGCTGTTCGCAGACATGTAGTAGGGACCTTGAGAAATCTTCAGGCAAAAACGCATACATGTAACTCCAATAAGGAATTTCGTATTCGCATTTAAAGAACCACAAACCGGAAAACTATAAGGCTTTCTCTCATGTGCAGGCTCTAATAAAGACATTACCGCATTTACAATCTCATGTCACTCTTCCATAGTATCAATGCCCATGCAAAATCCATAAAAAAAAAACAAAAAAAAAAAAAAACTTCTCAGGTTGGAGATCGGAAACGAAACTGACGGACGGACGAACGAACGTCACCCACATTGTATGGCAAGGTGTACAAATGGCGCGGTAAACTCTTTAAACGAGTTATTCTTCAGGAAGACAATGTAAATGTTCACAACGACGAGGTTTTCATTGATGCTACAGAGCAAAACGGATATGACCTAATACGATGTCCCGCCTATTCGCCTGATTTTGCACCTAGAAATTGCTTTTTCTTCTCAAACTTACACATAAAGAAATATCAGTAAACACCTTTTCCGATTCGATAAAGAAGTCAATGTAACAGTTGAGGAAAAGCTTAATGCAAAGAGTCCCGAGTTCTGATATTATGGCACTGTGACACTAATGGGCCAAAAAAAATATGATGTAGGTAACTGCATAGAAAAAGGTCATTCTCGAATAGAAGCAAAATAAGATGGTAACTTATTGATTGACCCTTTAACAGAACTCGAACAACGGAGCTATCGGCATATTTAACTGCGTAATTTTACTGTCAGAACAATGAATTAAATCTTAAACGAAGTGGTGGCTGAAAATAGACTTCTTCTACAAGGTTAGGAGTTCATGGTAATTTACTTTGCAATCTTAGGAGATTAGTCCGGTTAGTCCGAATAATTCAAAAGCCTTATCAACTGATATTGATATTTAACGCTTAGCACGCTGGCTTCAATCTTTAGTAGACGACATTTTGATTTTTTTTTCTTTCACTTTTTACAAGAAAACAGATATTTGGCATTTCATGCAAATGGTCTCCAAATATCAAATCCTGTTTTCTGGGATGGATAGGAAAAATGCTATCATTACGAAAACACGCCTATTCAAATATACTGAAAAGTTAATCACCGAAAAATTGAAAATTTTCAGACAAAAAATTCAATTATTTTTCATATTTCTGCTCAAAACATAGATTGTGGGTACTCGTTAGAACCGCCTCACAGAGGCGGTTCTAACGAGTACCCACAACCTATGTTTTTGAGCAAATATAAGAAAAATAATGTATACCCCTGTAAACCCCAGTTTTACTATATAAAAGTGGGGTTTAAGGGGGTCAAAATTATATAGGCATGTTTTCGTGATGTAGTTTGTCATCTACTGAACTAGACCAGAGAACGATAACGGTTAAGGATGGAATATAATGTAGATGTTATATGACAAACTGCATGTTCAGTGGGCAACCAATCAAGGGAGACAATTTTGTTACCCTCATTAATTGCACCATGGCAGGTCAGGCCGCAAACTGTATGATATGTAGAATGTGAGCCTTGACGATCCTAATACCACTTTCTTTACCTCTCTTTTATCATCAACAAAAACATGCCTATATAATACTGACCCCATAAACCCCACTTTTATATAATAAAAATGGGGTTTACAGGGGGTATACATTATTTTTTCTTATTTCTGCTCAGCTCTAAAACATAATTTGTGGGTACTCGTTAGAACCGCCTCGGCGAGGCGGTTCTAACGGGTACCCACAATCTATGTTTTGAACAGAATATGAAAAATATCAGAATTTTTATCTGAGAATTTTCATTTTTTGGTGGTAAAATTTTCAGTATACAGTCAAACCTGTCTTAAGCAGCCACCCATGGGAAGCTTAAAATGTGGCTGCTGAAGGCAGGTGGCTGCTTAATACAGTTCAAATATATAAGTCTATGAATTTTGGGGCAACTTTCCTCTGGCTGCTTAATACAGGTTGGCTCCTTAATAGAGGTGACCACTAACACACGTTTGACTGTATTTGCATAGGCTTGTTTTCTTAATGATTATGTGATTGTACCTGCCAAAAATAGGCTTGTTTTCTTAATGATTATGTGATTGTACCTGCCAAAAATAGGCTTGTTTCCCTAATGATTATGTGATTGTACCTGCCAAAAAACTCATGTCGAGTTGTATTGTATTCTAATATTTCTTTATCACACATACACTTTTCTCTGTGCTCTTTCAGTTCTTTTCTTTCACCTATATTTCCCTTCTTTTTTTATTTAGTCAGTCAATTATGCACTTGTACATGTATAGTCACAATGTTCCGATTTGATGTCCGTGAACTGAGGGAAACTTTGTGTACTTTTTTAATTGCACGACGACGAGTCGGTCGAAAGACTAAACGGCGGAATCCTCTTCAGTCTGCTTCAGAAGATCCTCGCATGACTTTCTATGTCACAGTCTATAGTCGGGCTGGTCCAATCAGGATTCCGTTTGTAGTCTTTATGTGTTCTGGCTTCCGGCCGCCATTGAGTCCTTTCTTTTGTTTCATCAAAGTTGCTTGTGATTGTTTGTGTTTCACTGTGATGTTTTAACTGTGCTGTTTCAATGATCTGGTAGATGATCTCTTTGCGGACGAATATGGGCCGCCGGCTGATAAAATCATTACGAAACCACGCCTATTCAAATATAGAAAATTTCACCAAAAACTGAATATTTTCAGATAAAAAAAAAACTCTGATATGTTTCATATTTCTACTCTAAACATAGACTGTGGGTACTCGGTAGAACCGCCTCGGTGAGGCGATTCTAACGGGTACCCACAATATGTGTTTAAGCAGAAATAAGAAAAATAATGTATACCCCTATAAACCCCAGTTTTAGTGTATAAAAGTGGGGTTTAAGGGGGTCAATATTATATAGGCATGTTTTCGTGATGTGGCATATACGATTGGCGAAGTCCCAGACCAGTTTACACAACCAAGCGTCAGCTTAAGATCTTCGCTATTAGCCCCATATCTTCAACAAGGTCAATATATTATGTAAGCGAACAGCGAAAATCCTGACCAGACCTCCCGGATGCGCAGGCTGGTCTGGTCTGGATCTTCGCTGTTCGTATATATTCTAAGGTCCTTTGTCTCAGTCGCCGGCCCATATATGTTTGTAATTTGAACTGCATCAGGTGCGCAGATACCGACTTTCCGTTCCATTGCGACAGTTTTCGGCGGCCGGTAGCGAGTATGTGCGAACTATTCTCAAGCTGTCTTTTGGCACAACCAAAATGGCGACCTATGCGATAATTATTTTTTGGTGCATGTATGCTTGTTTATACAAAAAATATGAAAATATTTATTATTGAGTTGGTATTATACATTCGGCCCTTTATAAAACTGATGAATATTGATATAACTTAATCGATCTAATGTCAAGTCTTGTCAACGAGAATAACGGCTACTCTCTAATTTAGGTCAAATAAGACAAGGTTTACAATACCTTATAATCAGAGGATGAAAATTTAAATAGTTTGGATAAAAAAAAGAAAGAAGAAGAAAAAAAAAAAAAACACTCGAGAGTTATTTGCTTTACTGAACGCAGCCGTGATGTATCTAGTCCCTATAAAATATTGTCCGTCGACATATAAATTCAGTTTATAGTATACCGTAATTACCCTTTGTACTGGGACAAATAAGCCTTTTCAAACAGTGTAGACCCAGATCAGACGCAGCAGAACGCGGCGTCCGACCAGGGTCTTACTTAGCAATACATACAGCAATATTTTAGACAAACACAGGTCGTAGAATTGATTATTTCAACATTTAAGACATGCATAGTAAGTAGATAAGGTATCTCAATACTTAAGCCCCGTTTATAGCATCATATTTACCCCAGGGATATATTTACCTCTAGGGGTAATAAAAATGATGATAATATATAATAATAATGATAATCATCATCATCAAAAGCTCAGATATTGCACAGACAAGTTCAGCACATATACCATGCTGAATATACCCTCAATGTTTTTGTAAACCATATTTTATGTTGTTTTTTTATTTCATGTAAAACTATATTGTATGAACAAAAATATAAAAAAAAAAAAAAAAAAAAAAAAAAAAACAGAACTAATTTGAATTTATCAAGGAACATGAAAGCCAGTAGAAAGATAGATAACTAGAACAGTGTTTTCGGAGGAAAACGTATGTCCCCAACCTATCAGACAGACCTATCATTGAAAAAGGTTGTATCAATAATTTATCTTTTCTGTGCGTGTATGTGGTAGATGGGGGTCATTTTCCAAAATCTAAGCCCTAATGTGACCTTGAAAATGGGGTCAAGGTCACAAAATCTAATAGGGGTCAAGGTCACCAAATTCTAATCAGTTCTTGTTCCTGTCTCAGCAATATAGCTGTACAAGTTTGGTCAAAATCCATCCGTTCATTCTGGAGATAGTGTGCAGACAAGCCATTTTCCAACAATCTGAGACCCCCTGTGACCTTGAAAATTGGGTCAAGGTCACCAAATCTAATCAGTTCTTGTCCCTATCTCAACAATATAGCTGTACAAGTTTGGTCAAAATCCATCCATTCATTCTGGAGATCGGGTACAGAAATACCATTTTCCAACAATCTGAGCCCTCCTGTGACCTTGAAAATAAAATCACGGTCATCAAAATTTTATCAGTTCTTTTTCATGTCACAACAATGCAGTTCTGCAAGTTTGGTCAAAATCCATCTATTTCTTCATGAGATAGGGTGCAGACAAGCCATTTTCCAACAATCTAAGCCCTTGTGTGACCTTGAAAATGGGGTCAAGGTCACCAAAATCTAATCAGTTTTTTTTTCATGTCACAACAATATAGTTGTGCGATTTTGGTCAAAATCCATCCATTCCTTCATGAGAAAGGGTGCAGACAAGCCTTTTCCAACAATCTGAGCCTTCCTGTGACCTTGAAAATGGGGTAAAGGTCAACAAAATCTAATCAGTTCTTTTCCATGTCTCAACAATACAGATGTACAAGTTTGGTAAAAATCCATCCATTCATTTAAATATAGCTGTACAGGTTTGGTCAAAATCCATTCATTCATTCTCGAGATAGGGTGCAGAAAAGCCATTTTTCCAACAATCGGAGCCCTCCTGTGACCTTGGAAATGGGGTCAAGGTCACCAAAATCTAATTTGTTCTTTTTCATGTCACAACAATATAGTTGTGTCAGTTTGGTCAAAATCCATCCATTCCTTCTTGCGATAGGGTGCAGACAAGCCATTTTCCAACAATCTAAGCCCTTGTGTGAACTTGAAAATGGGGTCAAAGTCACCGAAATCTTATCAATTCTTTTTCATGTCACAGCAATATAGTTGTGCAAGTTTGGTCAAAATCCATCCATTTTTGCATGAGATAGGGTGCAGACAAGCCATTTTCCAACAATCTGAGCCCTTCTGTGACCTTGAAAATAGGGTCAAGGTCACCAAAATCAAATCAGTTCTTTTTCATGTCTCAACAATATAGATTTACAAGTTTGGTAAAAATCAATCCATTCATTCAGGAGATAGGGTACAGAAAAACCATTTCCAACAATCTGAGCCCTCCTGAGACCTTGAAAAGAAAATCAAGGTCACCAAATTCTTATCAGTTCTTTTTCATGTCACAACAATATAGTTGTGCTAGTTTGGTCAAAATCCATCCATTCTTTCACGAGATAGGGTGAAGACAACCCAGCAAGCAAAAGATATAGGACCCACATGGGCCACAAATGGGTATTTATATGGGTCCTATATGGGCAACCCATAAGGGACTCATGAGGGATTTGCAACATGGTTCCACGTTGGACCCACATGGGCAAAGCCATATGGGAACTATATGGGTTCAGTATGAAAAAATCAACCCACATTTATCTTCCAGAAAAAAAAAACAAACTTTTAGACATTTTTATACAAATGATTATAAGTCCCCAGTCCCAGCCCACATGATGGACTGGTAAGGTCCCAACAGAGTGAGACATTCGTACATGTGCAAGTTATTGCACATGCGTAGAATCAAGAGGCCTTAAAGATATAGGCGTTCTTTTTAATAGTTGGACATGGTGGCCTCATGCATATTTATATATACGTCAATTTTAAAAGTAATAGAGACATACAAGTTAAAATAAAAATATGACCATGAATCGACGTCCATGTCGGAAAAATTGTCAAGATAAATTTAGTAAATGCATTCATTTTGTAATGAACAAACTATTATTTTTATTTTCTTATTATCATTATTATTTGCATTTATATCAGAAAATGTACTATTTTTTTATATATTTTGTTTAAATAGTGGTACAGTTGTTCCCCTTAGTGCCCATATTGACCCCATATGGGTCCCATATAGTAATGGGAGGTCAACATTGGAACCATAGAGGTCCATAGGAGCCATTTGGGCCCTAATTATGTATCTTGAAATTATCATTTTTCCATGATTATTTCAGTTTTATCTCGGGGTTCCACAGATTAGAATTTATTTTTATAGTTATCGAATTTTATCAATATGCGACCTGTATGGCTCTAATATGGGCAAAAAAGCCTATATAGGGCCCATTTAGGACCCTAATGGGATAAATGCCCAGAATCTGCTCATATGGTTCCCATATATACATGTTTGTTGGCCAAATTTTACCAATATGGGACAAATATGGGTCTTATATGGGCAAAAAAGCCTATATGGGGCCCATGTAGGACTTGAATGGGATAAATGCCCAGATTCTGCTAATATGGGGCCAACATATACATGTTTGCTGGGAAGCCATTTTCCAACAATCTGAGCCCTCCTGTGACCTTGAAAATGGGATAAAGGTCACCAAAATCTAATCAGTTCTTTTCCATGTCTCAACAATATAGATGTACAAGTTTGGTAAAAATCCATCCATTCATTCGACGAGCCATTTTCCAACCATCTAAGCCATCATGTGTCCTTGAAAATGGGATCAAGGTCACCAAAATCTAATCAATTCTTACATGTCGCAGCAATTTAGATGTGCAGGTATGGTCAAAATCCATTTGTTCCTTCAGGAGATAGGGTGCGGACAAGCAATTTTCCAGCTTTTTCCAACAATATAAGTCCTTGTCTGACCTTGAAAACGGGGTCAAGGTCATCAAAATCTAATCAGCATTTTTTCCCACCCAATGATAAATTTATGTAAGTTTGACCAAAATTAAGCAGATAGAGTGCAGACAAGAGGCTACGCCGATGCCGACGGGATCCGCACTAAAAACATTATGCTCCCCCCCCCCCCCCCTCCAACCCCATAATAATGAAGACTCTTGCACTGTTCGAGTGTTCACATATAGTGTCATGGAAAAGCTCATCTCTGATGATTTTATGATATGGATCAGGGAATAGGAAAAATACACAATTTACATCCCAGCAGCAATGTCACACCTGCTCAGCCTAATCAATTCCATTCCTGTTCACAGATTAGGGTCTATGAGCATGAAAACCCTAACACAGCTGTGTGTCCGAGGTGGGATGGGGAGGGGCTACTTTCTTCGTGAAGGTTTGAGGATGTGTGACAGACACTTGAGCTATGTTTGCTTAAATAAAATGGAAAAGAATACCATAAATAACTTATTTATATTTGGATATATTTTACTATGCTTTTAGAGCAAGTACCTGAAGGTGTGTCTAAGAACAGAATTCTGCTTCTAGCGAGATACGAACCCGGAATCTCGTGATCCGAAATCAGGAGCCACTCGGCCAGCCAGACACACAAACTATTCAGAACAGTCTGATCTGAATCTATACAATATGTTCGGACAGGTTTTTTTTTTAAATCGTCAGGAAAACATGCCTATATATTTTTTTGACCCCTTAAACCCCACTTTTATATAGTAAAACTGGGGTTTACAAGAGTATACATTATCTTTCTTACATGTATTTCTGCTCTTAAACATAGATTGTGGGTACTCGTTAGAACCGCCGCGGCAAGGCGGTTCTAACGAGTATCCACAATCTTTGAGCAGAAATATGAAAAATATCAGAATTTTTATCCGAAAACTTTCAGTTTTTGTTGGTGTAATTTTCAATATATTTGAATAGGCGTGTTTTAGTAATGGAGCATCTGGTATACCGGTACTTATTATAATAAAAACGGGAGTGTATTGTTCACAAATACATGCAGTGCTGTGGTTGGGCATAGCGTTATGAGTAAGTAGTCCCAGGGCCTTGCTACCTTTTTCCACCTCTTTACTATATAAAGTGGTGCATCAAGGGAATTAGGTAAATGTCCTTTGACTTTATACACGAAACATTCTGACAAAATGGCGTATGCAAACAATACAGACCTAGATCAGAATATTCCTGTGTTGTCCGATTAGGGTCTACACTATTTGCAATTCTATTAAGTAGTTTAAGAAACAATTGTGTAAAAGATGAAAATTCACCCCAACACCTATCCATCCCGTTTGTAGATTTTAAACTTAAGGTTCTTTGCACATGATTTATTTGTGAGGAAATGTCAAAAATGTGAACAGCTGATGACGGATGGACGGATGACGGACAACAGGCCATGGCATAAGATGACCTGGAGCACGGCTCCAGGTGAGCTAAAAAGAAAAATAATTAGGCAGAATAAACATGGTATACCTGTATTTTGAGCCATTACAAAAATATAAACAAAATTTTACCCTAGGGGCAAATTTATGCATTTAAACGGGAAATTAGGGTGTATACGGTATCGACAACGCTTTAATGTTCTTAAAAAGCATTTCTGGTGAATTCATATCGATTGATTTTAATTTGTCATTTGGGATATGAATGAATTATTGGAACAATATCAGAAATAATTATTAATTAATAACATCACCAATTAAAATTCATAATAATTGTAACCTATAAAACGACACACAAAATTGTAACAGACGACAAGCTATTTATTTTTATACAATACTCGACAAAATGATTAAAGGGTAACCAGTTTCAATTTCCCTTTAATTAGCATTCAAATGTGACACGTCAGTTGTTAGAATTATTCTGTGGGGAATACTGCTATTTGCAAGCCGATTTCAATAAACTAGAAATGTTAGCAATATGTGCAGCTACATGTGTACCAAAGTGTCAACGGTGCGAACATTGTCAGCCATCACGAAAACATGCCTATATAATATTGACCCCCTTAAACCCCACTTTTATATAGTAAAACTGGGGTTTACAGGGGTATACATTATTTTTCTTATTTCTGCTCAAAAACATAGATTGTGGGTACTCGTTAGAACCGCCTCACCGAGGCGGTTCTAACGAGTACCCACAATCTATGTTTTGAGCAGAAATAAGAAAAATATCGGAGTTTTTTATATGAAAATTTTCAGTTTTTGGAGGTGAAATTTTCATTGTATTCGAATAGGCATGTTTTCGTAATGGCCTAGAAGTTCCTGAGAAAAATGGGAATTCATATACCTAAAAGTATATTGAAAATGTCACCACCAAATACCTGAAAGTTTTCCGAGAAAAATTCTGATATTTTTCAAATTTCTGCTCAAAACATAGATTGTGGGTACTCGTTAGAACCGCCTCGTCGATGCGGTTCTAACGAGTACCCACAATCTATGTTTTTGAGCAGAAATAAGAAAAATTGTATACCCCTGTAAACCCCAGTTTTACTATATAAAAGTGTGGTTTTAAGGGGGTCAAAATTATATAGGTATGTTTTCGTGATGTTCTGAAAAATGACTTTTTACCCTAAAATTATGTTCTTATGTATCTGAAATTTTATAATGTTTGTTAAAACAATGATTTATCTTCAAATTCCACTTTCTTAGGGAGTAAAAGACACACAGATATGGCCAGAGAAAGAGGTCAACCCTTTAAGAGGCTAAAATTGCCTTGATGATCCCCCATAGACCGTGAATAATCTATAGAAGGTACCTGTAGGAAAATGTGACTTTCTTGATTAAAATTAAAGTTTTCTCTATTACATTTTGAAGTCAATACATTACTTATCATGTTCAAATGTCAATGTTTTTACGAATTTTATAATGACAAATTTTCATTTCAAAATTTATTCTTGGAAACGCTTCGTTTCTGGTTCCACTGTAAGAAACAATCATAAACCGTATATCTTCTGTGGTTTTGCCGGGAGACTCGTTCAAATATATGACAAAAATACACTAGGTAATCCTTAAATTATTTTTGGGGTATATTTTCCTTCGTTTGAAGTCCTACAGACCAAAAATTAGGATGTGTCTCAGTCATTGATCTTGTAACTCATAAGAGATAGGGCAAAAGAAAACAGAGTTTACTGTGATAAACTTAAGGTAAGAAGAGGCCCAATAGGGGAATTTAGTACTGCCTTATTCATCTCTTCCTTAGGTAATATCATATGAGCCAGGTCATATCAATAGTCCTACAAAATTTGTTACCATCACGAAAACATGCCATATAATTGTGACCCACTTAAACCCCACTTTTATATAATAAAACTGGGGTTTACAGGGGTATACACTATTTTCTTATTTCTGCTCAAAACATAGATTGTGGTACTCGTTAGAACCGCCTCGTCGAGTCGGTTCTAACGAGTACCCGCAATCTATGTTTTGAGCTGAAATATGAAAAATATCAGAATCTTTTAACCTTAAAATTTTCAGTTTTTGGTGGTAAAATTTTCAGTATATTTGAATATGCGTGCTTTCTTAATGCCTTCCGAAGGCCTCTTTCGAACCCCTTGTTGGGATATCATAATCGCCTGTTTATGACATTCCTATGATCCCCCTTGCATAGCGCCTAGGTAGGGGCAATAAAATCATTAGTGAGTGCATTACGAAAACAAACGTATTCAAATACACTCGTACTGAAAATTTTACCACCAGAAAATGAAAATTTTCGGATAAAATTTCTGATATTTTTCATATTTCTGCTCAAAATCATAGATTGTGGATACTTGTTAGAGGCGGTTCTAACGAGTACTCACAATCTATGTTTTTGAGCAGAAATAAGAAAAATAATGTATACCCCTGTAAACCCCAGTTTTACTATATAAAAGTGGGGTTTAAGGGGGTCAAAATTATATAGACATATTTTCGTGATGGTACAACAGGTCTCATTTTAGCTATGTATTTAAATGACTGGTTGAATGTCGACTCCTATAGGAGACGTTTAACATGAAATATCAAGGCTTATTTCCCATAAAAAATAAAATATCGACTGATGCTGTTGTAACATTCAATGCTGATCATCATAATTGTATTTCTTCTATGGTGGTCATCCGTTTGACGGCTGCTCTCTTTGCTTTCTGTTTTTACTTTTTGTGATGTTAGGTTTTTGGTCATCTTCTATAAAAACTGCCCACTTTGCTTCCTGTTTTTTTGTCTGTATGGTTTGTTGACATTACGAAAACACGCCAATACAAATATATTGAAAATTTCACCACAAAAAAAAACTTCCGATATTTTTCATATTTCTGCTCAAAACATAGATTGTGAGTACGCATTAGAACCGCCTCACCGAGGCGGTTCTAAAGAGTACTCACTATATATGTTTTTGAGCAGAATTAAGAAAAATAATGTACACCCCTCTAAACCCTAGTTTCACTATTTTAATTTGGGGTTTAAGCGGATAAAAATTATATAGACACCTACGAGTACATGTATGTTTCCGTATTGTACTGTATAGATCTGCATCGGGAGTAAAGGAGGAATCTTCGTGAAGACCCCAATAATGTTTCAACTGACCTTTCCAAAGCGCTTATTTTGTTTCAGTTCTTCTTTGTTTGTTAGTCGGTGATTTTATATGTGGCGGGTTTTTTTTTTTTTTTTTTTTGTCATCAGTTGTTCCTCATATCACTTTCTTTTGTACCTCCGGATAGATATGCTTTGTAATTGTAGCATCTCCTTAAAGGGTAAAATGTAAAAAAAAAAAAAAAAGACAGAGATACCCAAGAAATGCCACAGTCACGAAGTACAGCCCTCCCCGAGGCATCAAAAGAAAGAGAGATGGGGAACAAATCAGCACAGAAGTAACGCCACATATTAAACCACAGACGCACAAGTAAAGAAAAACAACATCAGAGAAACTGCCTTGGAAAGGTCAGTAGCATTACGAAACCACGCCTATTCAAATATATAGAAAATTTCACCTCCAAAAACTGAAAATTTTCAGATAAAAAACACTGATATTTTTCATATTTCTACTCAAAGCATAGACTGTGGGTACTCGTTAGAACCGCCTCTGTGAGGCGGTTCTAACGTGTTCCCACAATCTATGTTATTGGGCAAAAATAAGAAAAAATATTTTATACCCTTGCAAACCCAAGTTTTACTATATAAAAATTGGGTTTAAGGAGGTCAAACTTATATAAGCATGTTTTCGTGATTAGAAAACTACTGTGGGTGCTTAAACCAGGTTTACTCGCGCGAAACATTACATTTGTCTCCCGATGCAGGTCCAAACAGTACAATAATACATTACATACATAAAGATGAAGTGACCTCGCTGACCAAACTGTGGAACCGCAGTCTGGTTTAATCAACCCTTTCATCACTGCCCTTCTGAAGTGGACTCTTCCATCATTGACTTTGGACATTTCTACTGACTCAAATAGGGGTTTCAGTCTAAAATCAAAAACAGAATACCAAAGAATGTAGATCCTGATGAGACGACCCGTTATGAGCAGTCTCATCTAGATCTATACTGTTTTCACATTTATCTGTTTTGGTCTGTCGGGCTGAAATGGTAAAGCCCTTGCTGTTTACATGCACGCCCTTGTGCACAGCGAAACTCAGTGTTGATTTGAATACAAGAACCTGAATGAACCGGAATGAGCAAAACTGGCCGGAATGTCAGGTGCTGCGTAACGCGGGAAAAAACCCTTATGCCATATGCAAACATAAGGTTCTGATAAGCGCGCGCATCCGTGCAGTCCGATCTAGGCATTCTCTGCTTGTCGACATATACCATTGATTGTGTAAGCGGACAACGCAGGTCCGGATTAGCCTGCACTTTTGCGCAGGCTGATCTGGGCCTGCGTCGTCCACAAATTGCATAAGGGCCATTTTCGTGCGTTGCGCATCATTATGTGAACAGCGAGAGTCCAGCTGAGCCTAAGCATCAATGCCGTCTGATCAAGACCTCGGTTTCACAATATATTCTACAGACATGATCCGACGATCCTGTGAGCAGGCGTCGAAGTGAGCAGGATCTTCATTTCCGCATATCCCATTTCTCCCATAGCTCACCGTTGACCGTTGCCATTCTCTGGGCAAATTCAGCAGAAAATAGGCATTGGCATTCCATGCAAATTGTCTCGTAAGGAGGACATTTGCAATAAATGTCAATGCTTAATTTCTGAGAGAAAATAAGAAAAAGAATCAAACTGTCGTCCGCTGAGATTTATTCACATTATGCGAAACGTTGACAAACTTTCAAACAAACTGCCAGTAAAATATAAAAGCCGGTGCATAGAATTTTATACGATTGCATGTGTGCCCAGGGAAGACTCAGATCAGCCTGTGCATCCGCATTTCGCAGGGCACTTTGTGGGTAGCAAAGGATCTAGATCCTTTAGATCCTTTGCTACCCACAAAGTAGCTTTGTGATCCTTTCCTACCCACAAAGTAGCTTTGTGATCCTTTGCTACCCACAAAGTAGCTTTGTGATCCTTTGCTACCTACAAAGTAGTTTTGTGATCCTTTGCTACCCACAAAGTGCCCTGCGAAAACTTTGATCAGACTGCGTGGATGCGTAGGATGCCATGAGTTTTCGCTGGGCGCACATGTAATCTTGAAGGAAATACTCTGCCGGCCCTTAAGTGAAAACACCCAGGGAATGTTAGAGTCACGAATCATGGCCTTCTCGCAACATCAAAAGAAAGAGGAACAAATAATAAAAAAAAACAAAAGCGAAAACAAAATCACAAAAAAAAAAAACCCGCCTCATTTCACATGAAAACAAACGCACAAATAAAGAAGAAATGCAATAGAAAAACCTACTGACTATCAGGAGGAAAACTACTTGGAGGGGAGGGGCGCTTAACCAGTTTCAACCCAGTTTACTAGCGCGAAACATCACAACAATAAGCAGTGTTTATTAGATACCCCCGCACAGAAACCAAAACGCAACGGACGGACGGACAACGTAAAAACAGTATACCCCTACAAACACAGTTTGCAAGGGAGGGGTATAAATATCATCTGTGAAACATCACAGTGAAACCAAATAATAAAAAAACACTGTGATGAAACTAAGTAAAGGGCTCAGTGACAATCTGAAGTCAGAACACAAGAGAACCACAAACAGGACCACGATGAGCCTGGCCGCAGATATTGCTTTGGCAAGGTTAACCCATTGTTGTCTGGAGACCCCACGAAGGGTAATTGGCAAACAGTGGAAAGCCATAAAGGGTAACTGGCAAACAGTGGAAACCCAGATCAGACGCCGCATGAATGCGGCGTCTGATCAGGGTCTCCTCTGTTTGTAAATAGGTCAACCATATTTCTCTAGTACCTGACTAAATACCATTGTACTTTGGCAAGTTTAACCCTTTGTAGTCTGGAGACCCCATAAAGGGTAATTGGCAAACAGTGGAAACCCAGATCAGACGCCGCAAGAATGTGGCGTCTGATCAGGGTCTCCCCTGTTTGTAAATAGGTCAACCATTTTTCTCTAGGAATATCTAAATCACAAAGCCCGGTATACCTAAATTCGAGATTAGAATCTTCCAATATACAGTGTGAGGGAGTTCATTCAGTCTACGATGGGTTAAAGCTAGGATCATCCCTGTAAACATCCTGCAGAATGCATATATTGGAAAGACAAAAATAAAGATTCTGGACAGACTGCAAGTTTGCGAGGTCTGTTACAAAACTAAGCAGGCCCTGCCAAAGAGATTCAAGAAATATGCGATCCCAAAAACTCAAGGCCCCGCGGTTATAAAACTTTTTTCGTGCTCCACTCAGCTGAGCATGAAAATTTCTCTGCTAATAAATATGGAATAGTTGGCATTTTCATAATCATTAGCAGATAAATTTCTCAGCTATGTTCAGCAAGAAAAAAATTGACATTGTTAGTAATCTGAGATTTATTAGCATGAAAAATTTCATGCTCATCTGAGTTGAGCATGAAAAAAAAATAGCCTTAGGGCCAGAACAGCCAGCGAAGCTGCAGTCTAACAAGGATCTTTAGTGTACGTCACACAGGCGGATTCAGAGGGAAAAATTGCGGATTTTTATGAATTTGGGATACCGTATTTACCCTAAAATACACATACCCTACTTTTGACCTTAAACATCTCCTCAACAAGTCCATTTTACAACCTATGAATGTGTGTATAATTGCTGGGTGAGAGTTTAACAGTGTAGACCCAGATCAGACGCCGCGCTCTGTGGCATCTGAATGGGCTCAGGCTTGCATTACGAAAACACGCCTATATAGGTATATAGAAAATTTCACCTTCAAAAACTGAAAATTTTCAGATCAAAATCTCTGCTATATTTCATATTTCTGCTAAAAACATAGATTGTGGGTACTCATTAGAACCGCCTCGCTGAGGCGGTTCTAACGAGTACCCACAATCTATGTTTTGAGCAGAAATAAGAAAAATAATGTATACCCCTGTAAACCCCAGTTTTACTATATAAAAGTTGGGTTTAAGGGGGTCAAAACTATATAGGCGTGTTTTCGTGATGTCTGTCAGAATATGTATCTAGTAAGTATGGTATATGTAATTTGATCAAATCGAACCCCCCTCCGGAACCATCCTGGATCGACCCTTGCGTCAGTAGAGTCAACAGTTACATTATGTAAGCACACAGAGAAGACTCTGATCGGACTGCGCTACATGCTCAGGTTAATCATGGCCGTTACAAGTCCATTCTTACCTCGGCGCACACAGGGGCGGATCCAGGTATATTTAACAGGCAGTTCGAAGTTTTGAGCGGGTATGTTTTGACCAAATTACATGACGTATTCGGACAGATAGGCCTAAGCAAACAATGTAGACCCAGATCAGACGTCGTAGAACAACATTTCTTCTCAATAGTTAACTATAGTTTTTTTTCTGTAAATGCACTGAGAATGTAAATATAATCAGATTAAAAACCATGACTGTATAAATTCACTATTCTAGCCAACTGTTATACAAGGCCGGCATCCTTCGCCATTCCGTAGAATATCGACTTTTTATTGCTCAATAAATTATTTGGTGTGTCAAATTCCTTCACTTGTCCTTTATCTAAGACCAGTATTCTGAAATTAAAACAAAAATCAAAATTAGTAAAACAAAACTGGCTTTTTTTTCTCGGAAAAATAAACGAGATGTTCACGATGGAACTGAATCGTTCACCTGAGCCACGATACATTAACATGTAAGATATCAATTTGATGATGGTTCAGTGCAAGACTATTACGAAAACATGCCTATTCAAACATACTGAAAATCTGACCACCAAAAAATGAAAATTTTCAGATAAAAAATCTGATATTTTTCATATTTCTGCTCAATACATAGATTGTGGGTACTCGTTAGAACCGCCTCGGTGAGGCGGTTCTAACGAGTACCCACAATCTATGTTTTAGAGCAAAAATAAGAAAAATAAAATATACCCCTGTAAACCCCAGTTTTACTATTTTAAAGTGGGGTTTAAGGGGGTCAACATTATATACGCATGTTTTCGTGATGCTATGACAACTGTCTTCTCTTATAACTGGAATAGTTTTGCATTTTCAAGTTATTAAGGGGGAAGAACCTGACTAAATACCATTGTAAATGTTTTAACTCTGGCGAACATCTTCTTAGTGGAGCAAAACCATTTCTGTATTTTTTTGTACAGGGCTATAACAGAACTATTTGTGTAAAAAGTGTTCGCGCGATGATGGATAAATTATACTAACTTTGTGCGAGTATTAAAATGGATAAGCCTTTACGGGAATAGACAGTTATAAAAGGAACATTTCTGTTTGAAATCAAGCCACTGGCTTGAGAAGAAATGTCGGTTTAAAGGTTTTTACCCCTGTTTTTAGCTCTTTTGGCCATCTTGTTCAATTGAGCAGAACCATTTAAGCAATTTTGATACAGGGCTATAGCAGGATCATTTTTTTGTGAAACTACAGTCGACTCTCGTTATCTCAAATTCCAAGGGACTCCCTGAAACACTTCGAGATATCCGTACCTCGAAATATCAGAGTTGCAGAAGTGAGGAACACAATAAATCGAACAACCACATTTAACAAATGAATATGTAATTTGACTCCTGAAGTTAGAGACATATTGAAAATATTGTGGAAAAGAGGAGAAATTGCTCCTTAGGAGCAATTTCTCCTCTTTTTTACTATATTTTGTTATCTGTTCTTAGATTTCCGTGTTAAAATAGGGACCAGAATTTTACTTCGAGATAAGCGGTTATTCGAGATAAGCGAGGTCGAGATAAAGAGAGTCGACTGTACATTAATTTTGACAATTTCACTATTAAAGTGGGTGGCCTCATTAATATTGCTAAGCGCATTTATAGCACTCCCAGGACAGCGTGACAAAAACTTCATATGCTTAACTACTTATCTTAGTTTTAATGAGATAAGCCTAAAACGCCAAGTAAAATTAGTTGCAATTATCTTTAATGTGAGGGTCGTTCTTGTAGAGGCCAACGGGACAAGATCTCATTTAAATCTCTAAAATTCACCGTTTGCATGGAAAAGCCGATTAAGCCTAGATTTGCATGCAAAGAACAAAAGACTTTTCCGTGCTAAAATCAGTTTTAACATTTATTGTATGCTAAGAGTAGAACAAGCTTTTTGTGAAAGCTAATACTTGTAATACTGTAGTAATTGTGTGAATTTTTATCTATAGGTGTAAGCTTAATTGTCCAAACGGATCAGAAAACGATATAATATCCGACATTCTTACAGCTTCTCTATTAGCACTTAATGACTGACGCGATAACAAAGTAAATTGAAGGGGTCCGTTTGGTTATATAGAACAAATAAAACACTGCACATACCAGGCCCCAAGGTTATAAAACTTTTTTCATGCTCAACTCAGCTGAGCATGAAATTTGTCTTGCTAATAAATCTAAAATTACTAACAACTGCAAATTCTTTCTTGCTAAACATTGCTGAGCATGAAAATTTCTCTGCTATAAATATGAAAATGCCAACTATTGTTGGCATTTTCATATTTATTAGCAGAGAAAATTTCACGCTCAGCTGAGTTGAGCATGAAAAAAAGTTTTATAACCTTGGGGTCTGTTTCGGTTTGCTGTGTATTTGTGTATGACTGCACGCCACTTCGCATCATGAAAATATGCCTATATAATGTTGACCCTCTTAAACCCCACTTTTATATAGTAAAACGGGTTTACAGGGGTATACATTATTTTTCTTATTTCTGCTGTAAAACATAGATTATGGGTACTCGTTAGAACCGTCTCGGCGAGGCGGTTCTAACGAGTACCACAATCTATGTTTTGAATAGAAATATGAAAAATACGTATCAGAATTTCTATCTGAAAATTTTTATTTTTTGGTGGTAAAATTTTCATTATATTTGAACAGCCGTGTTTTCGTAATGGCAACGCAATTAGCGATACTCAATCTTCGCACACAAAGTATGAGCTGAATAGTTAAAAAACTTTTTGAAAAATAATACAGTCGAATTTCAACGGTTCGAACAACTTTTGGACCATGAAATTTTGTTTTAGACATGGCTAGTTCGAGCCATTGATGGTTAATCATATGGCTGGATCAAAAGGCAAATGGATATAATTATTGATGTCTTTTCGACCTTTTATAAATTAAAGGTCCAAGTATGTTGAGTGTACTCATTAGAAGCGCCTCGATGAGGCGATTCCAATGAGTACATATAATATATACAGTCGAACTTCAATGGCTCAAACATCTCTTGGACCGTGGAATTCATATCTAGACATGGGTAGTTCGAGCTACCGAGGGTTGATCATCATTACGAAAACACGCCTATTCAACTATAGTGAAAATTTTACCATCAAAAAATGAAAATTTTCAGATAAAAAATTTTGATATTTTTCATATTTCTGCTCAAAACATAGATTGTGGGTACTCGTTAGAACCGCCTCGACAAGGCGGTTCTAACGAGTACCCACAATCTAAGTTTTTGAGCAGAAATAAGAAAAATAATGTATACCCCTATAAACCCCAGTTTTACTATATAAAACTGGGGTTTAAGGGGGTCAAAATTATATAGGCATGTTTTCGTGATGATAGCGCTAGGTCAGGAGGGAACTTGGGATAGTTTAGGGATGCCTTTTCGATCCTCTGTAAAACAATCGTATGTTGAGTGTATTATTAGAATCGCCTTGATAAAGATATCTCATGAATAAACACTACATACATTTTCAAAATAGCATATAACAAAAATGTCCTAAATATTCCTAAATATTTGTTTTCTTGAGCTTTTAGAAGAATCCGAATCAGTCAGGATAAACGAGCGATCGTAGTTCGAGTCATACTATATCAACACTATACTCCCAACAAACACAAACGTTGAAATAACGTCGTTTCAACGTCGCTGCGACGTCGACCAACGTTATTACAACGTTGTGTATTTACTGGGCTAGAGAACAGGCCTTCAAACAAACATGTAATGAAAGCTGCTGCAATAAAACAACTTACCTGTCATAATCTATGACTGTGTTTAATCTATGAGCTATAGTCATAACTGTGCATTCTTTGAACTCTGTGTTTATTGTTTGCTGTATTAACTCATCCGTTGCCATGTCAACTCCTGCTGTTGCTTCGTCTAGTACCAGAAGCTTGGTTTTACGAAGAAGGCTTCTTGCAAGGCATACAAGCTGCTTTTGCCCAACACTACAGAAGAGAAAACAATATTAGTTCAAGTATTAGCTTTAAAAAAAACATAGTCTACAATACGATTTTTCCAATAAATAACAATCTATTCTATTCTTTTCAGTGCTCCAGGTAGTCTCGGGTTTTATAGTTGTAGACAACAAGCATACGGTCAATGAAGCACTGTGGATCAGCAAGGGATTCACATCCGTGTCTTTTCCCATCTTTATATTGTTTACGCCCATAGGCGTAGACATTAGAAGTGTTCAAGGTGATGACCACATCATACTGACTGTGCGAGAACCGCTTGTGCGAATAGATACGCCTTTAAGGGAAATAACAATTATAGTCGAACTACAATGGCTTGAACATCGTTGGGACTATGTTAAGTTCTAGATATGGGTAGTATGAGCCACTGGGGGTTAATCATAGCGTTATGTCAGGATGCAAATGGGGATAATTTAGGGATGTATTTTCGATCTTCTCTCACCGTACCTATAAACAAATATTAGCTTTTACAAAAGAGCTTCGTCTACGCTTAGCATAGCCTATTGCTGTACAAGTAGTAGCTTTCACAAAAAGCTCGGTCTACGCTTTATGCACACTGTGTGCTTAACGCAGACCAAGCTTCTGTGTGAAAACATATTTGTAGAACCTATTGTTTACAAACCTTAGGTTTTGTCCGCCTTCGCCACACTCGTAGTTTAATTTCTCAGGTAACTTTTCTACATAAGCTTGAAGATGAGCGTGTTCTAGAGCTCTCCATAATTCCTCGTCTGTATGATTGTCCAGTGGGTCCAAGTTCATGCGTAAGCTGCCGGCAAATAACACAGGATCCTGCAAATATTAACCCATTTATGCCGAATGGACTCTTCTATCAGACCTCTTTGGACCAGAACATTTACAGTTTAAGGGTTGTCTGGTCAGTTTTCATTATTACCATGTTTTATTGAAATACCTGTAATTAATGCAAACAGTGTAGACCCTGATCAGACTCCGCGTTCTGCGGCATCTAATCTGGTTTTACACTGTTTGCCAATGTCCCATTTATGGGGCGCTAGGCACAAATGGATTAAAGGAATGAGTTTATTTCTGAGGACTTTATCGGATGTAAAAGCCAGAGAATCGCTTTAAAACTGAATAAAACCCAAAGGGCTTTATGTTAAGCTTGCCAGTCCCTACAATGTGGCTTTTTATAGACTTAAATTTGATGTTTTTTCTTTTTTTTCTTTTTTTTTTTTTTTGCGAAAGCCAAGCCATAAACAGACTTTCTAAATCCCGGATATTGATTCCCGTATTTTCCCAAATCTCTGTTTAGGCTGATAGGCATGGTGATCGAAGTGTGCTTACTTTCCATGTACTCCTGATTTCACAGCTTTTATTTTGGTCCATGTCTGTCTGAACATTCCTGATTTTGCTTTTGAGCATATCGACTATGATTTTTCCAATATACGATTTTGGTATGTTCATTACGAAAACACGCCTATTCAAATATATTGAGAATTTCACCTCCAAAAACTGAAAATATTTAGATAAAGAATTCTGATATTCTTCATATTTTTGCTCAAAACACAGATTTCTGGTACTCGTTAGAACCGCCGTGAGTACCCACAATCTATTTTTTGGAACAGAAGTAAGAAAAATAATGTATACCCCAGTAAACCCCAGTTTACTATATAAAAGTGGGGTTTATGGGGGTCAATATTATATAGGCATGTTTTCGTGATGTACACTCATTACAACTCCAACTCGTTTTTGTTTAGATTCAGAACATGAAGTAAATTAATTAATGTCGAAATATACGCAAAAGAAAATAGCTCCGAAGAACCCGGCTTAGTGGATTTCATTAATTTTGAAATGTATTAAAAATAGTTCCAAAATTCCCCGCTCAGTGGATTTGATGATATCAAAAAAACATGCCTATATAATGTTGACCCTCTTAAACCCACTTTTATATAGTAAAACTGGGGTTTACAGGGGTATACATTTATATTATTTTTCTAATTTCTGCTCAACAAAATAGATTGTGGGTACTGGTTAGAACCGCCTCTGCGAGTACCCACAATCTATATTTTGAGGAGAAATACCTGAATTTTTATCTGAAAATTTTCATTTTCATTTTTTTTTTTTTTTGTGATGGTAAGATTTTCAGTATATTTAAATAGCCTTGTTTTCGTTATGAAGTATAAATGCTATCTTAAAGTAGTCTCGAACAATAAAATCGCACTAAATTAGTGTACGCGTGTTAAGTTGGAACAATAAAATGACAACTTCAAACGCTTACTCCTAATATAAACTAATCTGGAGCGGCATTAGACTTTACAAGGGAGTTTTGTGCGAGTAAAACTAATTTAAAACTCGTAAGAGAGGTTTTCTTCTGACAATAACAACGCGATCCCTCTATTGTAGTTGTTCTTCATTTGTGTCTGCAAATGCAAATGAACTGTGTTCAAAGGAGATGTTCAGGAGGGTATTTGATGATAGTTTCGGGAAAACTTTCTCTAGTTCTCGAAACAAGGCGCTTCTAATGAGTACCAACAACGTATGCGTTTTTATGAAGAAATAAACTAGATATGTATCCAAAGTACACAAATGTCTCCCGCACTTTATTTTTTGCCTGCATGGCAACAACATCTGGAGGCATAGATTTTAACAATCATTTCCAAATACTCAATCTGATCTGTTATACATTTTCATCCCTAGCCCCACCCCTCGGCATGACATAGGGACATCTTTAGCATAGAGTTAAAAATTCAGGTCTGCGTTAGTAGCATTCTAAACTTAAATTTCCTAGCATAAAGGATACCCAAGAGAAACGCGGACGTAAATGTCAATGTCAATTTGAATGTTAACATAACATTTGTTTGACTCTGGTTACGAATGTGACATACGCACGTGCGCACGTAACATCACGGCGAAACGCACTGCTGCCCTCGGCGAATTACCCCAAATACTCCTCCTTAAAAGTCCCTCTGTAAACCCGTTGGAGCCTCGCGGGGTTTGCCAATTAATCGATTTACACGATGTTTACAGACCCTGAGGTTATAAAACGTTTTTCATGCTCAACTCAGCTGAGCATGAAATACTTCATGCTAATAAATCTTAATTCACCAACGGTTGCAAATTCTTTCTTGCTAAACATAGATAAGCATGACATTTTCTCTACTAATAAATATGAAAATGCCAACTATTAGCAGAGAAAATTTCATGCTCAGCTGAGTTCAGCATAAAAAAAAAAGTTTTATAACCTCTGGGGCTGGTTTAAAGATTGCTGACTGAGATAACTTTTTTTAATATTTGAGCTTATTTTACCGTTTTTTTTTTTACTGGGAAGGGTTAGTCCTCTAAGCGGTTAACCAGTAGGTTTGTTTTTTCCGTCCACCTCCGGCATTGCTGCCACAGAAGCCCCTCCTTAGTTTCTACTTGACTTCGCGAGACTGTTGTTTCGGTATTTATAACGTTCGTAAATTAAATAGAATAAGTGTTCTGATACACTAAGTTTTACGAAAATAAATTAAGCTCTCAGTAAGGTTTTGAAGAATCTGCACGCTCTTTGTGAAAAAAAAAAAATACTTTCTTATCATAAAAAAATACATAAATTACACATATTCCTGAAAACTTTTAAAGTAAATTAGAGCATAATCACTATTTAATTTATAAAATTATTACCTCCCTTGACCTAACTTGGTTACGTACCCAAATTAGAAAGTACATATTTAGGCGATATTTTCTCCTGTGTTTCTTTATTGCACAGTCCTGAGAAGCATTTTATAACAAACTAGGGGTAGTTTAGTTTCGTTTGGAAATTGTATTTTTAGACAACAAAAATAAGGTTATATCGATATTAGCTCCGTCAGCCACCTTTTAGGCAAACGAGTACTCAGTTGATCATGGCTTTCAATATTCGATTTTACTTTTGTATCTATACATAAAACAAGCCATTTTGATAATGTGGTAAGAATCCAGAGTGAATTAGTTTTCAGTGCACAATCTATAATTACAGTTAATTCAAAATGTATAGATTGTATAGAAAACTGACCACCAGTATCTGAGTATCAGAAATGTGAAAAATATCAGAGGTTTTTTGTCTGAAAATTTTCATTTTCTGGAGGTGAAATTTTCTATACATTTAAATAGGCGTGTTTTCGTGATGTTGTATTTTGGCTTCAGATCCTAATTGAGCCCTTTGCGTTGTTTCATTGCAATGTTTGTGGTTACATGTGTTTCACTGTGCCGCTTCACAGATGAGACAGAAGACCCCTTTGCGGACTGAACATGCGTTTGTAATTTGCAGCTGCATCGGAATTAATGGTGTTGTCTCGTTCGAGCAAAACTGGTTTATGCACCACAGTAGCTTTTTTCAACTGTCCGTTCCAAGGAGGCTCCTCTGTTGCAGTTCGTCGTCTTTGTGCGTCGGTGTTTTCATATGTGGCGTTTGTTTTGTCATTGTTTGTTCCTCATTCTCTTTTGATGCCTCGGAAAAATTGTGCTTCGTGATTGTGGCATTTCCTGGGTATCTTCACCATCACGAAAACATACCTATATAATTTTGCCCCCCCCCCCCCACCCACCCCCCCCCCCTCACACACACACCCGCTTAAACCCCACTTTTATATAGTAGCACTAGGGTTTATAGGGGTATATCATTTTTCTTATTTCTGCTAAAAAACATAGATTGTCGGTACTCGTTAGAACCGCCTCGACAAGGCGGTTCTAACGAGTACCCATAATCTATGTTTTGAGCAGAAATATGAAAAATATCAGAATTTTATCTGAAAACTTTCAATTTTTTGTAGTGAAATTTTCAATATTTTTGAATAGGCGTGTTTTCGTAATGCTTTTATTGTTTTATCATGTTACTATCTGAGCTGCAGTATCAGAAAATGTATCTTCGGACATGTGCGCCCAGCGAAGATTCAGATCAGCATGTGCATTCAAAGCAGTCTAATTATAATCCTGACTAGGCGCATTTTGGATAGTCATGGATGCACCGTGTGTTTTCATGCGGACAACGGAATATCTGATCAGACTGTGCTGATACGCAAGCTGATTTGAATCTTTGTTGGGAGCTAATGGCAAAAGGTACGCTTGACATACTTGTCTCCTCTGAAAGTGTATCTACGCCCCTTAACACGAAAATTAAGGAAGCTCTATGATATTTACATAATACACATTCAAGTATTATTAACAATATATCAAAGCGCCAAAAGCACTGAATTGAGAGATGTCTTGAGAAATTCATGAAAATCTGAACTTTAATAAACTTGGGATAATTACTTAGCGTGAGTCAATACATATATGCGGTTTATAGACCCTGCGAGATTTTTGGCAGATGCCAACACTGACGAGACTCCACTTGCAGACATTTCATTAGAAGCAACAACGATTTATTTTATTTATTTTATTTATACAATGTTTTTAGAGGGTAACACTTTTAGCTCAAACAGCCATTCTACCAAGTGGCCCTCCATAAAAGATGTATAGCGGACTGAACATAAAATAACGTAAAACTCAAACATTACATGCAACCATATACATACATATTTACATTTTATACAACAATAAGAACTGTGTTTCTTGTACAGGATGCAATAAGTCGGAAAGTATTTAAAACTGGATAAAATATAATAGGTTTTGAGTTCCTAAAAGTTAAAATTGAGATAAAAATTAAATAGATTTTAAGAACAAGCTTGATAAAAGTTTTCATTGCTCACAAATTGAAAAATTTTACATTAACGTAACATCGAAATGGAAATTGCACACTCCGTATTTATGATAAGAGTTATTATTGTATGCGTATATATCAAATAAAAACATTTAAAGATACTGTTTAAGAGATGTTTTGAATTCATTTAGTGAGTTTGTTGTCCTTACAGATGTCGGCATTGAGTTCCATAACCGAAAGGCAGAATGTGAGAAAGAGCGGTCGTATAGTGCAGTTCTTGATCTTGGGACAGATAAGAGGCCGTTTGAAGATGATCTCAATGATCGTTCATGGGCGATTGACATTGGCTTTAGTAGTTTTGTAATATATATTGGTGTCATATTATTTAGTGCCTTATAAGTTAAAATAGCTTTATTATAAATTAATCTTTTAGGTATAGTTAGCCATCCGAGCTCTTGGAACATAGTAGCAGATGGCGTTCTGAATTCAGCTTGCAAAATAATGCGGGCAGCTCGTTTTTGCAGTTTTGAAAGTCTTTCGATATTTTGACTCGATGTGGTGCCCCATGTGTTACAGCCATTATCAAACAGAGGTAAAATATAACTTTGGTAAAATAGTTTCTGAATGTTCTGTGGGACATATTCAGCCAGTTGTTTAAGAAGAGAGATTTTAGTTGATATCAATGAACAAAGATGATCAATGTGCGGTGCCCATGACAAGTTTTCGTCTATAAATACGCCAAGAAGCTTCTGTTTGGTAACTTTCTCAATACAATTATCGTTAATATATAAGCTCAGTTCACTGCTGTCATCGAGCCTATGTCTTGCTCCTAATAACATATATTTAGTTTTTATACAATGTATCGTCATTTTATTTTGTTTTCCCCATGTTTTTGTTCTATCTAAGTCGGTTTGTATCTCTGAATTTATAATACTTATATCCGGACTGTTTGTATGGATTGTCAAATCATCAGCAAATAAGTCAGAAAAGCAATATTTTAGCATGAGGGGTAGGTCATTTATAAATAAAAGGAATAAGGTAGTTCCAAGAATTGAGCCTTGTGGGACCCCAGACTTAATAGTTGAAAACGATGAAAACCCTAAACCACTATCTATGGCTTGTTGACGAGATTTGAGATATGAGGTAAACCACTTAAGAGACATGTTGTTGAATTTGTATGCGGAAAGTTTACTGATTAGAATGTTATGGTCGACCAAGTCGAAAGCCTTCCTAAAATCTATAAAAAGGGCCCCGACTGTATCTCCTTTATCAATACTGGCCATCCACTGGTCTATGAGTTCAACGAGTGCTGTTTGGCAGCTATGCCGTTGACGAAAACCTGACTGACTTTCGTGGATAAGATTATACTTATTGAGGTATGCCATTAGATGTTTATTAATATGCCTTTCAAAAATTTTTGAGATGGTGGGTAATATCGAAATAGGGCGGTAATTTCCAGGATCCGATTTGTTACCACTTTTATATATGGGAAATACTTTTGCGCATTTGAGTTGATCTGGAAATACTCCAGTTTGTATACTTTTATTGATAAGTGTGGCAATACTAGGTGATAAAACTTGGCCGACTTTTTTAATTATTCTAGGCCCAAGGCCATCTAATCCTGTAGCCTTGGACGCGTCAAGTGCTGCGATAAACGTAGAAACCTGTTCAGGGGTAATAAATGGAATTTTAAAGAATACATCGTAAGGTACTTTGTGGTTTATAAAGCTTTCAAGTTCTTTAAGGTCTGATGATAAAGCGTCGGTTCCATGATCATTAAAAATATCTGAAATTGAAGTAAAATACTCATTCAGTTGTGTAGCAACATCTTTAGGAGACGTATACTTATGGTTATCTATATTTATCTCATCAGGTAGGCGATTATTAGATGTGTTAGCTTTATTAGTTGCTTTACGTAGATGTTGCCAAATTGTGCGCGTGTCTCTCGAATTTGTGACTGATTTAGAAAAATGTTCACGTTTTGCCTTTCGAATTAAAGACTTTGTTTTATTTCTGTGCTTTTTATATTTTGTCCACTGGTGTCTACGTTTACAAAAATCTCGCTGTTTGCGTGATGTTTCAATATCTTGGTTGTACCAATCGGGTAATCGTTGTGTTTTAACCCTTTTAACTTTGATAGGGGCATGGTTATCTAGATGTTTTAAAACGATATTATACCATTCGGAGATGTCATCGTTTATATTCGAGGAGGTAGTTGTAAAGTTATCCAAGTCACTTGAAAGATCGTTTAAAAAGGCATTCTCGTTAAAATGTTTGAAGCAGCGATATGATGTCATGAGATGTTCAGACTTCACAATTTTATAATTGATTTTCCTGGTAGTGCATACGGGAAAATGATCGCTTATTGCGTAATTTGATACAAAACTTTTAACGATAACATCAGGGTTAGACGTATAAATGTGGTCAATAATGGTTGAAGAGGTCTCTGTGACTCGGGTGGGTTGCGATATTAGTTGTGATAAATCAAATAGTTGTATTAAGGTTTGCCACTTTCTATTTGAATTTGTTTGCATGTCAATGTTAAAGTCGCCCATGACGATCATTTCAAGGCCAGTAGTCTGCGCTATCGATAGCTCTTCCTCGAATAAATCGATCCATTCGGATGTTGAGCTGGGAGGACGGTAGGCTGTGCAGATAAGAAAGGGCTTTGAGTTTGGAAATTTTAATTCAGCCCAAAGCGTTTCAATGTTTGAAATTTCGATTTCAGATCGCCGCCTACATTTGAATGTCTTGCGATAATATAAGCCTACTCCTCCACCACTCTTATCCTGCACATCACATCTATCTTTGCGGAGTAGATCAAATCCGTCTAAAGCTAGTTGATCATCAGAAACAGAACTCGACAAAAAAGTCTCACATACACCCAGTATATCTGGACATTTGTCCTTGGCCATAGTGATACGTAATTTATCCAGCTTAGGGACAAGATGCCTAACATTCAGATTACAAATATGGAGGCCTTTCGAGCAGAAAGATAGGTCAAGAGACTTGTCGAGTTCAGCTTCAGATGATGCATAAGGATTACTGGTTGTATCTGTATTATCAAAACTACTATCTTGGCCAGAATCGCATGGCTCATTGTGATCTTGGCACTCAATGACACTTTGGTCACTAGCAGAAACATCGGTCCGATTTGGTTGTTCGTCTGGTTGATAAAAGCAGTCATTTTGTGATAGGTGTGCGAATCTGTTTTTAGTAGTTATTTCGCGCGTTGTTATTTTGTGACTACGCTCATTACATCCAGAAGTACCCTACCATGTTCCAAAACCATTCGGACCGGCGTTTCTGCTATTGAACCAACACTCCTTTGTGTCATGCCCTCTCCTGTCACAGATATGGCAGTATTTCGGACCAGATCGGATGCCATTAGCTTTTGGGTACACACCTGTTTGCGGCCGGTTATAATGGTTTCTCTTGATTGGCCAAGCGTCATTTGACGTGGTGGCAAACTCGGTAACCTTTATGACGGTGACTAGGTTTTGCAGCAGCTTCCTTATTCCACGAGGGTTAAGGTGTACCTTGTCCCTCTGGAAGTAAGAATCTGCAATGTCACCTGAGGCCAGTAAAAAACCATTATAATGGTCAACAAATTCTATGTTCTTGTTTTGACACAATGTTTTTAATCCCTTATTGTAAGAATCAAGGTCGACAGTTTCTCGTGGTAGTAGGCCAGATACTATCAAACGGCGGCCAGGTGAAGTTAGATTGTTCAGAAGTGTAGAGTAACTGTCATTAAAAGTATCTAAATCAACGCCTTGATCGGCATCATTACCGCCAACATGAATCATAATTGTTTTGCACTTTTCTATATTGTAGTTTTTAAGTTGGTTTTGTAGTGATGGTATAGTAGCCCCTGGAAAGGATCTCACAGCTGTACCCTTTTTAAGTTGGTTTGTTTTAATGCCTTTGAGTATTGAGCTACCAACTAAGAGAGTCGACTGGTTGACATATTTCTTTGGTTTAGGCGATTTTGTTAAGTCAATTTGATCAAAGTCACTTGATTCGGGAATTGGTTTACCACTTTGTTGGTTGTTTGGGGAGATAACTTTCTTTGGTTTGTCCTTGGTATTGGAGGGTTCTATTTGTCCATTATTGCCACTATTGGGTTCACTTCTGGGTTGATTCTGTTGGTGTATTGATTTGTCGGGTTTATCACTTATCGTACTAGTTTGGGTTTTGGCACTGGTATCAGGTTTTTGAGATTTTGAATTTTTCATGGTTTCATTATTTTTAGTAAGTTTGTCTGTGATTGTAGCTGTTTTGTTCAAGATCTGGTTGCTCTTCTGATCAAAGTCTGTTTTCAAACTATTGGTCTTGTCAGTTAGCTTTTCAACAGCTTCGGATATTTTATTGTCATTGGTATTTATCTTTCTGTTCAGTGCGGTCAGTTGATCATTGATACCGCCTATACATGTTTCAACTTGGGTTGATGGCGTATTGATATATCCTATGTTAATTAGTTCCGTTTGTTTACATTTTCCTCATGCATACGCATACATGTACGTCATTTAAATTAGGCATTTTTCATTCCCGATGTTTTGTTTCATATTTATCCAACATTATATTCTGAATTCGAGATATAATGCTCTTAAACATCAAATAAATATGATTTTGACTAAATTCATTTGTAAATGCCGCAAAACTTGAGCATAGGTTGCACTACTTTTTGTGCGGAAGCATGTTCAGAGCTTTTTAAAGCCATGTAACTGGAATAGTTGATGTTAACGAAAAATGACAGATAAAATCTGTTATTAAAATCAGTCAAACTGAAACCTACCTGTGGCAAAATTGTCAACCTAGACCTTAGGTCATGTAAACCAAATTTTGTGACATCTTCGCCATCAATTGTTATGGTTCCAGACGCTGGTTCCAGAAGACGAAATACTGAATACGTCAAGGAAGACTTGCCTGCCCCTGTTCTGCCGACAATGCCGACCTATAGGAAAAACAAACATCATTACATGACTGATATTTGGCATGATATACATGGAAACAGTTTAATATTTTATAGGCTTTTCACCCATTTAAGCCCAGCGTCCCATAAAAGGGACATTGACAAATAGTGTAAACCTAGATCAGACGCCGCAGAACGCCGCGTCTGATCAGGGTCTACACAGTTTGCATTAAGTTCAGAAATTTCTACAAAACATGATAAAAATAAAAACTTACCAGACATCCCTTATACAGGAAATGGATGTGTCCAAAGTGTTAAGGTAGAAGAGTTCATTCGGCATAAACGGGTTAAGAACCTTAGCAACTAAATGGACAGCAACGTTTTAAACGTACCTCTGACATGTCCGTCGAACAAAATCTCAAAGCAGCCTGCGCATTCGCGTAGTCTGATCAGAGTCTTCGTTTTCCTCATGAAGAAACTTCATTACGAAAACACGCCTATTCAAATATATTGAAAATTTTATCTCCAAAAACACAGAAAATTTTCAGATAAAAATCTCCGATATTTTTCATATTTCTGCTCAAAACATAGATTGTGGGTACCCGTTAGAACCGCCTCGGCGAGGCGGTTCTAACGCGTACCCACAATCTATGTTTTGAGCAGAAATAAGAAAAATAATGTATACCCCTGTAAACCCCAGTTTTACTATATAAAAGTGGGGTTTAAGGGGGTCAAAATTATATAGACATGTTTACGTGACGTGTACCCTTGGTTATCATAAATATGCCCGGTAAAGATTCTGATTAGGCTACGTAAATGCGCAGGGTGATCTGAATTTTGCTGGGCGCAAATGTCAGAACGTACGTTTGCCGATTTTGCGGCTAATATTACAAATTTGCTTATGTACGTCATAACCAATCTAAACATTGACTTATGTGTTGGGTGAAGTAGGGTTGAATCGGGCTGGTTATTGTTTGTTGACACCTGTTCTTTATTAAGTTCCTTTCAAACATTTGAAGTTTGGTTCTGCAGAAGAAGCCGTCTCATCAGGATCTACACTGTTTGCCCTTCTGTTATTGATTTTTGACCTTAACCCCTATTTACAACAATAAATGTGTCCAAATTCAGAGATGGAATAGTCCATGTCAGATACTCACGGGTGAAAGGATAAGTCAAGTGTATATATTATCTGTATCAATCTGGCGCCGAGGTTATAAAACTTTTTTCATGCTCAACTCAGCTGAGCATGAAATTTGTCTGGCTAATAAATCTCAAATTATTGACAATTGTAAATTTTTTCTTGCTAAACATAGCTCAGCATGAAAATTTCTCTGCTAATAAATATTAAAATGCCAACTATTGTTGGAATGTTCATATTTATTAGCAGAGAAAAATTCATGCTCAGCTGAGCTGAGCATGAAAAAAGTTTTATAACCTCGGGGCCTGGCGCGACGATTGATCCAACTCAAAGGCGAGTTAACAAAATCAGACAATGAGCTATTACACATTACACACGTCGCTGTCCGTTTCAATTATCATTCGACACGCGCCTGCCACTGTTGCGAGACCTGTCCAATGAGAGGCCGATAATCGCCCAGACTCAACTGCTGATGTCTGAGTTTTCCGTCGTTTTCGATTTGTTTTTTTTTTAGTTCTGACTAGCTTCATTTGCATTCTGTCACCAGAGTTATTCTCTATCTGACAATCAAGCTTCCCAGAAGGATTTTTAGAAAACTCGCACTCGGACCTTGGTATTAATGTAAAAGTGCAGCTGTCTGATCTCATCTTATAACTAGTTTGTGTAAAAGTGCAGCTGTCTGACCTCATCTTATACAAACTAGTTTGTCCTGACATTATAAACATACAATGTAGTTCGCAGTTAATTTGGACTGTATGTTAACAAAGACTGAAAAACAATTGCAACGGTTGCTTATTATTTGTGGTGATACATACCTAATTCAGCAGACGACACATTGATGGCATTTTTCTTTTTCTTTTCCCAAAAATAGGTTTTGACATTTCAAGCACAATGTCTCCATTGGAGACGGTTTGAATTTGCATGCAATATTAAAACCTGTTTTCTTGGAAAAATAAGAAAAAAACATTGTAATTTGTCGTCCGCTGAAAATTTTACCAAGATTATTAAGTTATAAATTTGTACTGCCTTCTACACACGAACACATTTAGTGTGTTTGTTTTTAAAGCTCCAGTTAGATAAATTTGGCTGAAGTGTTCACAGAGACGGTTTAGCTTGTGTTTATCATTTGGACGCCATAATACCATGTCTCTTTCATATTTTTGTCCTTTTTGTTTCTGATTTCTTGCTTAGTTATTTTACAGTTTGTTTTAAAGCTGCTAGTTGGGATAGGGGATGTGGTCGGATGAAGGATTGTGCACAATTACAGTGGACTCCCGTTATCTCGAACTCGCTTATCTCGAATAACCGTTTATCTCGAAGTAAAAATCTGATTTTTAATTTGGAAACTTAACAACAGGTAACAAAGCTGGTCCTTGTTTTAATATGGAAACTTAACAACAGGTAACAAAATATTGTGGAAAAGAGGAGAAATTGCTCCTCTTTTCCACAATATTTTTAATATATCTCTAATTTTAAGAGTCAAATTACATATTAATTTTTGAAATGTGGTTGTTCGATTTATTTATTTATTTTTTTTTTTTTTTTCAATTTTGCAAATCTGATATGTCGAGGTACGGATATCTCGAAGTATTTAAGAGAGTCCCTTGGACTTAGAGATAACAAGAGTCGACTGTATATATTTCCTCATAAATAGACTCATTTAAACCGAGTTTTCTATTTTCTATTGTCATGATGTATTTGGTATTTGCAAAGGATCTGTACTAGATGAACCAAGTCTGAACTGTTTTAAACCAGAATTCGTTCAAGCGGTTACTAGGAGTTTGATAAATATGGTTAAACTGCTCGCAATGATGGGTTACATGTAGCTGGTGTTTATCATCTGGACGCCATAATACCATGCCTCTTTCATATGTTCGTTCTTTCTGCTGTCTTGCGTAGCTATTTTACCGTTTGTCTTAAACCTGCTAATGGGGGTAGGGGATGGGACTGAGGTGAAGGATTTTGCACATTCCTGTTATTCCCATTGAGCTGACTTTATTAAAGCGAGTTTTCTCATTTCTATTTTCTTGTTGTTTTTTCCAAGATTAAGGATCTCTACTTAATGAACATATTCTGAACTGTTTCAAAACAGCATATCGCTCAAGCAGGTATAAGGAAGTGTGCGAAATGTTGCAAATTACATCACGGTTCATGAACTGACTCAATAAAACTGAGTCTGCTATTATCAATTTCTTTTGTGTTTTTACTTTAACATGATCCTTTTCTCAGAATTCATTACAGTGATGTTAAATGACATGTTGAGACGTTAAAGGTCTTCCCGCCATAATATAGTTTATACCTCATGTTGCTGCGGAATCAAGGAGTCCGGTTTGAATAGTTTGGAAACAGAATATCAATTCGAATTCAGTCGAACTTCAATGGCTCGAACATCTTTGGGACCATGGAAATTCGTTCGAGACATGGGCAGTTCGAGCCACTGAGGGTTAATCATGGAACCAGTTCAGGAAGTAAACAGCGATAATTTAGGGAAATCTTTTTGATTTTCTACAGAATGATTGTATGTTGAGTGTACTCATTAGAATCGCCTCGATGAGGCGATTCTAATGGGTACACACAACATACAATTCCATGATAATATCGGAAAAAAAATCCCTAAATATTTGTTTTCTTGACCTATTGGAAGGATTTTGAAGGGACTGAGAAAAGAGTTCGAATCATCCACGGTAAACGAGTCATCCGGGTTCGAACCATTGAGGTTATACTGTATCCGGTGCTAGAAGGCATGATGCAAATTACAGTCGAACTTCAGTGTCTCGAACATCTTTGGGACCATGCAAATTTATTCTAGACATGGGTAGCTCGAGCCACTGAGGGTTAATCATAGCACCTGGTCAGTAGGCAAATGGAGATAATCAATGGATGTCTTTTTGATCTTTTATAAAATTATGGTCGAACCTCAATGGCTCGAACACCTTTGGGACCATGGAAAACTGTTCGAGCCATGGGTAGTTCGAGCCAATGAGGGTTAATCATGGCGCCAGGTCGGGGTGCAAATATTGCTAATTCTGGAAAATCTATCGATCTTCTACACAATAATTGTATGTTGAGTGTACTCATTAGAATCGCCTCACACAACACACAATTTCATAATGAAATAAGAAAGCTTCCTTAAATATTTGTTTTCTTGATCTATCGGAAGAAGTTCGTAGGGACTCAAAAACGAGTTCGAATTAGCCATGGAAAAACAAGCCATCGGTGTTCGAGCCATCGAGGTTCGACTGTATATTGAATGTACTTATTAGAATCCATGAAGCATTTATAATAAGTACATACAACATACATTTTCATAATAAAATAAGAAAATTTCCCTAAAATATCCCATAAATATTCGTTTTCTTGAGCTATCCGAATAATTTCCTAAGGACTCAAAAGCGCGTTTGAATCAGCAATGGTAAACGCGACATCAATTTTCGAGTCAATGAAGTTTTACTGTACATATAACTATTCAAGAAAAAAAAAAGAATCAAATCGAGCCTGATTTTTCCATTTTTGGTGTGTTCTTTGCTTTAATGGATCAATTTTCTCAGAATTAAGAAATAGATTCGTGCTGGTAGTGATACGTTGCTTAATACATCACTGGCTGGAGGTCAGTCGTAAACGTGAATAAATCACGAGCTCGAAGCGCGAGTGATCTATCCACTTAAGACTGACCGACAGAAAGTGATCTATTAAGCTATAAATCACGTACCAGGACGAATCTATTTCAATTCTAACATTCAGAAATCATTGAAAAACGAACAATGTCCTTCAAATTCTCCTTAACTTTTGCACGGGCGAAAAACAGCGCGCATAGTTTTAGACTGCGACAGACGTTTTTACATGCCCTGACGTTAAAAGGTCACAGGCTGTAATACTGTCATGCTGACGTCACGAAGAAGCCAAATAGCGTCAGGCTTTTGCGCCTAGTGATTGGTCGTTCAATAGATCACGAAAGTAAGGAGAATTTGATGACCATTATTTGTGTGTTAGAATCGAAATAGACTTGTGCTGGTACGTGATTTATGGCTTAATAGATCTCTGTCTGTCGGCCAGTCGTAAATGAATAGATGTTTATATATCACTATCGTGTACAGTGGCGCAGCTAATACGCAAGTATTTAAGAAAAAGATCAGCTCTAGTAGTGATTTGTTGAGTAATAAATCACAGTTTGGAGGCCAGTTGTAAAGTAGTTCAAATCACGAGCGCGAAGCGCGAGTGATTTATCAACTTACAACTGACTGACAAACTGCGATTTATACTCAACAAATCACGCTCTAGTGCTGATCTATTTCGATTCTAACACAAAGGAAACGGCGAAAAAACAACTGTATCACTCAGATTCTACAAACTTTCCGCCATCCACAAAGAAAACCCGCCAATAGTTTTGACCGAACGCTGACCTTTACATGTATTTCTTACATTGTTGACGCGAGAAAAAAAAAACACGTTACATCTTCCAACGTCACGAAAGTATCGAGATATCGTCCGCCTAGTGATTTGCTGCAGACTAAATCTCTGTTTTTCTCCATTGCTTATTTAGGCGCTTTGTTTTAGAATTTTATATTTTTACGCACATCCAGGAAAATGCGTAGTACCGCTTCCGAAATGGGGCTATTCTTCAAGGAAAGAATTTGCTCATAGAAAAAGCAAATTCTTTCCTTTAAGAATATCCCTGATAAAAGAGGAAAATATATGTGCCAGCGCATGACAAAACCATCAAAATGGCACGTGCGCCCAGCGAAGACTCAGATCAGTCTGGGCATCCGCCCAGTCTGATCAGAGTCTTCGCTGTCCGCATTTAAATAACTTGGGTCCTGAGCTACCTATTGAGCGCACACCAAATACTCTGATTAGACTGAGCGGATGCCCAGGCTGATCCCAGTCTTCGCTGGGCGCATATGCCATTTTGTAGGTTTTGTCAGGCGCTGGCTTATTCTATGTTAGGTGATCTCGCTTTATTGCAAATACGTTCCTTTAGTAGTAGGTGTAATGAGCGCTACGCCATTGATGTAGATCATACATTCTGGTTCTTTGGTATCAGTGAGCTCATTAAAATTTCAAAACAGAGTAAGGCTCAAGCCTGTGTTTAGGAAGCATGAGCCGTGTTCCACGTTACATTATTGTACATAGTTAGACTTAAAAAACCGGGTCTGCTATTATCACTTTCTGTGGTGTAAAAATTGCTTTCGAAAGATCTCTTTTGTCAGATTTATTCATTACGAAAATACGCCTATTCAAATATATTGAAAATTTCACCACTAACAACTGAAAGTTTTCGATAAAAAATTCTGATGTTTTCATATTTCTTCTCAAAACATAGATTGTGGGTACTCGTTAGAACCGCCTCGCAAAACATAGATTGTGGCACTCGTTAGAACCCTCGCCGAGGCGGTTCTAACGAGTACCCACAATCTATGTTTTTGAGCAGAAATAAGAAAAATAATGTATACCATTGTAAACCCCAGTTTTACTATATGAAGGTGGGGTTTAAGGGGGTCAAAATTATATAGGTATGTTTTTGTGATGTACATATCGGACAGATATGTACATTGTATCTCATGCAAATAGAAACAGTTACAGTGTGCTATTAAATGTTTCTTACTATACATACATGTATATAAATGCTTTCCATGCTAAGTAAATACGTGAACTTAACATGTTCTCAGCATCAAAGGGAAAGACAGACAAACACAATTAAACAGCCACAAAAAGAATAGATGGCAAGCAGAGTAAGCAGCCTTTTCTCCAAACATTACGAAAACACGCCTATTCAAATATATAGAAAATTTCACCACCAAAAACTTAAATTTTTCAAATAAAAAACTCTGACATTTTTCATATTTCTGCTTAAAACATAGATGGTGGATACTCATTAGAACCGCCTCGGTGAGGCGGTTCTAACGAGTACCAACATTCTATGTTTCTGAGCACAAATAAGAAAAATAATGTATACCCCTGCAAACCCCAGTTTTTCTATATAAAATTGGGGTTTAAGGGGATCAACATTTTATAGGCATGTTTTCGTGATGAATATGGCAATTCTGTTACCCGAACTTAAATGAATATATCTTTTAACTTACATAATTGCTAAAAGAAAAAAACATTTGTAAGTGGAACGCTACAGAGCATTTAACAAAAGGTACAACATTGAACGTACCTCCTTGGAACGTTCAGTAATACATTACTGGGGATTTAAGCTAGCTTTGAGGGATTCCCAAATCTCGTCCCCAGCTTCCATTGTGGTAAAAGCATATATTTGTTCTATCCGCATGGAGTGCTTTTACTCATCCATGAATCATTACGAGCAACAAATAAATAACACATAAAGCCTATAATAAAGCAAAGATCAGGACTGAACAGAAATAACCAGTTGAGACACCAAGAGATCCCCAAATCTCTGTTTAGGCTGGCAGTTACTGGAGCAAAAGAAAACCACCAGTTGATCCCCGAGGGGCTGAGAAATTGACATAAAAAGTTCCGGCCCAGACCATCTTAACGAATAGACACCATCTAAACGAACCCCACCATCCAGCTTGCAATTAAAGAGATAAGCAAACCGTAAAATTTTCAAAAGGCAATATTTTGAAATACTTTCTTTTTAATTTTCCTTGGGAATATGCTTTGTTAGTTCACCTTTACTTTCTGTAAACAAAAAAAAACAAAAAAACAAAAAAAAAAACAAAAAAAAAACAGCAAAAACTGATCAGTATTTCATCAGGAAAAATTGGCCAGAGAGTGATAAAGTCTTAAAACACAGAATTTCTGATCGCTGACATTACTAGACTCTACTAGACTCCTATCTTTCACAGAGAGAGAGAGAGAGAGAGAGAGAGAGAGAGAGACAGAGAGAGAGAGAGAGAGAGAGAGAGAAACGAACAAAAAAAAACAAACAAAAATACACACACACACACACAAAGAAATAGAAAGACAATAAGATATTTCAGACTGTTTGGATAATTATAAGTGACAGTCTAGTATTTTAACTTTCAGCCTGGTAGACAAAAACAACTAATTAATCATAAAACAGTGTAGATACAGATGAGACAGTTCGTAACGAGCCGTCTCATCAGGATCTTCACTGTTTGCTATCCTGATAATGATTTCACAAAATTCTCTATTTAGAGTAATGGATGAGCCCAAATTCAAAGATGGAAAAGACTCTTTCAGAAACTTAGGGATGAAAGGGTTAGTCGATATACCTTTTCTCCAGCTTGAAATGATACATCGATTCCTTTAAGTACACAGTCGAGCCCGTCCCGATATCTCACAGAGTAAGAACTAAGTATAACTTTTCCAGAGTCCGGCCAGTCGGGATGAGGTTCCCTTTCGGTTTTCAGTGGTGCCTGTATAATAGTTAAAAAAAAAACGAAAAAAAAAAAAAAAAAAAACAACAAAAAACAGATATATATGAGTTGCAATGTGATAAAACGTACCGCCTGACATGTGCGCGAAACGAACACACAAATTAGCCTCTGAATCCACACAATCTAATCAGAGTTTTCGTTATCCGCACGAGGCAACGGACTTCTGACAATAGAAACGTAAATTCGCCTACAAACTGATGGAAAACCTCGAATGACCTTACATTACTGTTATGAAAACTAAATGAAATATAACTGGACTCTAAATTTTGGTAAAAATTGTCCATTTTTGTTATTGAAATGCATGGAAAATGGAAAAGTTTATATAAAGAACTGTTTTTTCCGTGCCTCAGCTGATCTTTTTGCGGGCAGTTGTAAATGTATCATTTACACAACATATGTAAGTGGCTACCTAAGGCAGGGTAGGGGAGGATGGAGGAATGATATCCTAGAGACTCAAAAACGCTATTTTTCACACTCAGTGTTGCTGTTTTAAGCATGGAAAGAATTACAGCTGTTATGAATTTAACTATCTAATTACTATGTCCTTGAAAATTCATTTTAGTATGCACTATAATTAATCCGTCCATATATTTCGGCATGCATTACGAAAACACGCCTATTCAAATATATTGAAAATTTTACAGCCAAAAAAAGGAAAATTTTCAGATAAAAAAATCAGATATTTTTCATATTTCTGCTCAAAAACATAGATTGTGGGTACTCGTTAGAACCGCCTCGGCTAGGCGGTTCTAACGAGTACCCACAATCTATGCTTTTTGAGCAGCGAGGCGGTTCTAACGAGTACCCACAATCTATGTTTTTGAGCAGAAATAAGAAAAATAATGTATACCCTTGTAAACCCCAGTTTTACTATATGAAAGTGGGGTTTAAGGGGGTCAAAACTATATAGGTATGTTTTCGTGATGTTAGTATGCACTTTAATTAATCCGTACATATATTTAGGCATGTACCTTTGTTGCAGATACGCAGCCTCCACTCAGTACTTTACAGATAAAAAGCCTGATTTACTGATATGCGTTTGGAAGACAACTGTACAGCACAAGATATCTGTGCATATGTTATTTACATAATCAGTGAGGTGGAACCCAAACCATTAAGAAAACAAGCCTATTCAAATATATAGAAAATTTCACCTCCAAAAACTGAAAATTTTCAGATAAAAAACTCTGATATTTTCATATTTCTGCTCAAAATATAGATTGTGGGTACTCGTTAGAACCGCCTCGGCAAGGCGGTTCTAACGAGTACCACAATCTATGTTTTTAGCAGAAATAAGAAACATAATGTATACCCCTATAAACCCCAGTTCTACTATATAAAAGTGGGGTTTAAGGGGGTCAAAATTACATAGGCATGGTTTCGTGATGCGTAGATGTGGGATACCCTATAAGGCTCCAGTTAAGAAGTCAGATGTTTTTTTATTATTATTATTATTATTTTGGGTCGATTGTTAACAATCGTACCATAGTATACAAACGCCAAAATTTCCTTAAGGTAGTTGTCCACGTGATTATCACTGACCAATGTAATGAAACCGTGCGTTTGACATAATCCAGGTAATGGATATTTATAGCCACCATATTCTTGTCGCTGTGATGTCAGAGTGCTGTTGCTAGATGGGTTATCTGAAAAACCTGGACAGGGACATTTGGGACAATGGCAAACAGTGCAGACCCAGATCGGACGCCACAGAACGTGGCGTCTGATCAAGGTCTGTACTTTTTGCATAAGTTACAGGAAGTTTAGAGTTAAGTCCCCGTTCAGGAGAATTTTCCCAACCTTCACTCAGAGACAATCGAACCACCAGTGTTGTCAGTGTTTTGATTATTTTACTGTTTGACAAAAATGACCTGAGTTCTTAATTATCAATTATTTTTGTAGACATAATGAGATTCCAAGACTTATTAATTTGTGTAAAAATCGCAAAAAACATACTGACATTTATCTCTCTGACAATCAACTAAAGCAATTGGTTACAAATCGGAACAATGAATGCTATAGGGTATGTTAAAAGTTTGGAACAATTTTTTTTTTTTCTGTTCAAAATGTGAATTTATTACATCAATTTTAGTCAAATAATTGGTTATATACCCAAATATATAATTGTATATTTCAAAACTCTAGACCAGTTTTATTCCATGTGTTCATTAGGGATATCCGGAAGATACCCAGAAGGAAAAAAATCACTTATTGTGACAGTTTCGGGTCTCATCGAGAAACATCATCAGACTGTGACCTTGACCTCGTGACGTCTCGGGACTTGGACTGCTTACCACTAGACTGGTTCCTAGTGGTTAACAAAGGCATGTAGATGTTGCGCATCTAATATGTCCTCCCCCCGCCCCACCCCCATCCCCCCCACTCCTGGTCCTAGTTCATGTCGTGCGGAGACTGCCCGTCTTAAGTGCCAGTTTTTCATGTCCCGTAAAAGGATAATAAGTAGAATATAAGGATCTATCTTCGGTGCAAGTGGTAGATAGAAAAATACGTCCAGAGGTTCAATATTTGGCATCACGAGGCTTACCGAGTGATGCTAGACAGTGATCGCCAGGTACGGATTTTTCTATCTACCCCTCACACAAATGACGGATTCTTTTTCTTGCACACCTTTCATTTCTGAGCATAGATTATTTTTATAATGTAGTCATTTCGATCCGCTATATTGTGATGACATTACTGTGGTGTTTAATGATATTATTATGTTCTGCGACGTCTTAACAATGACGTTCGTGACGTTTATTACAACCAGGGCATATCAAACACGTGAAAATTCTCTACTTTTATCTTACCCTGGGTAGGATATCCTAAGTATTTCTATCCCAGGGTTAAAGCCAGGATTTCCTTATCAGATGTGCAAGAAATTAACCTGCATTAAGCAGTCGCTTGTCTTAAGCAAATGTTTTAGCTTTACCATTGGTGCTTACTTAACACAGGGTATAGCTGTACCAGTAAATATGTAGCAAGACGGCTGTAGATTAGTTTGAAATAAATCAAAGGACTGAAAGCCCTCAAAGTCGGTGAATTAAACAATTCTAACGCAAACTGGCATTACGAATAGGGCCATAACTCAGTAAGTATTTTTCAAAATTTATTCAAAAGTTAATCAGGTTGTCTACTCATCACTACTAGTCATCAAGTTTCAAGGCTCTAGCTCCAACGGTTTTTGAGATATTTTGCTAACAAGGTAAAAATTCCCAAAATTACAAAGGGCCATAACTCATGAAGTATTTTTCAGAATTTCTTCAAAAGTTAATCAGGTCATCTACTCGTCACTATAAATCCATTTATTAACTTTCAAAGCTCTAGCTCTAACAGTTTTTAGATATTTTGCTGACAAGGTAAAAATGCCCAAAATTACAAAGGGCCATAACTCAAGAAGTATTTTTCAAAATTTCTTCAGAAGTTAATCAGGTTGTCTACTCATCACTACCAGTTTATTCATCAAGTTTCAAGGCTCTAGCTCCAACGCTTTTTTTAGATATTTTGCTGACAAGGTAAAAATGCCCAAAATTACAAAGGGCCATAACTCAAGAAGTATTTTTTCAAAATTTCTTCCAAAGTTAATCAGGTTGTCTACTCATCGCTACCAGTCTATTCATCAAGTTTCAAGCTTCTAGCTCCAACGGTTTTTGAGATAGTTTGCTGACAAGGTAAAAATGCCCAAAATTCAATGATTCATTACTCATGTAGTATTATTCAGAATTTCTTCAAAAGTTAATCAGGTCATTTACTCATCACTACAAATCAATTTACTAAGTTTCAAGGCTCTAGCTCAAACAGTTTTTGAGATATTTTGCTGACAAGGTATAAATGCCCAAAATTACAAAGGGCCATAACTCAAAAAGTATTTTTCAAAATTTTCTTCCAGAGTTAATCAGGTTGTCTACTCATCACTACTAGTCTATTCATCAAGTTTCAAGGCTCTAGCTTCAATAGTTTTTGAGATATTTTGCTGACAAGATTGCATCCGTATTTTTTCAAAGGGCCATAACTCAGAAAAGGGGCATAATCCTGTCAAGAAAAAAAAATACGTATCAGCTTTTTTTCATGAGGAATCCATATAAGAAATTTCAAAACAGTAGCATTCACGGTTCTAAAGTTATGCAATGCATCAAAAAGCGTGACGGACGGACGGACGAACAACCCAGAAGCAATATTCTCCTCCAACTTCTTTGAAGTTGGGGGCATAATAATTGTATGTAAGCACAGACCATGCTTTTTGTAAAAGCTAATACTTGTCACTGACACACTGTCTGACATGGTTACATTAACCTTTTTATTAGATATCCTGAACTACGAGCATTAAACTGCGCAATAGGATCGGTATTCTCTAATCTAGAGCAATTAGACCAATAATTTGATTACACGAGATCTGGACAAAATCTAGACTGCTCCACATGACCTCGTAGAACGAGGACTGTAGAAAACCAATTTTACCAGAACAAATACCCCCTGGTAATCTAGATCACATTGAGCGCTTGCTAATTCAAGCGTTTACTTTTGTTGTATAAATAGACGGGCTTCCCCAATTTGATCCATTGTGCAGCTACATTGAAAACCGTATCATGCAATTTGTTATTTTAACCCTTAAAGCGCCAAGCAAAATTTGTAGCAGACGACATTTTTTTTTCCAATTATTTTCAAAGAAAACAAGTATTGGTGTTTCATGTGAATTCTCTGCAGCAGAAATATCAAGACTGTTCTTTCTCAAACGGTCATCCGCTGCAGTTGTGATAATTGGTGCTTTAAGCTTAGACGGTATTTCTATATATAGTCACCAGTGTAAACATTATGACTGCAATGAATACTACTTGCGCAAAGCGAGTTTTTTAGAAGATGACATTTCACACACACGCACGCACACACACACACACACACACACACACACACACACACACACACGTCAAAGAAACAAGATGAATCGTCTGCTAAAATAATATAAATGTCGTCTGCTGCAGTGGGATTGGCACTTTAAGGGCAAAATGTCTTATAAAGCATATTAGGCTCTAGATTGGTTATAGTAACCTTTCACGCCCAATGTCCTCTAAACGGACATAAGATAGTTACTAAAGACCAAGATGATCCCAGATCAGACGCTGCAAAATTCAGAACCTGATCAGGGTTTAAAATTGCTTGCTACACCAGGCACCTATAAAAATGCTGGCCCATGTGGTAATCGGAAAAAAGTATCAGGAAAAAAAGTATCGGAAAAAAAGTATCACTTTTGAGTAGGAAAAAAAGTATCCGGAAAAAAAGTATCAGTTTTAACCAGATTCGCCTCTGATGTTACAATGAGATGATGATTAGGATCCTTTTGTATGTTTACTAGTACTTTTCAGTTTAATAATAAATTTTGCAACCTATCTCTGTAATCCTTACCTTTATAAAAGGGCTTGAGATGTCATTTCATCTCAATGTTTCGTAAAAGACTCACAAGTTAGAAGCAACTATCCAAAATGACCTATATAGTGTAGACAGGGATGTAAAAAGAGAAATTCCTCATTTGAGCTAAGTGTGCAAGTCGGATCTCCATGCTCATGAACCCTATTTGGGTTTCATTGGGTGGCAGGGCTTGGGATGTCATTTCATATCAATGTTGGGTAAAAGTCCCACAAGCTGGAAGCAACTCTCCAAAAGAACCTATATAGTGTAGACAGGGATGTTAGACCTCCAATTAAACAAGCTAAAGTCCATGCTCATGAACCCTATTTGGGTTTCATTGGGCGGCAGGGCTTGAGATGATATTTCATCTCAATGTCGGGTAACAGTCCCACAAATTAGTAGCAACGTCTCCGAAATGACCTATATAGTGTAGACAGGGATGTTAAACCTCCAATTAACGTAATGATGTAATAAAGACATGTGTGAACAATGTGTTTTTAATTGCAATATATCAATACAACATTATCATAGATTTGATGCTGAAGTCTACTTTTCTGGTTTAGTAAAAAGAGAAATTCCTCATTTTGAGCTATCTCTCTTTTCACCATTCACCACAATACCTTACTAACCTAAGCATTTTGTGCCTCCATGCAAATGAAAGTGACCGCACAAAGTATTTGTCCAAAATGACCTAAATAGTGTTGAGAGGGCCTTTAAACCTCATGATTGGAAAACACGCCTATATTAGTTTGACCCCCTTGAACCCCACTTTTATATAGTAAAACTGGGGTTTACAGGGGTATACTTTATGTTTTTTTTATTTCTGCTCTAAAATATAGATTGTGAGTACTCGTTAGAAACGCCTGAATGAGGTGGTTCTAATAAGTATCCTCAATCTATATTTTCGTTTTTTCGACGATCAAGTTTACAATGTATTTGTATAGTCATGTTTTCGTAATGTGTTCAAAGTGTTCAAATGAGCACTAGATTTTTATTGTATTCTTGCACTTATTCACTCATTGATTTCATAGTGTTTGTTAATGCGTATGTTGTGTCCCACTCCTTCAAGGAATTCTGGAAGAGTTTTATTGCCGCTATTGTACTGCTCACAAAGAGTTCTTAGACGATGCTGCAAGCGTTCAAGTCCTTTTTTAACACGCCTTTTGGGAGGATTTCCAACAGCATCCTGTTGGATCACTGTCCTGACGGTAGCATTTTCTTTTTGGAACCACTGGATTAGTTTCCAAACTGATGGATGGTAGTGTCCAACAAGATTAAGAAATTTATTATTCCATCCTTCACACACATTATTTGTCCTTGGACTGTCGTTCAGTGTAGCCTCATGGACACTCCAGACTACAGGTGGGTAGAGCGGTTGAACATGTCGCACACGAATAATATTGTTGTCACCTGGAAGTAACCTGAATGTACCACTAACATATGTTTTGTCGAAGTATGCCACAAGGTCTGTAGCTTCAGCCGGAGCAATTGTCTTTAAATACTCTATTCCTTGTTGAACATCAGCATGTGGCAGAAAAGCTAATCCATCAAGCATGCCACAAAACTGTCTGAAATCTTCATTGGACTTATAATGTTGAGCTAGTCCAAGGCTTTGAATCTTTCTCCAGGTACTTTGTGTTAAATGGTAGAAGCACCCCTTGCTGTTAACATCGCGACCAAACACACCTGCTACAGCACGCAGTACAGCTTCCTCAAAGTCTGTGATAATTGTCTGAACGTTCATGACTAATCCAATGGCTTCACATTTATCAACTATTGCCTGTAACAACTCATCATAGGCAGCGCGAGTTTTGTGTTGTAAGAGCGCATAAACACATGTCACAGACGTTTCTCCGAAAGGAACTCGAAGAACATAAAGTTGGGAGAATAGTTTAGGTGCCATGGCAAAGTTTCCGTCCATGAAAACAGTATCAGCTGCAGACAGTCGGCGTAGGTCAGCCTCTGTAGCAAAGGCTATAACTCGGGAATTGCTGTCAGGACCATTGTCATACAGAAGGAAGGGTTCTTGGTTGACACCGGCAGTTGTTGTCCATTCGTCTGGAATGACAAATTCTGACAGATTCTGTGGAACAGGAGGTGTACGACGCTGGTAACGTAAACTACGTTTCACGTTTTCCTCAGTTGGTAAGAATGATAGAACCTCAGGCGGCATCTGGGAAACTGTTTGGGCAAAGATCTGGGATGGTTTGTCTAAGGAAGAAGCAGCTTGGTCACGCATGTTTTTTTTCTATGTTTAACATATACCACATCTGTCTCATCCGCTTGATGGTTGTGTGGCTGCCCAGGAACTGGATTTGTGTGGTCTTGTGCAGTACTCAAAGTAGCACGGCACCCTAAGCTAGTTTTCTTGGAACACTTCCACCACACTTTTGTCTTTCTAGTATAGGCCTTGGTATACATAAAACCCTCAAAACATAACTTAAGTCCACCTTTAGAAGTTGTAATTAACTCCATTTTTTCTTATATAGATAAGCACATATGAAAAAATTGCACACAATATACTGATAGAAAATTAACTTTTTCAGCTTATATACATGTATTAACAATTTACATATGTTAATTTCTACCAATGGGATTATACTTTATCCAAAATTTACAAATTGTGATTTTTGTGATAAACATGCAAATTATCAATCAAAAATAAAAATCAGAAATAAAATCATTTTAACAAAATATGAATGTTTGCACTTACTTGATCAAAGGGTACTTTAAAGACCATTTAAGATTATGTCTGCATATAATTGTTTTGTTTAGCAATGATAATTTCAAACAAACTCATTAAAGTCAATAATAAATTAACAAAACAATCAACAAACAGTAAACAATTTAATTACCATTGACCTTTACCATCAATCAGGATTAACATGATTATGATTGGTACCAAAGTTTGGTACTGAATTATCAAAGTGCAATTAAAAACCTTACCATCAGTCAGGATTAACACTGAATTTTGGTACTGAATGATCAAAATGCAATTAAAGATTAATTAGGATGACATTACATAGCCTTTTATCTATCCTTTGTACATGAAACTGAGACTTATTTTTTTTCCTGATACTTTTTTTCCGGATTCTTTTTTTCCGATACTTTTTTTCCGGATACTTTTTTTCCTGATACTTTCTTTCCTACATTCGGCCCATGTACGTTAATCAGAAATAAACAATAAAACACTGATAGAGCTGCTGTTCTATAAATAAAACAGGAGAATCCGATACCCTTTTGTTTACAGGATGACGTGTTGTCATCAGCCAATGCCAGCGGCGGAATTGAACACGTGTCTATGGTTTACTACACAGTCGTCAATCTTTACGATAGTAAATTTGTCGAACTGTGAAGCAGTCTAGACAAAATCAAAACCAAATAAAAGGTGTTAATAGCTGGCGGCTGTTTCGGTTATAAAACTCACACAGAACAGTGTCATCGTTCTTGAATGTTTTTTTTTTTTTTCCTGGACATCTTTCTTTTTGGATGTTGTCCACCAGAAAAGCTAATTTTGACAGCGCACAATGATCCTGACTATAAATGATTGGACCAAGTTTCCGCATGCATGTTTGTAGACACAAAAGGATAGGTACATTTTGTACTGACACAGTTTTTGTTTTGACCTGTGTATTCATCCGCGTTAGAACGGTTTTTATTCGCTGATCGGCACACAATGTAGTACCCGACCGCTTTCTTAGTAATTTTTATATTTCAATTATACTTCATTTGATTACCACAAAAATAAATTATCCTAAACATCGACTAACCTTATAATCAAAATTGTATCAAAATATTTCCATACTGTAAAATAATGATTTGAGTAATGAGGCGGAAGCACCAGAATGATAGCTATAATAGTGTTGAAAACTATTCAATAGACGGAAGGTTATGAGTGCCATCGTACGATAACTAGAGTCTCCGAATTCACTTCGTGAATTCACCGACTAAAAATGAAGTCTTGAGGGAAATTTCTGACTAGTTATAATATAGTGCATACCTCTGTCGGGATTGCCGTGTACTGGTTAATTCGTTCCATGCCGATCATGTCTGATTCTAAATTACTAATCATATGCATCATCCATTCCAACAAACGTGTAATCTGAAGACAAATAAGGATAATGAACCATCGTTACAACGAAAAGCATTAGAGCCAGCACACGTCAAAACCTACAATAAGACCTGTGTGACAAGCAAAGATTTAGATTGGCCTGTACATCCATCCAGTATGGCAAGGGTTATCCTTCATCCCTCTTTGGATAACCTAGAGGCTGTAGAAGGCACATGTGACCAGCGAAGACTCTGATCAGACTGCACGGATGTTTGAATGTTCAATATTGAATGTTCATAAACTTGACCTTATAATCATACATGCTGTAATGTTGCAAGAATATAGTCACGCTTACTTAAAATATTGCATTAGCTCAGTATATGTAAGAATATTGTAGTATTTGTATATGTTGTATATGAGATGCGCTAAAATGTATTTGGCAATCTTAATAAAATTTGAATTTGAATTTGAATTTGAATGTTCGCTGGTCGCACAAGCCTTATTGTAGTTTTTGTACTGGCTAAACATAGTGTAGTGAACCCTCTTTACAACGGTAGCATTTATCCCAAAAAACGTTGTCATTAACCCATTGTATACTGAATAGACTCTCCCACACTAATATTAGAAGTCCAATTTCAATTTTAGGTACGTCCGGCTACGAGATTTACATATTCCTAGAGAAAAATGGCTGAACTATTTGCAAACAGTGGAGACCCTGATCAGACGCCGCGTTCTGCGGCGTCTGATCTGGGTCTGCACTGTTTGCCAAGTACCTTTTACGGGTCGCTCGACTACAATAGGTTAAAATAAATTTTCTGTGGTAAAGAATCTTTAATAAGCAGAAAGATGTGTTAGGAAGGCTTGTTTTATTTTTATTTCCTCACAGAACATATGTTTGGATATTTGTTAGAATCGACTCAGTGAGGCGATTCTAACAAATATCCAAGCCATATTTGATACACAACGTGGGAAAAAGACTCTTCAGTCATATGCGAACAGCGAAAGTCCAGATAAGCAGGGGCATCCGAACTATCTGATCTTGGCATTCTCGGTTCACTGACATATATTTCAGTATCCATTGATTCTGTAAGGGGACAACGAAGGCCCTGATCTTGGCCTCCTGATCTTGGCCTGCGTTGTCCGCCAACTTGATAAAGGCCATTTTCGTTAGCGACGCGTCATGCCTCTTTAAGTATTTAATTCAATATTCATACATAATTTCTGTTAAATTGTCACCTCTTGAGAAAATATTTCGTACCAGTCAATTATCATTATAACGAATTTTGTCGGTATATCGAGTGTCGGTTTGACCGTGCAGTTGACTCTCGTTATCTCGATTTCGCTTACCTTCGAATAACCGCTTATTTCGAAGTGAAAATCTGGTCACTGTTTAAATTTGGAAATCTAACAACGGGTAACAAAATATTGCGGAAAAGAGGAGAAATTGCTCCTTAGGAGTAATGTTTCCTCATTTCCACAATATTTTAATACAACTGACTCTCGCTATTTCAAACACTGATAACACAAACTACTGCTTAAGTGAAACTAAACTTTTGATTATGTTGGTTTAGTTTTGCTTTATATATTCTTAACATTTCAACTCCTGTTATCTCAAACTACTGTTATTTCAAACTGAAAATTATAGTCCCTTGGAGTTCGAGATAACGAGAGTTCACTGTATAATTTTTTACAGTTAAACATAACAACTATGAGTACAGATAAATGCTTCATTTTTCGAAACAGATGCTATAATTGTAAGAATAAATGATAAACTACAGTCGACTCTCGTTATCTCGAATTCCAAGGGACTCTCTGAAACACTTCAAGATATCCGTACCTCGAAATATCAGAGTTGCGGAAGTGAGGAAACCAATAAATCGAACAACCACATTGAACAAATGAATATGTAATTTGACTCCTGAAGTTAGATATATTGAAAATATTGTGGAAAAGAGGAGAAATTGCTCCTAAGGAGCAATTTCTCCTCTTTTCCACAATATGTTGTTACTTGAACTTAGATTTCAATGTTTAAACAGGGACCAGAATTTCACTTCGAGATATGCGGTTATTCGAGATAAGCGAGGTCAAGATAACGAGAGTCGATTTTATATAAGATTAAACATACGAATGGCAATTGACAGTTTAGTCGGATGAGTAAGAAACAGTTTATTTAGTAAAGTGACCGGATATTTCTAAAGACAGCACTATTTTCCAAAGACGGCATCGTTTGCAAACAGGAAGAGAAGTTGCCTTTCTAGTATTTGAAACCTTTCCAAAATCTGACTATTTGTAAAAAAATCAATTCCCTTTAACAGAAGGCTCCACATGAATGTTCTAGAAAATTGGCTCAGGACGGACGATGGACGGCAAGTGATCACAATAGCTCATCCTGAGCCTAGGTGAGCTAAACTACAGTTCGCGTATTGTAGAACATTTTGTTGTCGATGATTTGGTGTTTGACGTCCCTTTCAACATTATTTTAATCATGTGACTACGGAAGTATGATAATGTAAGACTCTGTGCATTGAAGCGCCTTACTGCAGAATTCCGCCTCTTGTGGGATCCGAAGTTGGAAGCTCTAACCACTCGGCCACCCGGACACTCAGAATATTGTGGTGACATTTTGTTGATGTCGGGATTAGCACGTGTTTTTTAAATACAGATTAAAGGTATCGCCAACGTGTTGTTACTCATCACGTTTGGCAGGTAATAAAATTCCATTCTGTCAATGTTGCAATCTTTTTATCGCTTCTCATGTTTATTATTCAGAGTTAATTTATGTGTTGTCCTGTGTTAACCCTGTCAGCCTTGCAGAAAAAAGGTAAGAGAAAAGTCCAGGGAGTGCCACAATTACAAACCGCAGCCTTTCCGAGCTACCAAGAGGAAGAGAAAACAGACAAAAGAAAACAAGCGCAAATCGAACAAACGTTCGAAAGACATTAAGATTATCTCTCTCTTCCCCAAGTGAGGTAATCGCAATGTTAAAAGGACTGAAAACACACAAGAACAAAATAAGACAAGGCAAGACATAAAACAAATCGCCTCGTAGAATAAACCACAAAGCAACAAAAAGTAAGACCAAGACCGGGACCACCGCCTTAGAACGGTCAGTAGAATAAAGCACCGTGGTTGGGGTTGGGGGAGTGTGTGTGTGTGGGGGGGGGGGGGGAGGGGGAGAGGTAAAGCACTTTTACGGCCAGCAAACTTCACCCTGGGTCCCGATGCAACTCTTAATACAGAAATACATTAAAATTCGGTTCGCATAAAGGCTCCCAACTCAGTCAATGTATTAAAGCGAAAACATAAATTAAAATTAATCACTATGATAAACAAAGACGAGTACTCATGGCTAATTCTACTCTGTGACAGAGTAAATGAAAACCAATAGATGAACCACTGCGGGCCAAGCCAAAGACAAATCGTCAAGCCCCTACTCACTGGTTAAAGTTTTACGAATAGGCCGTCATTGAGTCTGAGGCCCGAACTGCCGTTTTGTTTTACAGACCAAACAAATGCCTTGGCAAACAATGTAGATCCTGATCAGAAGGCTAATAACGAGCTGTCACACCAGGACCTGCACTGACTGCCATTTTGTTTTCGCTTTTGTTCTGGGACCACAATATGCAACAATGGACATGCCCAAACTCAAAGATGAAAGAGCGAACGTCAGGAACTCGGGGCTCTAATTTTTGAACCGGTTCTATGGTGGAGAGAGAACACATATTTATATCATGAAAGTAGGCTATATTCATATACATAATGTGTAATGCCAATAAAATTATATTATGTTATGTTATACCAGGGTTGTGGATTTCAATGGTAAAAATCCACCTGTCCAGCAATGATTTACTTGCTCGAAAATTGACATTTTTCTTTTTATCTCGAAGAAATCATACGTTGTAGGTACTCATTAGAAGCGCCTTGTGAGGCGCTTCTAATGTGTACCACTACATATGATTTCTTCAAGAGATAAGAAAAATATATATCATAATTTGGATATTTATCCGGGCTAGAGGTATAAAGTTCTTGTCTAAGGACAAGTTAATTGAAATTTCTTACTTGTCCTCAGGGAAATGGGACAAGTCAGACAAGACGGTCATGGTATTTCCACAGCCCTGGTTATGTTATTTACCATCATAGCGTAAGTAACAGACAAGCCAACAAGTGCCGCGCTTAAGCTTTCCCTATTCATGACACTGAAGACGGCAGCCAGCCAAGTGACGACTCCACCCAGAAGGTTCATGCGAACTCCTAGCCAGCTGAAAGAAATATACAAACTCAGAGAATTTACGTACCCACTACCTATACACTTTGATAGTATATGAGCTTAAAAAACTGATCATGTTTAAAACGCGGAAAAAATAATCTATAGTGTATAAACAAGTCACATGCACATTTTCAGACCATGACAAAACATCTCGAGGGTTGAGCGCAAGACTATTGTAACTCAAACATATTTTTGAAACCCTTGTTTAGGGGCGACTTGGACCCCTTTGTAAACAATGCAAATTTAGGTGCCATTGCTCATACGAGCAATGGCACCTAAATTTTCATTGTTTACAGAAAGAAATGTTGTAATCTTCATAATGCCTTCATGGTGAGGAGATTAGGTTTGGGGAAAAACAACCATCTGAGTTACGCTAGTCTTGCGCTCAACCCTCGATCTGTAGAGTTTCAAAAAGATCGCCATAAAACTATAGGAGGAGTTACATACTGTCAGAGGCTGCGGAACTGCGCATCACGCACCATGAACTGAGAAAAGTCGAATACCATGTCCCCTTTCTTTTCTCTTTGAAAAAAATGCAGGGGACAATAAGCGATAATGAAACCTTGTATGGTGTATCAAAGGGACCTAAAGCAGAAGTACTACTGCATGTTAAGTTTTAACCCATTTATGCCGACGACTCTTCTACCTAAACTCTTTGGACAGGTCCATTTTCCTATATTAGGGGTCTCTGGCTAGTTTTTAGTATTATCATGTTTTGTAGAAATGTCTGAACTTAATGCAAACGGTGTTCAGCCTGATCAGACACCGCGTTCTGCTAGAAGGCGTAAGCAGTGTTGCAACTTCCATTGACCGGCGCGGGAATCGCGACGGTCTCTTAATATATATGGTAGAGTATTCGATTAGCTCACAAAGGCCTTTTTATATTTGCCGGGATCGTCGGTGTATGACGATCCCAGCAAATATAAAAATATACCAAATTGTGTTATAAACAGATTAATGTCTATTTTATTTCCATTTCAATCAAGAAATTTCATAACGCTTAATAAAAGCACACATTAAAGAATAACATTGTTGTTCTTTTTTACCTGTTACATTGAAAATTTATTAAACTTTAGTATACTCTAGTCCCTTATCTCTAAGTAAACATGAACAAAATTGCGCAGGTACTTAGATTTTCACGTCTGAATATTTTGACTTGTTACTGCTTATGAAGAGTCTCAATAAAACTGAGGCTCCCATTTTCTATCTGTAGCGCGTTCTTTGTTTCCAAAGGCAATTTTTTTTTACTTTTCTTTACTGCACTGCAGTTGGTGTTAGTGCCGTGTGGCGGCGGTAGAACGTCTCCCCGTACATCACCAGAGTACAGATTTATTTTCATTTCCTTTGGGATCACTGGGCCATTGTGGTATCTTTGATTTTGGAGTTCTGCTCATGTATACGCTCGAGGGAGTAAGCAGTGTTGCAACCTTCATTACTGCTTATGAAGAGGCTCAATAAAACCGAGGCTCCCATTTTCTATCTGTAGTGCGTTCTTTGTTTCCAAAGGCAATCTTTTGACTTTTATTAAATAGGTTAACAGTCCACTCATAAATGTTTGTCAGTGCAGTGATAAATTTTGTCAGTGCAGTGTTAGTTTTATCAGTTTAATGATGAAATTTAACGATGCATTCTGTAAGCGGACAGCGAAGGCTCTATCAGACTGCGTGGATGCACAGGCAAATCTTAAACTTAACCACTTTATGAACTAATTCAGCAAAAGTATTAGTGGCCATATTTAATGATTAAAGTTTTAACGATACGTTAACTAACGACATCGATAGTTTCGAACAACTGGATCCTGATATTTTTTTTTTCTCTCTTTTCTTTTTTATATTCTTAAGAACACTGAAACAAACTGACACTGCTGCCCAGTATTGACCAAGGTTTGTTTAATTCAGTAAGGCATAGAAGCTCGAAAAATACATGGTAGACCTAGATCAGACGCCGCAGAACGTGGATCTACGCTGTTGCGATGACATCAGAATTTATATTGCAGAAGCAAATAGGTCTATTTTATAAAAGATAATGGACGCTTCCGATGTGCATGATAGGAGAGTTCACTGAAGATAGGTTAGGACTGTTGTTTTCTGGAGTATCTATAAATAGATTTACTTGCTCCATTTATAGCAGCGGATTAAGTCACAAGTTCTTATGACAAGATAAGATTTATCCTTTTGCCGCATTTATATGACTGACGCTTAAATTCCTAATCTTAAATTATTTTGTTAACCCTTAAAGCACTAAGCAAATTTGAAGCAGACGCCATTTTAAAATTGATTTTGATATTAAGAGATAAATTTGTTTGTTATTTTCTTCTATTCCTGCTAACTTTTTGAATGCTGAACCCCCACCCCACCCCATCCCAACACCCCCCCCCCCCCCCTTCCACACACAATATGTTACAAGTATGTTACTTGTATGTAACAATATGTTACTTGTAATATGTTACAAGTGTAACAAACTTATTCGAAATGCAATGCTTAATTTCAATTTAATTGTTTTTGATCTTGCTATTGAAGTTAACATTTCCTATTCCTGAGAATGCAAAGATTATAAATTCTGTTATCCTACAGCCAGCTTGTTACGTTATTGCCTGAAATTTGAAAATCATTTCCGATAGTAGAATTCGATCTATTTTCTCTAAAGATCCCAGATAAAGATTTGCTCGCCTTATTGACGTCCTTTGTCGATTGTGTCTGTGCTGCGATTTCTTCGCGAATTTCGCTCTTGAAACAAATAACCGCTTACGTACCAGAAAATATTCAGAAAATTTTCTATCAAAGCTACATCCTTCCCCTCAAAGACTACGGCTCGAATGCTTGGGAAACAACATCTAATTTGAATATTAAGTGACCAGATAAACTCCAACAGCGCGCAGCCCTCATAATCCTGAAAAAAGCTGGTTTCACGACACCATCAGCAGACGTATTTCAAAGCCTAGGCTGAATGCCAGTAAATGGCAGACTTAAGTACTATAAGGTCGAGCGCTAAATAACCAAACTCCTGCATATATGCCTAATCTACTTAGCCAACCGCGCAAACATGTTTTATGCGCCTCTTAATTTTGCATTTTATCAGCATTTTAGCATATATTTTGGATTTTTTTTTCTGCATTTGTGATGATAGTAAAATAATGTAATCTGTGACAAAAATGTTCTGCTATATAGGAATCAAACATGGTTTTTCATGCATTAACATTCGCAACGTCCCGTGGGAGGTCCCGGTTTTCAACACCTCTCAAGGGACCTGGCGAATGTTAATGCATTGAAAAACCATGTTCGATCGCTATTATTGCATAAAAACTGAAAACATTTGCTACATTTCGTGTTATTTCTTGCACTATTTTGTTTCGCCTTTTAACCGATGTCTCGCGAACGTAATTTCCACAGACTATATACTCGTTCTAGGACCGGGCAGAACACATCTCGTAACGGCAGCAAATCTATGGCCCCGGCACGATCATATTGAAAGTTGCGTAGCCGTGTATTAACAGCGCGAGAATTGCCTTGTTAATACACGGCTGTTAATAACGTGCGACACTGCTTTTTACGCAATAATGACCCTTAAACATATGTACAAGTCTTTCAAATCCATGTTAAATGTATAATGTATATATGTTGTGATATGTTGTATTTTATGAGGGCCGCATGGTAGACTGGCATTTTAGCTAAAGGTGTAACCCTCTCGAAATATTGTATAAATAAATAAATAAATAAATAAATATATATATAGATATTGCAGAAGCTTATCAGGAATTCTGCAAACGTTGGTAAAAACGAGAGTATGCGGAGTCTAATGCTTTAAATGAATGGAAATTAAAGACACATATTCCATTGCATAACATTTTAATGACCCTATTAGTGAAATATGCAGATAACAGTGCATACATCTGCGGTGACCTATAGCTCTCAAACAGGTAGGGGCCAGATATGGGAAAATCAGTTTTGAGCAGAAGATGACTGGCTAGAAGTATAAAATAAGTTTTCGTTCATTTATCCATTTGAAACCATTTTGCTAAAGTATGGAATTATAAGTTTCAAATATATGTGTAGCTTTATTTATTTAAAATCACTCAGATACGTGTTTTTTATTACTTTTTTTAATCGGGAATTAAACATTTGTGATAATAGATTGTTTGTTTGTTTTATTCGAGCTTTACGTCGCTTTCAACAGTCTTTCGGTCATATCGCGTTGGTGTCTGGATGATAATAGATTGGGTAATAAAACAATGTCTGGCATTTCTTTGTCGTTCAATCATTTATAGAGAACATAGATTTAGAAAACAAAACATTTTATAGCTTCATTCTAAGCTCAAAATGTTTTGTTTTCTAAATCTATGTTCTCCATAAATGATTGAACGACAAAGAAATGCCAACTGACAAGGCTGCAAACAATTTTGTCATTTTGTGACGTTTGCACCATGTCAATACTTTTTTAAAAAAAGGAACTTGGTAGTACTAAAATATACACGCAGACTTCAAAGTTGAGAACTCTATTATTGACAGCATAGTATTCAGTCTATGAGGTTTGCGGGTAATGTTAAAAAGAACCAGAACAAGCTTCTCCTACGTTGTGTTGGCTACTGAAGCTCCATAAAAGGTCACAAAGCACGCATTATCGCAAACTAGTTCATGCACTACGACTGAACTCTCAAAATTGTTAACTCATTGTCTTACTACTACTAAAAAGCATGTAGTTAAATACTGTAAGATAGTATATTAAAGATCCGGTAAAAAATATTTTTGGTCTGTAAAACATTCAGGTGTTGTTTCAAATAAACTTAAATCTATATATTTCCGTGCATGTAGTTTGTCTACATATGATATATCCACGCTTTATACATCACTGCCGCATAAGCTGACTAAAGATAAACTTCTTCATTTAATTGAAAGAACCGCCGTAAGAGAAAATTGTCTTTACCTTGCTTGTAATGACAAGCATGTTTTTTTTTTGTTTGTTTGTTGTTTTTTTTCTAACTTCTGAGGATCATAAACGTTATACTTTGTGGTCTTGTCAGAAAGCTTGTGAGGCGCTTTCGTTTCTTCTTGATAGTATCTTTATTTGGTTTGGCACTAAACTCATACCAACAAATTGTTGGTATACCTATGGGTATAGATTGTGTCCCCAACCCCCTTGTTGAAGATCTGTTTCTGTTTACGTACGAAAGAGACTTTATGCTGTCTCTTTCTCACGAAAATTAGGTCAAATTAATGAAGCATTCAATTCATCGTGTCGATATTTGGATGACTTACTAAATATTGATAAAGAATACTTTGAACAAATGTTTGATTTAATTTATCCAAAATACTTATAGTTAAATAAAACTAATGTCTTTGACACCATTTCTGTGTTTAAATTCATCAACATCTGACGACATGATCTGTACTAATGATCTCTACTAATATTTATGACAAACAGAACGACTTTTGATTTTGATATTGTAGTTTCTCCATTTTAGGATGGCGATGTCCCACGTGCTACATCCTTTGGTGTAGATAATTCTCAGTTAATTTATTTTGCTAGAGCATTTAGTCAACTGAGTGACTTTAAAAATCGAAAGAAAATAGCTGCTAAACATCTTAAGTAATGGTAAACATTTGCATAACTTTTATCGCCATCATTCTGAATTAATGTCCAAAAATAAGGTTGATTTGAAAACACTTCTGCAGAAAAAAGTCTGTCTTAATCTGAATTTTATGACGATTTGGTCTACAAATCAGAAAGATTGTGGGCAAAACTAATTTTTCGGTTCAATTTAAAAAGATTGTCACCTGCTACAAAAAGACAGAATACAACATGGATATTCTGCGGCAAACTGCATGGTTTGTCACTCAATTATGCTTGATAACTTTGCTTACTTCTTTAATTAGTTGACGACAGGTCGGTCAAAGACTAAATGATGGCTCTTTCCTCAATTTGTTTCAGATGGTCGGCACCCGACTATCAATGTCTATTGATCGGGCTCACTGTGGTCCTGTTTGTGGGTTTCTTGTGTTCTAGCTTCAGATCGCCACTGAGCCCCTCGCTTTGTTTCATTGCAGTGTCTTTGATTATACACAGGTATGTGTTTCGCTGTGATGTTTCACAGATGCGGTGGAGGACTGCTATGCAGACGTAAATATTTTGTAATTTGGAGCTGCATCAGAATTAAGGGTGAGCCAACTGATCTGGATCTGCACTGTTTGCCATTAAGTATGTGGATTTATATCAACAATCTGGATCAAGTAACCTGACTGGCTGAAAAACAGAAATGGGCGTGTCATCTGAATTTATTCAGCAGGACAAGGGTTAAAATACTCATATGCTATATCCTCCCTCGTTGCACAAGCGCGACTTGGTTGTAAACTTGATAAACCTCTACTGTAATTTTAACTGAGATAGTAATAAATAAATAAGGATAACAGGTATGGAGATAATATTTCAGTATTGTGTTCCCCACACCTGTGAATACACAATGCCATAACAACGTCAATTTCATGTCACTGGAACATCAGCAACGTCGAAGCATTGCGGCTACGTCGAAATGACGCTGCGACATTGTGTGTTTTTTTGGAATAACTCAGTTAAAACACCTTCTCAAGTTCATTCAAGTAGACTAAAATTTACATACTGATTGATTGTTTGTGTCAAAAACATGCATTCTTGGTAAAGATCTACTCGTTTCTCTGCTTCATCTTCAAACTTTTTCTGGAGTTTGAAAGCTCTAATCACACCAACGCCATTTAGTGTCTCGCTGAAATGACTGAATATAGGTGAGCGGGCCTTGGACTCCAATCTTCGGAGCTGGCGATGTGTTGGGGTAAAAAATCTCTGAAATAATAAGACCACAACAGTTGTTAGAGATGGCATGTTAGAATGTGCTTTCCAGGCGTATGCGAAGAGCGAATGCCTAGATCAGCCTGCGCATCCGCGTAGTCTGGTCATGGGCATTTGCTGTCCGCTAAAGGCTACAGTTTACCACTTATTTTCCTTATACAGTCGACTCCTGTTATCTCGCATTCCAAGGGACTCACTGAAACACTTCTAGATATCCGTACTTCAACATATCAGAGTTTAGAGAGTGAGGAAAACAATAAATTGAACAACCACATTTAACAAATGAATATGTAATTTGACTCCTGAAGTTAGAAATATATATATAAAATAATGTGGAAAAGAGGAGAAATTGCTCCTAAGGAGCAATTTCTCCTCTTTTCCACATTACTTTGTTACCTGTTGTCATAGTTTCATGTTAAAACAGGGACCAGATTCTCACTTCGAGATAAGCGGTAATTCAAAATAAGCGAGTTCGAGATAACGAGATTCGACTGTATATTTTATATAGCTTTTAAGATGTTCTACAGCCCATAACTTTTTTTTTGTTTTTTGTTGTTTTTTTTTTTTTTTTGTTTTTTTAAGTTCAAACAGTCTATACTTAGCACTTACCTGACAGCAGTCCCTCAACAATTTTCAAACAAGAAACGGAAACGTTATGTGTAATCAGCTTCCGCCTCTTCAAATTTACTGTCCATCACGAAAACATGCCTATATAATTTTGACCCCCTTAAACCCCACTTTTCTATAGTAAAACTGGGGTTTACAGGGGTATGTTATTTTTCTTATTTCTGCTCAAAACATAGATTGTGGGTACTCGTTAGAACCGCCTCGACGAGGCGGTTCTGTCGAGGCGGTTCTAACGAGTACCAACAATCTATGTTTTGAGCAGAAATATGAAAAATATCAGAACTTTTTATCTGAAAATTTTCATTTTATAGTGGTAAAATTTTCAGTATATTTGCATAGGCGTGTTTTCGTAATGCGCAGATCTTGTAGAATGTCACGGACGGTGTTAAGGTAGTGTGTACCGCAGATGATTTCTCCTTTCACATTCAAAGCAACAACCCAAAATATTCATTTTTACTAATATCTACAGCAGAATTGCTTGAATAATACATTTGAACCATTTCTGGCAGCAAAGCAGGTCAAACGTGCTTTAGAAACAGGAAAAAGTCTTGAATTATTTAATTTGTCACTTTATTTGCTTGGAATCAACCCGGTGATCTGTAAACGTTTAGCAGTCTGTGACCTTAATGAATCATTGGATGCTGCAGACTACTGTGCTTTCGACATCTTTCGAAACGACGTTTTTGCCTGGTGTTTTATTCTGAATGAAAACAAAAACTGTCTTGTGATTGACAATATCTTATCAGGAACCACTTTTTTCTGTTTTTGTGCTTTGTTTTCAAATACTTACTGTAAAATCAATTTTATGGCCAAAACTGGGTCTGACCTATGCACTTTCTATAATAATCTGGATTTTTGGAAAGAAAATTATGAGAAATTAGTTTTTACTTTTCTTCACTGGTTTTAGATTATTGATGTTTCATTACAATATTGTGAAATTCGAGAAATTTTGAACAAGCGGAACTTGTTGAAAAAAAAAAAAAAAAAAAAAAAAAAAAAACAGCATCCAAACTACCTACCTTGTCATTTTTTGTATAAATTGAAGCCATTTTTACCATGGGAAAATGTAAACCGTTTTTATTAAAAACCAATGAATAAAATAAAATGTTTTGTGCATAGGTAGCTACGGCAAAAGGTTTTGCATTAAACTATCATAAAAGTGAGCAAATTTACTTTTACTGAGTAAAGCGCTTCGCAAAAAATAAACAAAAAAAAAAAATTCTTTTTGAAAGATGTCGAAAGCAGATAGCTTGCTGCATACGTGTAACAAAGGCCACATTCGGTTGGTGCAGCGTCGCTAATTGACATCACGAAAATACGCGTATATAATTTTGAACCCCTTAAACCCTACTGTATATAGTAAAACTGGGGTTTATAGGGGTATACATTATTTTTCTTATTTCTGCTCAAAAACATAGACTGTGGGTATTTAACGAGTACCCACAATCTATGTTTTGAGCATAAATATGAAAAAATATCAGAAATTTTTGTCTGAAAATTTTCATTTTTTGGTGACAAAATTTTCAGTATATTTGAATAGGCATGTTTTCGTAATGATTTGGATATTTACTTCTCGTGTACATGTAGGTCCCAAAGACAACTCGTCTCATGGCGCCGTTCATCTTGAACTTTTACCACTCTCTAGGCTAATTCAGCAGAAGACAAATTGATAATATTTTTCTTATTTTTCCCAGAAAACAGGATTTGACATTTGCATGCAATTTGTCTCAAATGGACAAAATTTGCATGAAATGCTAAAACCTGTTTTCTGGGGAAAAATAAGAAAAATATTTCAGTATGTCATCGGCTGAAAAATTTACCTAGAATGCTAAGCGTTAAGATGTCACAATAAGAACAAGAAAATCTATACAGTGGTAACGCTGGGTTTTCCCTGAGTTTTAAAATCAGGGTCCCAGGGACTACCTTACGTGGAGTTCTTGGGTCCTCCTAAAATATTTAAGGGTTCGTTGTTTAAACGAGGTTAATCATTAAAGCACATATCACAAAAACAGCAGACGACACTTTGAAATATTTTATGTTTCAGAGAAAAAAGGACTTCATATTTCGTTTGAATCGTCTGCCTAGCAGACAATTCACATGAAATATCAGTCATACTTTCTCTGAAAATTAATAAAAAAAACAATTATAATGACATCTCAAATATTGTTAGCCCTTTAAGATTGAAAAGAATAATACATAGCTTTGGACGGAACTTACTTGTAACATAATGTACACAATTCCAAGAGGCACGATCATGGCGGTAAACTCCGGCGTACTGTAAATTATAACAACGATGGTGGCAGTGGCTGTCAGGATACAATCCACCATATTACCTAGTCGGTCAGGCAAACCAAAATCCACGCTGTTTATATCTTTTGAAAATCTGCTGACTATTCGTCCAGTAGGCGTGGTGTGGAAGAACGACATCGGTGCTCGAAGTACATTTATCAATAGGTTCTTGTGAATCTTGCCGCCTGCCCTCAGCGAGCACAGAAGACGTGTTCTAGAGTACAACAATACTGCCAGAGCTGAAATATCGTAATAAGCCTAAGTATTGGGTGGTTGATTTAGAGTTTAACGACCCAGTCAGCACTATTAAGGTCATGTCGAGCCGGTCAGTTTACCTAACCATACTTTTCCTGGACACGCTTAATTCTCTATGCAGTTAGCAGTGCTTATGCACATTCTTTTGCCAGAAACTGATAACTGCCCTTCTCTAATCAGCGGAAGGAAGAGAATGACCAAAAAAAAATGTTTCATGATCAATGTCAATGAAAGAATGTCGCCGGACATCGCGGGGATCCAACTCGCGTCTTCCTGACGTGAATCCGATTTAGCCATCGAGTATTCGGCGTATTGGATCAGAGAGGATAAAAAAAAAAAAAAAAAAAAAAAGAATAATAAAAAAACAAAAAAAAACACTATAGGCCCAGATCAGACGACACGTTTATCTGGCTCAACGCTTTTTGCTTCTCATTTACAGACACATCATCAACAGGCAGTCAAATGGACTTCTGTGGACGAATGTGTAAAACAAAAACACTTATTTGGGCTTGGGCCGCGTCAAGTTAAAAGTGCCCTCGAATACGCATGCGCATAATGCGCAGAATCAGACCATCCTGCGTATGCGCAAAGTCTCACCCGGGCATTTGCTCTCCATTCATACACTCTGCAGTATCCAATGATTCTGTAAGCGGACAGTAAAGGCCCTGTTCAGATTGCGCATCCGCGCAATCTGACCAGGGCCTTCGCTGTCCGCATATGCCCGAAGACAAGTTTTCGCATGGCGATGCCAACTTATAATTTTGAGCCTCATCACGATTTAGGGCGCGATCATATAAAATTAGTTTAAGCTCCCCGCCCCCTCCCTGCCCCCTTCCCAAGGAGTTGTTCCTGCTGACCGTTCCAATGTCGTTCCTCTTTGTATGGCGGTTATTGCAAGTGTTGAGCTTTGATACTGTTTGTTCCTCGTCTTTTCGTCTTTAGGAGCCTCGCGAAGGGTACGCTTCATGAATATAGCCTTGTCTAAGTAACTTCATTTATATTAATGAGCCAGCGCACGACAAAACCTACAAAAAATGTGCGACCAGCGAAGACTCAGATCAGCCTGCGCATCAGCGCAGTCTGGTCAGAGTCTTCGCTGATCGCCTGTGCCTTCTACAGCCGCCAGGCTATTCAAAAAAAGGATAAACGAGAACCCTTGTCATTGTGCCATAGTTGGTAGATGTACAGGCTGATCTGAGTGTTTGCCGGTCACACAGGTCATATTGTAGTTTTTGTCGTGCGCTGCCTAATGTTTTATTTACATTTCAGGACAATTATGGTAAGGAGTAAAGGTGTCCCAATCAGCCTGCGCATTCGTACAGTCTGATCAGAACCTTCCCTGTGTGCATTTTGGATATCTACGTGTTTGTTTGTGTTGAGGTTTTACGGTCTAGACAATCCAATGGGGTCATGTCGAGCGCGGTCAGTTTACCTAACCATACTTTTACAGGGTAAGCTTAGTCCTCTAGGCGGTTAACAAGTATTGTGCACATTCTTTCGCCAGAAACTGACAACTGCCCTTCTTGAATCAGTGGAAGGGAGAGAATGACCGTAGAAAATATTTCATGATAAATCTCCAAGAAAGATAGCTAAGTAAGAAATGGTCTTTTTACGGATAACGAAGACTATTATCAGACTGCGAGGATGCGCAGTCTGATTGGAGTTTTCGTTGGGCGCAGATGTCAGAAGGTACGTTTTATCTTGTTATACGGCAAAGAAATTGGTAGGTTTTTGATTAGATAGTGCAAGGGCAATTATTTTCCATGTACCTCGTGAGGAAAATAATGCATTCGCTGAAAGCGATGTCCACCAAATTGGATTTGCTGTACAGCTGATAAGAAATAAAAGCAAAAACAGTCGAACTTCAATGGTTCGAACATCTTTGGGACCATAGAAAATTGTTCAAGACATGGGTAGTTCGAGCCACTGAGGGTTAATCATGATTACAGATCAGGAAGCAAATAGCGATAATTTAAGGATTTTTTTTTTATTTTCTTCACAATAATTGTATTTTGAGTGTACTCATTAAAATCGCCTCGATGAGGCGATTCTAATGAGTACACACAACATACAATTTCATGATAAAATAAGAAAAATTCACTAAATATTTGTTTTCCTGAGCTAGCGGAAGAATTTCGAAGGGACTCAAAAATGAGTTCGAATTAGCCATGGTAAACGAGCCATCGGTGTTCGAATTATTGAGGTTCGACTGTAATTCCATGCACCACGATTTTTTTCAGCTAATATATACAAAAAAACAAACAAACAAAAAACCTTTTGATTGTTTTAATCCATTCAGTACCTTATTTCATTGTTTTCCATTATTAAATTCTCATTCTAACATGACGTTAACAGTTTCCCGTTGATCCTAATTGAAATGTCCACGTGATCAAACTACAATAAATCCCGTCATCAACATAGTGCGTGCTAAAGGGCGCGTTTTGATGTCGCATGTAAATATTTACTTCTCACGACGTTCTCTGTAAATGAGTTCTTTTGAAAACATTGCAACAATGTATAAATTGTCGTGAAAATGCTTTGCAGTATAACAAATTCGTTATTTTGATTCTTGACGGGGAATATGGGATCACTTTCCCCGCCTGAGAGCGATATTTGCCCTTGTCTAACTGCTCGAGTAATATTGCTCTCAGGCGGGGAATGTGATCCCACGTTCCCCGTCAAGAATCAAAATAACTACTGTGCTTTTGACATTTTTTTTTCAGAAAGTCGTTTTTTGCTTTGAGCTTTACACAGAAGAAGTAAATTTGCAAACTTTTGTCATGATTAAATGCAAAACTATTTGTCGTAACCATTACGAAAACACGCCTATTCAAATATATAGAAAATTTCACCTCCAAAAACTGAATATTTACAGATAAAAAAAACTCAGATATTTTTCATATTTCTTCTCAAAACATTGATTGTGGGTACTCGTTAGAACCGCCTCGGCGAGGCGGTTCTAACGAGTACCCACAATCAATGTTTTGAGCAGAAATAAGAAAAATAATGTATACCTCTGTAAACCCCAGGTTTACTATATAAAAGTGGGGTTTAATGGGGTCAAAATTATATAGGCGTGTTCTCGTGATGCTACTTATGCACAAAAAAAATGTATTCTAGTCATTGGCTTTTAAAAAAATCAAATATTTTCACTTTTTCCCATAGTAAAATGCAAAAATCTGTAGGGTAGGTAATTTGGAGGCAGATTTTCAACAAGTTCCGTTTGTTCAAGTTTTCTGAACATTTCACAATATTGTTGTGAAGCATCAAATATTCAAATTCAGCAAAGATAAGTAAAAAATATTTTCTTAGACAGAAATTAAAAAAAAAATCATTTTACTATAGAAATTGCATAGGACAGACCAATTTATGGCGTAAATATAATTTTAGAGTAAATATTTGAGAACAAAACACAGAAACAGAAAATACTAATGGTTTCTGATAAGATATGGTCAATCAGAACAAACTATTTGCATTTAAAATAAAACAAAAAACGGCTTTCAGAATGATGTCGAAAGGACAATAATAATGTTGCACCACATTTATACCGAACATGAGTATAGGGTCCTTAAGCCAAATACGACCAGCGAAAGCCGGTATGTTCTGGCTGATAAGAACCTCTCTGTTTGCTGATATATCCTTCAGAATCTAGTAATTCTATAAGCGGACGCCAAAGGCCCTAATCAGCCTGATCATTTGCGACATTTGTTGTCTACATATGTAATAGCCGACCTCGGTGGCTCAGTTGGATGCGCCGTCCGACTGGAGACCAGGAGGTCGCGGGTTCAACCCCCGCCGAGGTCGCAACATTCTTTGTGGAGATTGATCATGAAATTTATACGGTCATTCTCTTCCTTCTGCTGATTCAAGAAGGGCAGTTGTCAGTTTCTGGCGAAAGAATGTGCACAATACTGGTTAACCGCTTAGAGGATTAAGCCTGCCCAGTAAACGTGTGGTTAGGTAAACTGACCGACATGACCCCATTGGGTTGACTGGGCCGTAAAACCTCAACACAAACATATGTAATAAGGGTCCTTTCTTTCTACGTTGTACATCATTTAGGCAGATGCGTGTGGTCTTATATATACGTGTGTATGCCATATCCGAAACTTTTTTCGGTCTTGACCCATTTAAGCCTAACGTCCCATAAAAGGGGCATTGACAAACAGTGTAGACCCTGATCAGACGCCGCAGAACGCTGCGTCTGATCAGGGCCTACAATCTTTGAATTAAATTCAGAAATTTCTACAAAACATGATAACAATAATGACACCCCTTGTATTGGAAGTGGATCTGTTCAAAGACTTGTCGAAGAGTCGACTCGGCATAAATGGGTTAAATATGCTCCGTTTAGCAAAACTAGAAGCAATCCATAGTCTAGGCTGAGCAGGCCCAAACCATAATAAGCAAATCCAAAGTTAAAACAACGTTGTAATTGGACAATAATTCTGAATAGTGGCGATAAGCTTTAGAAACATACGAAGTTTATGATACCGGTAGCCCTGCTTAAGAAGTTCAGCAGTTAAAGGTTTATTTCGAATAGAAAACGAATAATTTGCCAAGTCATTAGTTTTTAGAACTTGGAACATAAAATACATGGCATATGATAGATGTTATTGTGAGAATATGTTTGTTATACTACTGGCCGCGCCATGCGAAAACGTGTCTTTGGGCATATGCGGACAGCGAGGGCCCTGATCGGGGCCTTCGCTTTCCGCTAACAGAATCATTGGATACTACAGAATGGAGAGCATAGGTCCAAATGATGCTTTGCGCATGTGCAGGATGATCTGAATCCGCACATTTTGAGAATATTCGAAGGTACGATTTCGCTTGGCGAGGCTCATATGCTTTTTTACCTTGAACAAAGCCAAGACTGCCATATATACTGAGATAATACACATTGCTCTGATATCGTTCGTCACTATCCGCCGGTAGTTTCGTCAGATTGTGTAGCTCAGAGTCCGCCGTCCATTTGGTTAACCAGAAACTTGCTGCTAAAGTACTGACTTGCTCAAGGCCAAACAATCCCAAGATCAGAAACAAAGCCTTGGATCCCACTGCACGTAGATAGCTCACCAAGATTGTTGCTTCAACCTGAAATTATAAAAAGAGAAACCTTTTAACCAACATTGACTATGTTTGCCTATAAAATGATCAATTCTTAAAAGCGCTTTAGAGCAAATGAACGTACTCACCAAACTGAAAATGGTCAGTCAAGTGTATTTGCCTATACATTGTAATTGTAAACTTTTACTCTGAATGCAGTTGCCAGTCAAAAATGAAAACTTGTAACGTACAAAATGTATGTATTTTGCTGAAATGCCATCCAATTTGAATTGCTATGCAGTGTTGGTTTCTTTTATAGGGTTCAACCTCCAGATGTAAGAAAAATATCTAGTCTTTATACATCATGTTCCGCAATCTAAATTGGCAATTGTAGTAAATACTTACACCAGAATCATTTACGAATAACGTTGTATTTATTTGTTGTCAGCCATATATAGTTTGTATTGTGACCTTGTGATATTATTATATGTGCATACTGATAGACTAGAAACTGTAACAGTTTAGGTCTAAATAAAATTCTGTTCTGTTCTGTTCTGTTTTCATTTTAAGCGATGTTCATACATTCAATATATGAAAACTTAATTATATATCATTCCGGTCAAGGTACGATGGTTTTTATCAAGCGTCTCCACCTTGGGTCTCTGACAATATGGGCCGCGTCAAGCGAAAACGTGTCTTCGGGCATGCGCAAAATGCACAGATTCAGATTCATCCCACGCATGCGCGAAGTCTCATGCGGGCATTTGCTCTCCATTGATACATACTATAGTTTCCAAAGGCTCTGTTAGCGGACAGCAAAGTCCCTGATCAGACTGCGCGGATCCGCGCAGTCTGATCTGGGCTTTTGCTGTCCGCATATGCCCGAAGACATATGAAGTCTTGCGTGTTTGTCCACCTAGATACTGATAGCAGTTCTAGTAATGGTGTGTTGTCATGTATGTTCAGAATACCCAACTCAGCCCCGAACTGAAGGAGAACTGCGGCTTTTCGTGGTTCAGTATTGGTATAGCTGTATCTATCAAAAAAGTCGTGAAGAGTTTGGTTGTTGTTTTTTTCAGCACCATTGTTGAAAGCAATCAGACTTTTATAGGTTGACAGTCTCTGAAATCTGACGCGCAGGCTGATCTGGTACCTTTGTTGTCCGCATATTCCCGAAGACACTTTTGAGCATGGCTCGGCCCATTTAGCAACTGTAATACTGGTAACCGTCTCGGTATCTAAGCCCTTTATCGTACTTTGACTGATTCCGCTTGGAGGGTTTCCCTTGTGATTTCAAGAAAAACTTGCTTTTTTTGTTTACTTTTTGTTAGTTGTCCCTCACACCAAGTCGCTTGCGAAAAGGAATGTACAAAAATGGAAATTAAATCAAAATGTCAAGGAAAAACAAGATTTGTACCATTTCATCACGAAAACACGCCTATATAATTTTGACCCCCTTAAATCCCATTTTTATAAAGTAAAGCTGGGGTTTACAGAGTATACATTATTTTTTTTTATTTTGCGAAAAACAATATAGATTGTGAGTACTGGTTAGAACCATCTAGGCGAGGCGGTTCTAACGAGTACCCACAATCTATGTTTTGAGAAGATACTAGCGGTAAAAAGAAACTGTGCATGTATAAAAAATAAATTTTCTATAATTCTAAAATCCATTTATGCTTGAAACTTTACACAAACATGATGTGTATACTCCTTAACAATATTGATTGGTAAATAAGGTCCTTGCACGTGCATTGCGTTGTCCTTGTGCACGTGCAGGATTAAGCATATTCGTGGCTGGCAATTAAATGTGAACGTCTTTACAATCTTTTTTACTCTTGTGTAAAACCGTTTTATCCAAGTGAAACAGAAAAACAAATTTATTCCTCCTGAATGTGTTGGTAAGCAATGCCTAGACTCAACGAAGCTCAGCGCAACCAAGCGGTTGGCATGATTCGGGCTGGTGTATCCCAAAATGAGGTTAGCAGACGGTTTGGCGTGCATAGGAACACGATTTCTGCTTTATGGAGACGTTATCAGCAATCTGGTAACACCAGGACCGTCGCAAATCGGGACGTCCACGTGTGACGTCATTACGTCAAGACACTTACATACGTGTGACGCATCTTCGTAACCGACTTCAAACTGCTGCGTTGACGGCTGGAAGCATTCCTGGCTTGAGGAACATTAGTCCAAGAACCGTGAGAAACCGCTTGCGTGAACGGAACATTCGCCCTCGGCGTCCAGCAATCCGTCCCATCCTACAGCGACGTCACCGTGTTGCTCACCTTGCATGGTGCAGGGCCCATCTTCGCTTTACTAGACAAGACTGGCGTGTATCCTGTTCTCAGACGAGTCACGTTTCCACTTGGATAGCAGTGGTGGTCGTTCCAGGGTATACCGTCGAGTTGGAGAACGGTACCAGGATAACTGTGTTGTTGAACGTCGTCTCTCTTTGGCGGGGGCAGTATAATGATATGGGGCGGAATAACAGGAAACGCAAGAACGCCTCTTGTGGTCATTAACGGAAATTTGACTGGTGCACGCTACTGCGATGAGATTCTGCAAGCCCTGGTCGTCCCGTTTGTGCGTCAACATGCCGTTACGCTGCAACACGACAACGCCAGACCACATGTAGCACGCGTTGTGACTGATTTTCTTACTCAGCAGAATGTTAATGTGTTGCCATGGCCTGCGGTATCACCAGACTTATCGCCGATAGAGCACGCATGGGATGAGATGGAACGTCGTCTACGTCAGTTGCCAAATCAGCCAGTGACGTTGGCTGAGCTTTCCCGCGCGTTAGTTCGCATCTGGAACGGCATTCCTCAGGCGTTTTTCACCAATCTTGTTGGATCCATGCGGCGGCGATGCAACGCATGCATTACTGCTAACGGTGGACACACCAGATATTGACTTTGTGACATGGTGCTTGAGACATTTTTGATTTGTTGAGCCTTGGTGATGAAATGGGACTTCTTTTCGCACTTTTGAATCCCTTGAACTCCGATGAAATGTGTATTGTTACAAATCTGAAATATATTATTACTGTCTGCTACGATGTTATTATTTTGTATAACTTTTTACCAATGCACAGTTTCTTTTTTCCGCTAGTATATAAAAAAAAATCATATTTTTTCAATCTGAAAATTTTCCTTTTTTTGGTTGTAAAATTTTCAATATATTTGAATAGGCGTGTTTTCATAATATAGAGTACATTCTTTTTCAGAAGGCAGGCAAACACACCGTATTTACCCTAAGTATTCGGACGCCCCAACGCCTTACCATACATGTTCTAAAATTTGAACCAGTACAATTCACTACCCGATGTTGTGTCTAAAAATTGCTGGATAAGTGGCAAACAGTGTAGACCCAGATGAGACGCCGCGTTCTGCGGCGTCTCATCTGGGTCTATACTGTTTGCTCAGGCCTGTCTGTCCGAATACATATTGTAAATACGGCAATTTGTTAGCTGACTCCCCTAAAAGTGTATTTCTTACCCTAAACCCTTTTACGTCAAGTGGACTCTTCTACCACAGCTCTTTGGACCGGACTATTTCCAACAGCAGAGTGTCTGGTTAGTTTTTTTTATTACTATCTTTTATAGTAATACTTGTATTTAATGCAAACAGTATAGACCCTGCGTTCTGTGGTGTCTGATCTGTGCTTGTAATGTTTGCAAATTACACTACTGACAGGTCTCTGACTAAAATGGGTTAAATTTGTACATTTGAAAGGGTTTTATTCGGGTTATTTCATTTAACAGTACACAGTCTAGAAGCAGATTAAACTGCCTCTTTAGCAGAAAATAGATCCGAGTCTACACTGCTCAGCATTTCAGTCTGAATATTTAGATTGAATATAGGGATCAATCATGGTTTTTCCTGCATTAATATTCGCTAGGTTCCGTGGGAGGTGTTGAAAACCGAGGCCGGAGGCCGCGGTTTTCAACACCTCCCAAGGGACCTAGCGAATGTAAATGCACTGAAAAACCATGTTCGATCGCTATTATTGCATAAAAGCAGAAAACATTTGCTACATTTCGCGTTATTTCTTGCACTATTTTGTTTCGCCTTTTCACCGATGTTTCGCGAAAGCAATTTCCACAGACTATGCTCGTTGTTGGGCCAGGCAGTACACATCTCGTAATGGCAGCAAATCTGTGGCCCCGGTACGATCATATTGAAAGTTGCGTAGCCGTGCATTAACAGCGCGTGAATTGCCTTGTTAATACAGGGCTTTTCGCCAGTTAATGCACGGCTGTTAATAACGTGCGACACTGCTTTTTATGCAATAATACGAAATATTATATGCACCGTGCCATGCGAAAACATGTTTATATTGGACAATACAAAATGTATTAATGGAGAGCAAAGTCCCAGATTATAAATTGCACATGCGCAGGGTGATCTGAATTTGCGCAATTTTGCGCATCTTCGAAGGCACTGATTCACTTGACGCGATCCATATGATAAATGATGTTAACCCATTTTTATGCCGAGTGAACTCTTCTACCTGAACTCTTTCGACAGGTTTATTTACTATATAGTTTTTATTGAAAATATAGTTTTTATTAAAAATATATAAAAATATAATTTATTATATAGTTTGGTTAGTTTTTATTATTACCGTGTTTTATATGAGTTTTTGAATTTAATGCATATAGTGTAGATCCTGATCAGACGCCGCTGAGCTTATATGGGATAAATATGTAGGGGTAGGGTCGTATCATAATAAGGATGTCGCCACTGTTACAGCAAAAAGGTTAATCACAGCTACAGCAGACGACATTTTGATTTTTTTTTTAATTTTTCCGATAATATAAGACATGACATTTCTTGTGAAGCAGACGATTCGCATCAAATGTGAAGCCTTACAGCAGCCGTCATTTCGATATTTTGTTTTCATTTTTCAGGGAAAACTAGATATTTATGTGAATCGTCTGCGATTCACATGAAATGTCGTCTTATTTTCTCTGAAGAATAATATAAAACAATCAGAATGTCGTCAGCTTCATATCTACTCATATGTCCTAGCAGACGATTCACGTGAAATATCGTCTCATTTTCTGTGAAAAAACAACAACAAATATATAATATAATATAATGTCCTCTGCTTTGTATCTACTCACGGATCCAGTTTCAACCTCTTCATCTTCAATCGTTTCGTCCGCTCTATTAACATCATCATCATCATCATCGGCAGGATTTTCTATAACTGACGAAGCCCTCTTAAATATTTTAGAATCAGAACGATGGTCTTCAGACCTTGACAGTTTCCTTTGCCAGGAACCCCTATGTTCAAATACCGACACTGATCTTTGATATACTGTGTGAGAGCTCTGATGTTTCTTTTTCGAGAAGTGATGCCGTCTTCTTAAGGTTCCATGGTCTATACAGGAAACGGATCGTTTGATGAATTTGTCGTTGGAGCAGTTCTTTTCGGACTTTGACACGCTCCACGGTGCTTCCTGGTCAGCATTAAAAGAGTCTAAACGCAGGAGAGTTTTAGACTTAAATTCAGCAACTGGAAATAAAAATACAGTTGACTCTCGTTATCTCGACCTCGCTTATTTCGAATAACCGCTTATCTCGAAGTGAAGATCTGGTCCCTTCCTAAACATAAAAATCTAATAACAGGTAACAAAATATTGTGGAAAAGAGGAGAAATTCTCCTCATTTCCACAATATTTTCACTCGTATCTCTAACTTCAAGTCCAATTACATATACATTTGTTAAATATGGTCGATCGATTTTTTTCTCTCAATTCTGCAAATCTGATATGTCGAGGTACGGATATCTCGAAGTATTTTAGAGAGTCCCTTGGACTTCGAGATAACGAGAGTCGACTGTAAGGATAAATAACTACAGTAAACAATAAACAATATGGTCGATTAACCCACTTATGCCGAGTGGACTCTTCTACCTGAACTCTTTGGACAGGTCCATTTCCCATATAAGGGGTGTCTGATTAGTTTTTATTATAATCATGTTTCGTATAAATTTCGGAACTCAAAGCAAACAGAGTAGACCCTGATCAGACGCCGCATTCTGCAGCGTCTGATCTGGGTCTACAAAGTTTGGCAATGCCCCTTTTATGGGACGCTAGGCTGAAATGGGTTAAAATTATACATATTCAAAGGAAATAATAAGCGTATGTTTCATGGTTTGCCAATTCGAGTTGTATCAAAATCAATGTGTTTTGATTCTATTATTAGTTTATACGTCTGCAATTTAACCCTTCATCCCTGTGTTTCTGAAGTGAACTCTTCCATACTTGAATTTGAACATATCCACTGATGCAAATAGGAGTTTCAGCCTAAAATAACAAGAGGCCCATGGGCCATGATTCGCTCACATGATAAAAACAGCTATTTCATATTTGCAAATGCCATGCAACTTCTTCTAGTATTGCCACAGCAACTAGGACACAAATTTGACCATACCATAAAAAGGTCAAAGGTCATCCTAGTATCCATTTCAACAAACTTAGTAGACTTTGAGTCCCTGATGCTATATACCTAGATTCAGCCTCAGAGTTTTCTTAGTTCTGGAGAAGACGATTTTTAAATGTTTTACCATATATGGGCATGGCAGCAATCTTGTTCAATAGCGCATAACCATTTGAAAAATTGTCAACAGCCTTTCGACAGAAGGCCCCATGTGAAACCTGGTAAAAACTGTTCAAGTGGTTTAAGAGAGGACGACATTCAAACAATTCAAGATTTTATACATGTATTTAGCCAAGGGGCAAAGACAATAACCCCCAAAATTTTGACAGTAGCTAACAGTTTTACTACTTTTATCATACATTGTAAGTTTCACCCATACGTCTTTATTATCCATTGAGAAAATGATTTTTCAACATTATGCCAATACACATGTATAGGGGTGCAATTTTGACCTTGCCGTATGAAGATCAAAGGTCAACCTACGACCATCATTTGAACAAACATTGGTAGACCGTGGGTCCCCAATACTTTACACCAAGATTCAGCCTCAAAGATTTCTTGGTTCTGGAGAAGAAGATATTAAACTGTTTTTACCATATATGGGCATGGTGGCCGCACGGAACCGTTCGAACAAATTGTCAATACCCTTTCGACAGAAGGCCCAATGTGGCCCATGGTGAAAATTGCTCATGCCGTTTCAGAGAAGACATTTAAAAATTGCACAATTTTATACATGTGTATAACCCAAAGGCTAGGGGACAAAATATTTATTGTAACTAACAAGTTTTACTACCTACTTTGATCATACATCGTATGTTTCATTAGTCTTTAATACATTTTCAACATTTTCCCCATACAAAAGCATGGGGCCTAAAACTTAACCTTGCCCTTATAAGATTAAAGGTCATTCTTCGACCATGATTGAACAAACTTGGTAGACCCTGAGTCCCCGATGCTATATACCAAGATTCAGTATCAAAGCTTTCTTGGTTCTGAAGAAGCAGTTTTTAAGTGTTTTACCATATATGGGCATGGCAGCCATCTTGTTCAATGGTGCGGAATCATTCGAAAATTTGTCAATTCCTTTTCGACAGAAAGCCCTATGTGAAATCTGGTGAAAATTGCTCAAGTGGTTTCGGAGAAGAAGACATTTAAAAATTACACTTTATACACGTATATAGCACAGGGGCAAAGGCAGATAACCCCCAGGGGAAAAATGATTATAACTGACAAGTTTTACTACTTTGATCATATATCGTATGTTTCATTAGTCTTAAATACATTTTGAGAAAATGTCTTTTCAACATTTTCCCTATACAAATGCACTGGGGCACAAATTTGACCTTGACGTAAAAAGGTTAAAGGTCAACCTACGACCATCATTTGAACACAACTGGAAGACCTGGAGTCCCCGATGCTATACACCAGGATTCAGCCTCAAAGCTTGCTTGGTTCTGGAGAAGAAAATTTTTAAGTCTTTTTACTATATATGGGCATTGCTGCCAGCTTGTTCAATAGCGCGGAACTATCCGAACAAATTATCAATACCCTTTCGACAGAAAGCCCAATGTCAAATCTGGTGAAAATTGCTAAAGCGGTTTCAGAGAAGAAGACATTAAAATAATAAACAATTTTATACATATATATAGCCCAGGAACAAGGGCAGATAACCCCCAGATGACAAAATTTTGATTGTAACTAAAACGGTTTTACTACTTTAATCTTACATTGTAAGTTTCAACCATTAGTCTTTAATACATTTTGAGAAACGACTTTACAATATTTCCCTCATATAAATGTATAGGGACGCACATTTGACCTTGCCGTAAAAAGGTCAAAGGTCAACCTACTGTCATCATTCTAATAGACTTAGTAGACCTTGAGCCTTCAATGCTATATACAAAGATTCAGCCCCAAAGTTTTCTTGGTTCTGGATAACAATATTTTTAAGTGTTTTGTTTTTCATATACGGGCATGGCGGCCATCTTGATATATGGACCGCGACCATTTGTATAAATTTTCAATCCCCCTTCAACAGAAGGTTCCACATGAAGTTGAAGAAAATTGGCCCAGGGTTTCAGAGGAGAAGTCGTTGAAAGGTGTGGACGGACGTACGACGACGGACGGCAAGTGGTCACAATAGCTCATCCTGAGCCTTCGGCTCAGGTGAGCTAAAAAAACGGAATGGCAAACAGTGTAGATTCCGACGAGACGGCTCGTTACGTCTCATCGGATCTACACTGTTTGCACAGGTATCTGTTTTGGTCTGCCGGGCTGAAAGGGTTAAAACTTTTTGGAAGACGAAGTGCCCTATAGTTGTACGGTTTAACTTATACCAAACTAACAAAAATGAGCCACAACGGCAGAAAACGAACCTTTGGACATGTGCGCCTAGCGAAGAGTCAGTTCAGCCTGCGCATATGCAGTCTTATCAGATTCTTCACTAGGTGCAGTTTGGATAGCCGAGGATACAAAGGTTTTTCATGATGACAACGAAGACTCTGATCAGACTGCGCCAATTCGCAGGCAGATTTAAGCCTTCGTTGGGCGCGCACATCAGAAGATATTTTTTCTCATATTGCAGCTCAAACATCTGCCCAGTAAGCATTCTTTATAAATCTATAGCGGGCCCTTATCGGCCCGTCAGGGTAGCTGACGGGTCGATAACGGCCCGCTGTAGATTTATAAAGAATGCTAGCTGGGAGCTCAAACGTCTGCCCAGTAAGCATTCTTTATAAATTGATAGCGGGCCCTTATCGGCCCGTCAGGGTAGCTGACAGGCCGATAACGGCCCGCTATAAATTTATGAAGAATGCTAGCTGGCAGCTTACCTTCTTCGTCACTATCACTATCGTCCGAGTGCTGTTCCGTGAGATAAGTCTTCATAAACTTCGCAAAGGCGCCATCATGGCTCATCAGTTCCTCGTAAGATCCAACCTCTGCGACAACGCCTTGGTCCATAGCAATAATCTTATCAACGTATGGAAGCCACTTGATGCCATGTGTGACCAGGACGCGGGTCTGAAATTATTGCAAGGTTTATCACCATCATTCTGAATTAATATCCTGATAGAAAAGTTGGTTTAAAACGCTTTTGAAAGATATGTCGGAACCCGAATTGTATGGGGACTAAGTTTATGAATTCGGATAGATTGTTGCCAAACTGATTTTTCGGAACAACTGAAGTTTGTAATTTGGAGCTGCATCAGAACTAAGGGCGAGGTTTCGCCTAAGTAAACCTTGTTTAAGCCCCCTTCCCCCAAGTAGTCTTTCTATTAACTGTTACAAGGAGGTTCCTCTCTTGTAGTTAATCGATCGTGACCCGATCTTGTTCATACTTTAACTAACGTTAACCAATATGCATGCATTTCTTAACTGAACAATTACTGCAGTATTGTGTTATTTAACGCTGTGTACTTATTTCTGTGAATGAAGAACTAGCAATAAATTTATGTAGAATAACATAAGCTGAGTTGTTACCTTGTTTTTCAATAATCCTTTCTTTCCAATAACCTGCTGAAATATGTGTTTACCAACATGTGAGTCGACGGCACTCAGAGGGTCATCTAGTAAGTATATGTCAGCATCAAAGTAAACTGCTCTAGCGAGACTGACTCTTTGTTTTTGACCTCCACTTAGATTAACACCCTACATAAGGAAACAAGAACAATAATGTAATAAGAGAAAGAAAAATACAGTGAAGCCTCCTTGCAATGGCTGTATTGTTCCAAAAGACGTTACCATTAAAATGAATTTGTCGTTTGAAAGACTCCTTAATGAACAAACGATATGAAAGAAAGACATGGTTTTATTCTTATTTCTAACAGAAAACATATTTCGGTTATTTGTTAGAATCGCCTCGAATTGATGTATTCAATACAATATTCTTGCATCTTTTTTCTGATTAACTGACACCTCTTCAGCGAAGATCGTGTGCCACTCAAATTATCGTTATAAAGAATGTGTCGTTGGAGCGAGTGTCGGTATAAAAAGTACTATACCGACAATATTTTACATATTTCTTAGCTTGAGATGCATTTATATATCGTTTTCTCAGAACTGGCCATTTTCATTAATTTCACGTTTGAACGTTTACAGTATAGCTTTTTTCCATTTAGTAACTTTTAATTTATAATTAACAAAAATGAATAGGAAATAATAAAGTCACGCCGTTGATAGAAAATCCAGGTAAACGCCATTCAAATGAACAGGGGAAAAAGAACGGAATTCTATCAAAGTTTGACTTTTTGTGGCAAATTGTAATGAATACTCATAATACTCATTTTCATTTGAGATGCTACGTGGGAAAACGCACCTTCTGATATGTGCACCCAACGAAAACTCAAATCAGTTTACGCAGCCGCGCTTTCTGACCAGTCTACATTGTCCGCATGAATTAGTTAGCATCGTTTGTTATCCAGAATGTGCCCAGTGAAGATTCTGATCAGACTGTGCGAATGCGCAGGCTGATCTGAATCTTCACCGGGTGCATATGTCTGAAGGTACCGTTTTTTGACTTTACGGCTCATAAATTAATTAAAGTCCTGAGCCCAGTTGTTCAAAGCGTCGTTAGCTTAACGAGCTCGTTAAGGGTCATTTCGTTAACTGTTTTAGAGGATTCAATAGACAGTATTCTGATATTTTTTGCTGAAAAAATGTGAGTAGCTTTTGCACTGCATTTTTTCAGCAAAAAATTTCAGCATATTTGCGTATCACTGGATGTAAATTTTAACGAATCGTTAACTAACGACATCGTTAGCTTTGAACAACTGGGCCCTGATATGCAAGAAATAAGCTAATGTCATGTATTTTCAGCATGCTGCTCTGGTTCTCTGTGGTCGGTTATGCCGTTAAGTTGACTGTAATTTAATTCAACAGATCATTATATTGCAAGTAACATACTGAAATATTTATTCCTGTATTTTTTTTTATATTCTAATCTTAAGGATATGCCTGTATTTGTACACATAGATCGGTACGCCTATTCCAAATACGGTTTTCACAATTATCGTTTCTCCTATCTGATTTTGTATCTAACTGTTGCCTTGTCTCCCGCCGCTATTTTATCGAACTGTCTTAATTTCTTTATTTTGGTTTTATCCAGCCGTTACATTTTCTCAATTATGGTTGTTACAGTTTCTCTTAGTATGGTTTTATCTAACTTGGCTTACTTTTCTCCTATCATTGTTTCTTGGAGTAGTCTTTGATGAACATCTGCTTTGGACTCCTCATATAGACTATCTTTGCTCCACCATTTCCTCTAGAATTTCTCTTTTGAAACATATTGCAAACTACGTGCCAATAAAGGTTAAAACAATTTACTATCAAAGTTACATCCTACCACTCCTCGATTATGGTTCAAACACTTGGGGCACGACGTATAAATATAGATAGACTCAATAAATTACAAAAACGCGCAGCACGTATCATCTTAAAGGCCGATTATACCACGCCATCTACAGTGATGTTCAAAGAGCTAGACTGGATGTCTGTTAGCAGTCGATGTAACTACAATAAGGCCGTATTAACTTACAAAGCTTTAAACCAACTTACACCACCATATATATCAGATCTACTCAAGCCCGTTTCACAAACCTGTACACGTCAGCTAAGATCTTCTGAAAACGGCTCACTGGCTGTGCCCAGGTCGAGAATGACTCTTTATGACAAATCATTCACATGTTCAGCGTCAAAACTACGGAACACTTTACCATGTGCCAATTAATCAGCCCCGTCCCTAAGTTCTTTTAAAAAGTGTGTAAAAGAATATCTTAACTAGTGTTAATTATAGTCTTTAACTGTCAAGAGCGTCCCAATTTTAATTAAAAAAACCTTTGAATGAGTTGACAGTAGTTTTATAGTGCAGGCTATTATTAGCGTAAACATGATTTTATCAACTTTTAATTCTGCTAGATGTCCGAATTTTATGCACCCCCTAAATTATGTGCAATATTATGTTTGATAACAAGTGCGACAGTAATTGCACATCTTAATCTTCACTGCAAATGGTATTTATATGCTTTTAAAGTAGTTTCAAAAGTTCTTAATAATGTCCTAATGTTCTTATAATTCTTGATGCAGTTATGCTATTTGATCTCTTAATTTTAGATAAAACTGCATTTTTTTAGAATGTATGTATGATATTTGTGTACATATGTGTGTATGTTATATTTTTTGGTCTTTTCAAGTAACATGTGTTTTAGAGAATTTAGTATGTTGGTAGAGGGCCACTTGGTAGAATGGCTTTTTTTAGCTAAATGTGTCACCCCCTTAAAATATTGTGTAAATAAAATTGTTTTATCCAGCAGTAACGGTTTTCCTGTCACGATTTTATATCACTGTCACTTTTTCTCCAAATACGATATTATTTTACCGTTATCGTTTCTCCAACAATAACTTGCCTCAGTTTCTTACGGCTTCATCTGTTCCTTACCATTCTCCTAACTTCAAATTATCAACTGATCATATTATTGTTTTACATAATATGTACCATGTCTCCTATCACAATCTTATCCATATGTTACCTCCTTTCTAGGGAATGATCTATTTTTTACCTCTTCTCCTATCACGATCACATCAAAATGTTACCTCGCAAAATGCTTATCGACATTTTGCCTTTTCTCCTGTCACTTTCTCACCCAAATGTTACCTCTTCTCTAAGTTGTGATTTGTTTTTTTACTTTTTCTCCCATCACAATCGCATCAAAGGGATGATCTGCTTTTTACCTTTTCTCCTATCTCGATCACATCAAAAAGTTATCTCTCAAGTAATGATATGTTTGTTAGTCTTTTCTTTTTTACGTTCTCATCCAAATGTAACCTCGACTCTAAGGAATGATCTACATTTCGCCGTTTCTCCTATCATGGTCACATCAAAATGTTACCTCTCAAAGTAATGATCTATTTTTAGCTTTCCCCCTTTCACGTTCTCATCTAAATGCTACGTCCTCTCAAAATAATGATCGTTTTTACCTTTTCTCCTACCACGATTACAACAAATGAGTTCATACCAAAGACGTATTCTGTAAAATCATAGATACACACAAACGCAAACTTAGGAATGTTCAGGCAGACAGACATGGACCCAAAATTAATGGGTTGTAATCAGGCGTCCATGGAAAGTAAACATTACTTGGTATGCACCCTTCGCCCACCATACCTGTCAGCCTGAACAGAAATTTCGGAAAATACGGGAATTAATATTCGGAGTAGAAAATCTTACTCTGGCTTGGCTGTGGCAATAAGATCAGATATAAGCCTGGAAACAGCCATATTGTAGGGACTGATAAGATCATCATGCCTACCATAAAACTTCTTAAGTGGTGACACCAGTTTCCCAGCTAGCATTCTACGTAAATCTACATCGGGCCGTCATCGGCCCGTCAGCTACCCTGACGGGCCGATGACGGCCCGATATAGATTTACGTAGAATGCTGACTGGGTTAGTTCTTTGGCATGCCTGAGTCAACAGTCTCGTAGTGAGCAGTCATCCTAGTTTCGATAAAGTTCAGGTACACAGAACAGGCTCTATCTCTATCTATCTATATATCTATAAATATTGCAACATCCCCTCCCCTAGCGAGGATTTCGTGCAGATAAAAACGAAATAACTGTGACACTTAAACACCGCAAATTGATTAACTGTGACATTAAACACCGTAAACTATACTGGTGCAAAATGTTACCTCTCAAAGTAATGATCTATTTGTTTATCTTTTCTCCTATCACGTTCTCATTCAAATGTAATGTTCTCTCAAAAATAATGAACTACGTTTAACCTTTTCTCCTGTCAGGGTATCATCAAAATGTTACCTCTCAAAGTGATTATTTATATTTTACCTTTTCTTCTATCACGTTCTCATCCAAATGTTACCTCTCAAAGTGATTATCTATATTTTACCTTTTCTCCCTTTACGGCCTCATCAAAATGTTACCTCTCAAAGTGATTATTTATATTTTACCTTTTCTCCTATCACGGCCTCATCCAAATGTTATCTACTCTCAAAGTAATGATCTATATTTTACATTTTCTCCTTTCATGGTCTCATCCAAATGCTATTACCTCTCAAAAATGAAATGATCTTGTTACCCTTTTTCCTTTTACGGTCTCATCGAAATGCTATCTCGTCTCAAACAAATGATCTTCTTGTTACCCTTTCTCCTGTCACTGTCTCATCGAAATGATATCTCCTCTTAAAGAAATGATCTTCTTGTTACCCTTTCTCCTTTCACGGTCTCATCGAAATGATATCTCCTCTCATAGAAATGATCTTTTTACCGTTTCTCCTTTCACGGCCTCATCCAAATACTATCTCCTCTCAAAGAAATGATCTTCCTGTTACCCTTTCTCTTTTCAAGGTCTTATCAAAATGCTATCTCCTCTCAAAACAAATGATCTGTTTTTTACCTTTTCTCCAATCACGGTTTTATCTCTTGCGCCTAGCATTTCTAGATCTGGTTTTAGAGCGCATGCATCAATGACCTGTGTATATTTTGGTTTGTTCATTGTTTTCCCAAACAAGATGTTGTTTCTCAGGGAGGCATTTTGGATCCAAGCTTGTTGTGGAACATACGCAGAATCTCCCTATAACAAGAAAACTGATGCATATAGTAAGGCCTAGGAAATAGGTTTGGATATACACATAGTATTACTACAGTCACGTGATCTGATGCTCCTTATCACTGCGAGTGGATGTTCCAAGCTGATAGAATCATGCGAGATCTGGGGACATCTAAGAGATGAGATATGTAGTACGTCAGATCATTATCACGAAAATATGCCTATGTAATTTTGATCCCCTTAAACCCCACCTTTATACAGTAAAATTGGGGTTTACAAAGGAATACATTATTTATATTATTTTTGCTCAAAAACATAGGTTGTAGGTACTTCTAACGAGTACACACAAATAATATTTTGAGCAGAAATATGAAAACTACCAGAGTTTTTAATATGAAAATTTTCAGTTTTTGGAGGTGAATTTTTCTATTTATATGTGAATAGACGTGTTTTCGTAATATGTATCTGTAATGTGGTTGTAGCATTTCATAGGTATCTTCACTTATATTTCTGTAGTAATCATCACGAAAACATGCCTATATAACATTGACCCCCTTAAACCCCACTTTTATATAGTAAACCTGGGGTTTACAGGGGTATACATTATTTTTTTTTATTTCTGCCCAAAAACATAGATTGTGGGTACTCGTTAGAACCGCCTCGCCGAGGCGGTTCTAACGAGTACCCACAATCTATGTTTTCACCAGAAGTATGAGAAATATCCGAATTTTTATCTAAAAATTTTCATTTTTTAGTGGTTTAAATGTTCAGTATATTTGAATAGGCGTGTTTTCGTAATGTGATGTGTCTATTATATACCTTGAAAACAATTTAACCACCATTCACAACAAAAGACAACATTCTGGGCCCAGTTGTTCAAAGCATAGTTAGCTTAACGAGCTCGTTAGTGGTCAAAATATTTACTGTTCTAGTAGGTACAATAGCATTTGCTACTAACATTTTTCAGCAAAAATATTAACGTATATGCCATATTTAATGATCAATGTTTTGACGATACGTTTACTAATAACATCGTTAGTTTTGAACAACTGGGTCCAGTTTTTTTTATTTTTACCAAGAAAGTAAGGCTTGGCATTTCACGCAGACAATTGTCATGAACTATAAACAAATAATTTAAAGTACAACAAAAAGACATAACAAATAATTTAAGGTAAAACAAATTTAAGACATAACAAATAATTTAAGGTATTAGTTTTGTTACAATATTTAAAGCTCTAAAAACACCCTTGGCTAAAGGACTTGATTTTGTTATGGTCTTTTCTGAAACCCTGGTCCTGCTGAATCCGAATATGCCCGGCCTATGAGAAGCCAACTGATCTATTTCTGCACTGTTTGTAATCTAGTATGTGAATTTGTATCAACAACTTGGATCAAGTAATCTGAATAGCTGATAATTTATTCAGCATGACAGACGTTAGAAAAGTCCAGGGAGTGCCACAATCACAAACCACAGCCCTTCACAGACACCAAGAGAAAGAGGAAACCGACAGAACCAGTCGAACAAACGTATGAAAAGCACTAAGATTAGCTCTCTCTATCCCCAAGCGAGGTAATCGCAATGCTAAAAGGACTGAACAACACAAGAACAAAATAACACAAGGTAAGACATAAAACAAATCGCCTCGTAGAATAAGCCACAAAGCAACAAAGAGTAAGACTAACACCGGGGCCACCGCCTTAGAACGGTCAGTAGAGTAAACCACTGGGGGGTTCAAAGCACTTTTACAGCTGGCCAACTTTACCCTGGGTCCCTTTTCTATAACAAAATTCTCTGACAACGAATGATTAAAATTTCCCAAGAAATTAGGATTTAACATTTCGTGTGGACCAAAGGAGACTATTCGCATGAAATAAAAAGTTCAGTTGTCTTGGCAAAATAAGAAAACATATTTAATTTAACATATAATATGCTTAATGCAGCAAACATCGATAACTTCAAAGGTTTGACCATGGCAGTCAAGCAGAACGTCACCTGTCTAACAGTTATAATCTCTTATTGGGTTGATTGTTTACAATCGAGCCATAGTATACAAATACCAAAATTTCCTTAAGGTAATTGTCCACGTGATTTTCACTGACCAATGTAATCAAACCGCAGGTTAGACGAAATTCAGGTAACGGTAATTTATTCGTGTCGCTGTGACGTAAGAGTGCTGTTGACAGAGGGTATCTGTAGAATATGGACTGGGACATTTGGGACATTGGCAAGCAATGCAGACCCAGATCTGATCAGGGTCTGCACTTTGCTTAAATTACAGGAAGTGTTAAATGAAACAGTCTTAATAACCCGTTTAGGACCATTTTCCCAGCCTACATTCAGACAGTCGACCCACCAGTGCTGTAAGTGCTGTCAGTGCTTTGATTATATACATGGCAGTTCTCAGTTATTGACCGGCGCGGGAATGGCGCCGGTCTCTTAATATAGCTTTTGATTTTTACATATGGAAGACTATTCGATTAGCTCATTAAGGACGTTTTATATTTGCCGGGACGTCGGTTTGTGACGATCCCGGCAAATATAAAAAAAAATAAAATGAACTGTGTTATAAACAGATTAATGTCTATTTTATTTTCATTTCAATCAGGAAATTTCATAAAGCTTAATAAAGACAAACATTAACTTTTTTCGGTGCCAAATTTCAGACTAAATGTTTGTCCTCTGCTTTTCTTTTTTAACAAATTATCCCTGAAAAGAAATTTATACGAAAGGTTGAAAGACTGAATGTAAAACAGCGTAGATCCAGATGAGACGGCTCATATGATCATCTGGATCTTTGTTGTTTGCAAAAGCCTATTATTATCGCCTGTGGCAGCGACAGTTAAAGAATCACATTGTTGTTCGATTCCACCTATTACACTGAAAATTTATTAAACTTATCTCCATATAATCATGAACAAAATTTGCGCCGGTACTTAGACGTTTACTTCTAAATATTTTGTCTTGTTTTCTATAATTTACAGTGTGATGATATGATAGCAATAATTATCGAAGTGTGTTACAGTCCCGGAACTGTTTTTATGGACTGCTTCACGCGTTAGTGCATTTAATCTCGACGTCCTCGGCTGGCAAAAAAGACATAAACCCGACCAAATGACGTTCACATTTAAACTATTGAAGTTACTTAATAGACGGACTGAATAACGGCATTTTCTTACGTTGTTTATTGTTCTCCCGCACAATTTTTGAAAAACATTTGTGGTCCTTTCAAGAAAACAGTACTAGTAAAAAGGTATATAATAAATATAGTAATAAAAAGTGTTTGCTTGATATGAAAATCTGTCAATCAGAAGCGTGTATAGAATGTGCAACTCGTCTTTACCAAATTACTACGCTCCTTCGTGACAGATCAACAGAAACTGTTAATTATTCTCTATTTATCAACGATCCTTTAAAATAAACAAGTTCATGGCAAATATTTCACCAGGATATGATTATGATGTCTTTATTAAGGGAAATGGATACACGTTCAAGGAAGACAACTTTTTGCTCCTTTCTTAAGAGTCTACTCTAAAAGATAAGAATTTGCTCATAACTTTTACTACCCTCTTGGCTAATTCAACAGATAACAAATTGATGACATTCTCTCCAGAAAACAGGTTTTGACATTTCATGCAAAATGTCTCCATTGCAGACAATTTGCATGAAATGTCAAAACCTGCTTTATGAGAAAAATAAGAACAATAGTTTAAAATGTCATCTGTTGAAATTTTAACCAAGAGCATCAAGCGTTAAGATACGTACATCGACGTTAACACTTCCTTCCAACTTCTCCATTTCTCCGAGTATAGCTGAAACGAGTGAGGACTTCCCACATCCCACACTTCCTACCACTGCCACAAGATTTCCCTTGGGTACTGACACATTGATACTGCAATACACGTCCAAAATGAGCCGCAACGTCAGAAAATTACCTTTGGACATGTACGTCCGGCGAAAATTCAGATTAGCCTGCGCATTCGTGCAGTCTGATTAGAATCTTCATTTGGCGCATTTTGGATAGACAAGGATGCAATGCAGACATTGAAGTCTCTGGTCAGACTAGACTTATTTGAGTCTTCGTTGGACGCCCATGTCAGAACAGAGGGTACATTTTCTCACGTTGTGGGTCAAATAAATAGAATGGTAACAAATGTATTGTTATGAGAAAGAAAACTACCCAGCAGATAACCACCCGAAGAAAACTCCAGTCACAAACCATAGCATTTTCAAAGCTCTGACTACGCTGAAAGAAGGCAGCACATAAAAATATCAAACAAATCATATAAAAAGAAAAAGGACAAGAAACGGAAAAGGAAACACAAAGACCAAGAAACGAACACCTAGGCACTAGTATAGAAACCGCACTGGACAGGCATCACAAAAACATGCCTATATAATTTTGATCCCCTTAAACCCCACTTTTATACAGTAAAAGTGGGGTTTACAGGGGTATACATTATTTTCTTATTTCTGCTCTAAAGCATAGATTATGGGTATTCGTTAGAACCGCCTCATCGAGGCGGTTTTAACGGGTACCCACAATCTATGTTTTGAGCAGAAATAAGAAAAATATCAGTACTTTTTATCTGAAAATTTTCCTTTTTTGGTGGAAAATTTTTCAGTATATTTGAATAGGCATGTTTTCGTAATGGATAGTAAAAAGGCTAGAATGCTGGCACAATAATCGTTAACCCTGGTCTTGCTGAACCCGGATATGTCCTGCCTTTGCAAACAGCGTGTATCCAGAGCAGATAGCTTCTAAAGAAGCCAACTGATCTTGATCTACACTGGTTGCCATTAAGTATGTGAATGTTTGTCAACAACCTGGATCAAGTGATCCGATTGGCTGAAAATTAAAAGTGGGTGTGGCATCTTTATTTATTCAGCATGGCCAGTATTAACAATATGGGCCGGGTGAAGCAAAAACGTGTCATGGAAAATCAAGGTCCATTTAAGCTTGTGCTGAGGTGGGGGGGGGGGGTGGAGGCGTGTGCAGCCCTGCAAACTTTATAGTCAAATGAAGATCCTTAACAAAACTAGAATTCTTATTTTTGTTCGGATGTGTGTTCTTTGTTTCCAAGGGCAACCTTTATAGATTTAACCCTTAAAGTGCCAATCACAACAATTGTCGTCTGCTTTGTCATCTGCTTGTGATTTTAAATGTCATTTTTGCAAACAATGTGGACCCAGATCAGACTGCTCGTTTAGTCTGATCTGGGTTCACACTGTTTGCCAGTATGCAAATATAGGTTTGAAAAGTTTTCAAGAATATTCAGCAGACGACATAAACAGACGACATTTACAGGTGCAGGTGCTTGTGATTTTAAATGTCATTTTTGCAAACAATGTGGACCCACATAAGGGTTAATTTTGGGCGGAACCGTCACTGAGTCTGCGGACCGACCACCCGTTGTGAAATGAAAATGGAAATTTATAATCAGAACATGGAATTTACAGACTTATCTTACAGGTAGATTTTAAGTTTGTGAATTCTTACTTTTTAAGACAAACTCCCACTTTCTCATCCCACCGAAAGGTTCCATCGGTAATATTGATAGCATCATCTGAAATCCAGTCAAATACAGAACAATATAATGGCTATCAAAACAATACAATAGAATACAATATGCTATAATGAAATCGCAGTAACTATTTACAGTACACTGTAAACAGCCTAAAGATTAAATTAGCTATTAACAGTTGACTGTCAACAGCTAAAAAAGTTACAATGGCTATTAAAAGTCAACTGCCGTTAGATAAAATTACAAGAGGAAAATGGGCCACGATTCGCTCACCTGAGTAAAACAGCCATTGCATATCTGCAGGTGCCATACACTTTTCTTCCGGTATTGCAACATTCGCAAATTCGACCTTGCCATAGAAAGGTCAAAGGTCATCCTAGGATCATCATTTGACTAAACTTGGTAGACCTTTAGTTTCGGGTGCTATACAGCAAGATTCAGCCTTGAAACTTTCTTGGTTCTGGAGAAGAAGCTTTTTAAGTGGGTTTTTTTTTTTCACCATATATGAGCATAGTGGACATCTTGTCTAATGATGCAGAACTGTTTAAACAAATTGATAATACCCCTGCGACAGAAAGCCCAATCTGGTAAAAATTGGTCAGGTTGTTTCAAAGAAGAAGACGTTTAAATATTAAGATATTTTATATATATGTATAGCCCAGGGACAAGGGCAGATAACCCCCAGGGACAAAACTTTTGTTGTAACTAAGAGTGTTTGCTACTTTGATAATACATTGTAAGTGTCAGCCATTAGTCTTTAATACATTTCGAGAAACTGAATTTTCAATATTTTCTCCATACAAATGCATAGGGACGCAAATTTGACCTGGCTGTAAAAAGGTAAAATGTCATCCTAGGGTCATCATTTGAATAAACTTGGATGACCTTGAGTCCCCAATGCTCTGTAACAAGATGGGGATTTAAAGCACTTTACTAGTTGACTAACTGCACCGTGGAGCCACTCTTAATACAGAAATACATAAAATCGGTTCGCATAATGGCCCAAACACAGTCGATGCATCATAGCGAAAACATAAAAATCAAATAAATCACTATGATAAACAAAGACGAGAACTCTTGGCAAACATTACACCCACTGCGAGCAAGAAATAAACAAAACCAATAGTTGAACCTTGACCGGCCATACCAAAGACATATCATTAAGCACCAACCCACTTGTTACAGCTTCACGAAAAGACCGTCATTGAGGCCCGAATTTCCGTCGTGCAATTAAACAGCAAAGCATAACTATCAACAGCGATTGGGTCGATAATTAGCTTTCTGAATTGTTCAGTAAAGTTAGATTTCCTCAAAATTTTCTAATTCTGTAAGCTAAGTCACCGTAAAATTCTAGTTCCGATATACCTTATTGCAAAAGTTTCTTTAGGTTGACTGCATAATTTTGCTACAAACGCACTGTGTCTGCAATAAAATATTGAAAACGCCTTACGAAGTTTATGATAGCGATAGCCCTGCCTAAGAAGTTTGCTAGTAAGAGTTTTGTTACGACAGTTGAAGTCTGTAAGGTTTAAAGAAGCTCTGGCGACTCGGATAAGTTGAGATACGTAAACCCCATATGAAGTACGCCGAGGGACATCGCCTTCCAGATAAGAGAATTTGACTATATCAAAATCAAAATCGTCCCGTTTATCATAAATTTTAGTGGAAGCTATACCATTAGATATAGATAGATTCACATTCAAAAGTGCCTCGGTATCGGAAGCATTGGCTTTATATAATTGAAGTTTAGTTGGGTATATGCGTTCCACTAGTTGGTCAAAGTAAATGTTATCAATATTTAATGAATCGTCAAGGTAACTTGAAGTGGAATTGAAAGTTTCAATAATGTTAGCCTGATTTTTTCAGTGAGAGATACCTTTCTTTCATAACAAATCAGAAACAAATCTGCAAAAAGAAGAGCACAAGTAGTTCCCATCAGAAAACAAACAGTTTGCCTATTTAGTATTTGTTTAGAAATTATATTTGTTTATAAAATATGAAAAGTAACGCTTTTGGCGTTTTTTTTTTTTTTTTTTTTTTTTTTTTTTTTTTTTTGTTGTTTTTGTTTTCAAAGCAACGACAGTATTTCTGAAACACTGCATGACACAAATTTTTACATATATTCTACAAGTAACAGTATAATCTCTCAAATGGAAATGTTAACATGACAACTACAAGTTTTCATATTAAAGCCTGCACTCGAAAAGGAACCTTATGTTTTTCGGTTTGTGGTTCTTCAAATGCGCACGTGCAGGCCCCTACAGACATGCATTGTTGTCATAAGCTTTCTCAATGTCCCTACTACACGTCTACGAATCAGCAAAGCTCTGGCGAGACTGCGTTTATGCACAGCTTCGTTCGAGCATTTGCTAGTCGCCTAGTGATAAGTACTCTTTTCTTATGGACCGGCTCATTTTTGTTTTCATCATGAAAACATGCCTACATAATTTTGACTTCCATAAACCCCATCTTTATATAGTAAAACTGGGGTTTATAGGGGTATACATTATTTTTCTTATTTCTGCTCAAAAACATTGATTGTGGGTACGCGTTAGAACCGCCTCGGCGAGGCGGTTCTAACTAGTACCCACAATCTATGTTTTGAGCAGAAATATGAAAAATATTAGAATTTTTTATCTGAAAATTTGCCAGTTTTTGGTTGTAAAAGTTTCAATATATTTGAGTAGGCATGTTTTCGTAATGAGGCCCATTTTTTATTTCATAACCGGGCTCAGTAAATGGACAAATAAGCCATCATGCTTGCATTATCAAAGACCGTCCAATTAGGATACGATCTTGTGTTGCAGCCATATATCTGTTACGGACTTGCAAATGGATATCATGTTTTGACTAGTATGATATAGAGTTAGGGGTCTTAATATTTAGGGTAAATTATGTAATGACCTGGCCCCAAGGTTATAAAACATTTTTCATGCTCAATTCAGCTTCAGCTGAGCATGAAATTTGTCCTTCTAATAAATCTCAAATAACTAATTTAGCATTTTTTTCTTACTAAACATAGCTGAGCATGAACATTTCTCTGCTAATAAATATGAAAATGCCAACTATTGTTGGCATTTATTTTCATATTTATTTGCAGAGAAAATTTCATGCTCAGCTGAGTTGAGCATGAAAAAAAGTTTTATAACCTCGGGGCCTGTACAAACATTTTAGAGTCGGATCAGATGTCACAAAACTCACAGTCGGTTCTAGATCTACATTGTTTTCATGCACTCAACAGAGTTTAGACACTTCAACAGATAGTAATATGGACTTGTTCAAATTTTAGAACACGTTTTAAGGTGAAAGGGTCCCAAATATTCCTGATACTGATTAGCTCAACTCCGACCATACTTTTTTATACTTTAGATTTAACTGCGCTCTCAATGATTACTTAATATCTCTAAAGGTAATTGGACTAAATATGTATTCCCCGTTGAGCGTCTATTTTACTTTTTTCATGTGATATCAATTAACTTATGTGCTGAAGTGTAGCCTGAAGATCATGTAAACCTAAAATGTTTCAAATCACTTATAGGCTGTAAGCTTGCAATATTGGGATACCATCACGAAAACATGCCTATATAATTTTGACCCCTTTAAACCCCACTTTTGTGTAGTTAAACTGGGGTTTACAGGTGCATGCATTAGTTTTCTTACTTTTGCTCGAAAACAGATTGTGGGTACACGTTAGAACCGCCTCGCCGAGGCTTTCTAACAAGTACCAACAAATTATGTTTTGAGCAGAAATATGCAAAATATCAGAGTTTTTTAATCTGAAAAATTTCAGTTTTTTGGATATGAATTTCTACACATTTGAATAGGCATGTTTTCGTAATGCAGAGCTCTATAAGTCTGTTGACTTTTTTCTGAATTCCTTTTGTATGTTAGTATCAGACTGTATTTTATGTAATTGTTATTTCATGAGATACTTACAATTAAATATGTAAAAACAAATATATAGAAACAATAAGGTAAATCCTACCAGAACGGTTAAACGTAACGTTGTCCAACTCTATGTCATTGTGGTTCAGAAACTTGTTCAGTCGTTTCGCAGAAACAACAGCCTGCAAATAATAACGGCAATAACTGAGCCAGCGCATGACAAAACCAACAAAATGGCACGTGCGCCCAGCGAAGACTCAGATCAGCCTGAGAATCCGCCAAACCAGATCAGAGTCTTTGTTGCACTCTTAGTGGGTAGTTAAGGACCCAAGCTTTCTTCATGCGGACAGCGAAGACTCTGATCAGACTGGGCGGATGCCCAGGCTGATCTGCGTCTTCGCTGGGCGCACATGTCATCGTAATGGTTTTGTCGTGCGCTGGCTCAATAATACTAATATAAATAATGCCAAAAGCAGGACACAACGTTTCCTACAAGATTGCATGTGCGCCCAGCGAAGGCGCAGATCAGCCTGCGGATCGCTCAGTCTGACCAGAGTCTTCGCAAGGCTGTGTGTAGCTGAGGATTCAAAGTGTCTAGACGGACAGCAAAGACTCTGACCAGACTGCGCAGATGCGCCTACTGTCCTTTCGACATCTCTTGGAAAGACGTTTTTTGGCTTGGCGTTGTATTCTAAATGAAAATATTTTGTTCTGATTGACCATATCTTATCAGAAACCATTTGTCTTTTATGTTTCTGTGTTTTATTCTCAAATATTTACACAAAAATTAAAGTTACGGCCAAAAGTTGGTCTGATCTATGCAATTTCTATGAGTAAAGTGATTTTTTTTTAATTTTTGTCTAAGAAAATATTTTTTACTTTTCTTTGCTGAATTTAAATTATTTATGTTTTACAACAATATTGTAAAAATTTCAGAAAAATTGAACAAGTGGAACTTGTTGAAAATTTGGCTCCAAGTTACCTACCCTATAGATTTCTGCATGATTTGGCTTCATTTTTGCTATGGGAAAAAGTGAAAATATTTGATTTTTTAAAAACCAATGACTAGAATAAATTGTTTTGTACATAGGTAGTTACGACAAATGGTTTTGCATTAAATCATGACAAAAACTTGCAAATTTACTTCTTCTGCGTAAAACGTCAAGCAAAAGACGACCTGCTGAAAGATGTCGAAAGCACAGTAATTACAGATGTTGAATGATATAAAGCATCACGTCAGCCCCCAAAGAGTTCCAAGATGGATATTCTGGTAATTTTTTGTTGTAATTCTACAGTCAGAGGCCAAAAGTAATTCCACAAAAATAGTTTCTCATAGACTTTAATGCATTTTCATGTTTGCAAGACACTTAATATTTGGTAACCTCGTTTAGAAAATACTGATGTTCTGGAAAGGTAAATGATGTATGCCCAAAATATATGACTTTGATAAATATCGGATATCTGTCTGCTCAGATACAACAAGTTGAATTAAGGGGAAATTTTAAAATGGAAAATTTCTTTTGGCTCAAAAACTGCCTAAAATGTCTTACACAAAATTGTATTCCTTGTCTCTCAAGTTTGCGTAGAGAGAATCCAGTAGGAATCACAATATATATTACATAAATCGTCCAGCTTTCAAATGATGTCAACGTTATAAAGATATAAACAACTACTTTTTTATCGATTTATTTTGTAAACATGAAAATGCTTTGAAGTCTATAGGATTTTTGAGACTGTGGAATTACTTTTGATCCCTGACTGTAGTATTGGGGTTACCCGCTGAACGGCTGCTTACTTTGCTTTCTTTTTTCTCGTTGCGATGCCAAAACTGTGGGCATCTACTTCAATGGCTGCCCATTCTTTCTGTTTGTACTGCATTACGAAAACACGCCTATTCAAATATATGGAAAAAATTTCCCAACCAAAAAAAGGAACATTTTCAGATAATTAATTCTAATATTTTTCACATTTCTGCTCAAAACATAGATTGTGGGTACTCGTTAGAACCGCCTCGACGAGGCGGTTCTAACGAGTACCCACAATCTATGTTTTTGAGCAGAATAAGAAAAATAATGTATACCCCTGTAAACCCCAGTTTCACTATATGAAAGTGGGGTTTAAGGGTGTTTTCGTGATGGTATTCTCTGGGGCTATAACAGGAAATAACGGCGAGGTTCCGCGATTGAAACTGGCTTAAGACCCCACTTGTTTTCCTACTGACCGTTACAAGGCGGTTCATCTGTTGCAGTTCGTCTTTATTGGTATGCATGCGGTTACATATGTGGCATTTGTGTTGTCCTTATTTGTTCCTTTTTTTATACTTTGAAAGCATTTAAATGGAAAATAGCAGACTCGATTTTACTGAGATTGTTCATGAACATATAAGTAACTTACAAACAAAGCTTTCGCCTTCTACCCCCGGATAGAGCGATATTCTATTTTTAAATTATATTTAATTGGCTCATTCATTAAAAAAAGATGCAAGAAAATATAAACTACATCCATCACGAAAACATATCTATATAATTTTAACCCCCTTAAACTCCACTTTTGTATAGTAAAACTGGGGTTAACAGGGGTATTCACTATTTTTCATACTTCTGCTTAAAAACATAGATTGTGGGTACTCGTTAGAAACGAGAGCCCACAATATATATTTTGAGCAGAAATATGGCAATTATAAGAATTTTTTATCTGAAAATTTTCATTATAAGTGGTAAAATTTTCACCAAATTGAATAGGCATGTTTTCGTAAACTGTGCAAGAAAGTATAAGTTACATATAAACGGTAAAGTCTCATCACGAAAACATGCCTATATAATTTTGACCCCCTTGAACCCCACTTTTATATAGAAAAACTGGGGATTACAGGGGTATATATTATTTTTCTTATTTTTACTCAAACATAGATTGTGGGTATTCGTTAGAACCGCCTCACCGAGGCGGTTCTAACGAGTACCCACAATCTATGTTTTGAGCAGAAATATGAAAAAACTATTAGATTTTTTGTCTAAAAATTTTCTGTTTTTGGAGATGAAAATTTCAATATATTTGAATAGGCATGTTTTCGTAATGAATGCAAGAAAGTATAAATTACAAAAAACGGTAAATCTGGGCAGTAAAAGTTAAAGTTGAGACTGTACCTTTATAAGATCCGTGACAAGCCAGGGAAGCGCGTTTAAGTTTCCTCTGAGTATGTCAAAGAGTGAAATAGCCACGAAAGCAGTTTGTGCATCAAGGCGATGGTTCTCACTTACAAAAATGTACATAGAAAATGTAGCTACCCCAATCTGAAGAAAAATCAATAAATACATAGGAGCCGCAACGTCAGAAAATGTACAAACATGTGCATCACATCATGAAAACATACCTACATAATTTTGACCCCCTTAAACCCCACTTTCATACAGTAAAACTGGGGTTTACAGGGGTATACATTATTTTTTTTATTTTTGCTCAAAAACATAGATTGTGGGTACTCTTTAGAACCGCCTTGTCGAGGCGGTTCTAACGAGTACCCACAATCTATGTTTTGAGCAGAAATATGAAAAATATCAAAAGTTTTTATCTGAAAATTTTCCGTTTTGGGTTGTAAAATTTTCAATATATTTTGAATAGGCGTGTTTCCGTAATGAAATGAAGACTAATTACGAAAACACGTCTATTCAAATATATTGAAAATTTCACCTCCAAAAACTGAAAGTTTTCAGATGAAAAATCTTATATTTTTTTATATTTCTGCTCGAAACATTGTGGGTACTCGTTCGGTTAGAACCGCGCTTCCAACGAGTACCCGCAATCTATGTTTTTACCCCTGTAAACCCCCGTTTTAATATATAAAAAGTGTGTTTTAAGGTAGTCAGAATTACACTGTTATGTTTTCGTGATGCAAATCAGCCTGCGCATCCGCGCAGTCTGATCAGAGTCTTGCTTGTCCACTTGAAGAAACTTTGTATGCTTGGCTATCAAAATTGCCCTTGGAGAAGATTCTAATCAGACTGCGCGAATGCATAGTCTGATCTGAATCTGTGCTGGGCGCTTATGTCCGACGGTACGTTTTCTCACGTTGCGACTGAAATGGTAAATTAAATGGCAATAAATACACATTACGAGAAGGAGACTGCCAAAAGTGTTTTTGACTCCCTTTTAAATCTATTCTACAAGGAAAGTATAATTTCCTCCAGTTGTGAACAAGTTGCTATTTCTTAGAGTAGTTCTCTTTTTCGAAGGAACCTTACGTGTACGAAAGTACTAGTAAACGGAAAATCAAGCAATACAGTCGAACCTCGTTATCTCGACTTCACTTATATCGAATTACCGCTTATCTCGAAGTAAAAATCTGGTCCCTTATTAAGCATAAAAATCTAAAAACAGCTAACAAAATATTGTGGAAAAGAGGAGAAATTGCTCCTAAGGAGTAACTTCTCCTCTTTTCCACAATATTTTCAATATGTCCCTATCTTCAGGAGTCAAATTAAATATTCATTTGTGAAATGTGGTTGTTCGGTTTATATCGGCCTCAATTCTGCAAATCTGTTATGTCGAGGTACGGATCTTGAAGTATTTCAGAGAGTCCCATGGACTTCGAGATAACGAGAGCCGACTGTATTTTTCTTTAGTAAAAAAACTTTTCAAACCATTGTTTTAACATTGCGCGCCAAATAAGTTATTTATATTATTTTTTTTATTCCCGCAAAATGCATCATGGGATTCCGCACAAGGTTGTAAGATCGTTTGACTCCTATACTGTTGAAAACTGTCTGTTCATCTAGAAGTGAAAAGAAGGGAATGATTCCCGATTTTCATATGTTGTACCCAAGACGTGGTTGGAATCTAACTTTTAGGGCCCATACGGCCGCAACTCTGAGACGCCTTTTTTACCATCTGATTAAAATATCGATTAATGCCGTAAGTGTTAATCGGAACATGGAACTATACACTTATATGGGCAACGGGGATATGCTGATATGCTTAATATATTCGAAACTATACAAAATTTAGTGCGACAGACGCGCATTTTTGTTACCTTAGTCAGATTCGCTAAACTCCAAAAGTTAGAAATCAAACAAGCGGCCCATGGGCAACGATTTGCTCACCTGATAAAAACAGCTATTGCATATCTGCAAATGCCATGCAATTTCTTCCAGTATTGCCACAGCAACTAAGACACAAATTTGACCATACCGTAAAAAGGTCAAAGGTCATCCTAGTATCATCATTTGAACAAGTTTGGTAGACCTTGAGTCCCCGATGCTGTATACCGATTCAGCCTCAAAGCTTTCTTAGTTCTGGAGAAGAAGATTTTTAAGTGTTTTACCATATATGGGAATGGCAGCCATCTTGTTTCAATGGCGCAGAACCATTGAATAATTTCGACAGAAGAACCCATGTAAAATCTGCTGAAAATTGCTCAAGAAATTTTAGTGAAGAAGACAATTAAAGATTTCATGATTTACATTGTACACAGCCCAGAGCCAAGGGCAGATAACCCCAAAATTTTTACGGTAGCTAAACAGTTTTACTTTTTTATTCATATGTTGTAAAAAAAAGTAAGAGAAAAGTCCAGGGAGTGCCACAATCACAAACCGCCGCCCTTCCCAGACCCCAAGAGGAAGAGGAAACCGACAAATCCAAACAAGCACAAATCGAACAAACGTACGAAAAGCACTACGATTAGCTCTCTCTTCTTCCCCAAGCGAGGTAATCGCAATACTAAAAGGACTGAAAAACACAAGAACAAAATGACACACGGAAAGACATACAACAAATCGCCTCGTAGAATAAACCACAAAGCAACAAAGAGTAAGACTAACACCGGGACCACCGCCTTAGAACGGTCAGTAGAGTAAACCACCGGGGGGTTTAAAGCACTTTTACAGCCAGCCAACTTCACCCTGGGTCCCGATGCTACTCTTAAGTTTCAGCCATTAGTCTTTAATATACACTGAGAAAATGATTGTTTAACATTTTCCCCATACAAAAGGCGGAAATTTGATCTTACCGTAAAAAGGTCAAAGGTCAACCTTAGACAATCATTTGAACAAACGTGGTAGACCTTGAGGCCCCAATGATATATACTAAGATTCAGCTTCAAATCTTTCTAGGTTCAGGAGAAATTTATTTTAGTTTTTTTTTTTACTGTACATGGGCATGGTGGGCATCTTGCTAAATGATCGAAACCATTAAAACAAATTGTCAATATCCTTTCGACAAAAGGCCTCATGTGAAATCTGGTGAAAAATGCTCAAGCGGATTCAGAGAAAAAGATTCCATAATTTTTATACAAGACAAGGGCAGATGACCCCTAGGGGACAAAATTTTGATTTTAGAAGTTTTAACTACTTTAAGCATGCATTGTAAGTTTCAGCCATTAGTCTTTAATAAATTTTGAGAAATTATTTTTCAACATTTTCCCCATACAAATGCATGGGGGCACAATTTGACCTTGTAGTAGAAAGGTCAAAGGTCAACCTACGACCATCGTTTGAACAAATCTGGTAGACCCCGATGCCATATACGAAGAGTCAGCCCAAAGCTTTTTATGTTCTGGAGAAGAAGATTTTTAAGTGTTTTTACCATAAATGGGCATGACGGCCATCTTGCTAAGTGCACGGAACAATTTGAACAAATTGTCAATATCCTTTCGACAAAAGGCCCCATGTGAAATCTGGTGAAAATTGCTCAAGCGGTTTCAGAGAAAAAGACATATAAAGATCGAACGATTTTATACATGCATATAGCCCTCGGGAAAGGGCAGATAACCCTCAGGGGACAAAATTTTGATTTCAACTAAGAAGTTTAACTTCTTTAATCATACATAGTAAGTTTCGGCCATTAGTCTTTAATAAATTTTAGAAAAAAAATTCTTTTCATCATTTTTACCATACAAATGCATGAGGACATAAATTTGACCTTAAGTAGAAAGGTCAAGGTAGACCTTGAGTCCCAAATGCCATATACCAAGATTCAGCCTCAAAGCTTTCTTGGTTCTGGAGAAGAAGATCTTTAAGTGTTTTTACCATATATGGGCATGGCGGTCATCTTGTTTAAAGAACCATTCGAACAAATTGTCACTATCCTTTCGACAAAAGGTCCCATGTGAAATCTGGTGAGAATTGGTCAAGCAGTTTCATAGAAAAAAAAACTTTTAAAGATTTCATGATTTTATACATATATATAGCCAAGGGGCAAGGAAAGATAACCCCCAGGGGACAAAATATTGATTTTAACTAGGAAGTTTAACTACTTTAATCAAGCATTGTAAGTTTCAGCCATTAGTCTTTAATACATTTTGAGAAAATGATTTTTCCCATACAAATGCATTGGGACGCAAATTTTACCTTGCCGTAAAAAGGTCAAAAGTCAACCTACAATCATCATTTGAACAAATTTGGTAGACCTTGAGTCTCTGATGCTATATACCAGGTTTCAGTCTCGAAGCTTTCTTGGATCTAAAGAAGAAGATTTTTAAGTGTTTTTACCATAAACGGGCATGTCGCCCATCTTACTTAATGGACCTTGACCATTTGAACAAACTTTTAATCCCCCATTAACAGAAGGCTCTGTGTGAAATTTGAAGAAAAATGGCCTAGGGATTTCAGAGAAGAAGTCGTTCTAAGATGTTACGGACGACAGAAGGACGGACGGATGATAGACGACGGACGGTAAGTGATCACAATAGCTCATCCTGAGCCTGCCTTCGGCTCAGGTGAGCTAAAAAGGTGATGGGCAAGACTCGGCCAGCGAGGCACATTCCCCTCCGAGCGTATATCAACTGACGCCTCCCATGAAACAGGGCAACCGCAGACATCAGGCAAGAGACGGCTACCCATGGACATAGGCGCCCCCACGATCCATCACAGTCACCATGACCCGCGCAACACGGCAGCCCCAGGCATCGGAAAACAGATGTTCAGCACAGTGAGATCTTACAAAGGGTATATTAAGCCTAAAATGTGGAACAAAATTCGCTAAGATTCATTTCGCAGTGACAAGTCAGTCTTATTGTGTTGAGGTTTTACGGCCCAGTCAACCCAATGGGGTCATGTCGAGCGCGGTCAGTTTGCCTAACCGCACGTTTACTGTGCAGGCTTAGTCCTCTTAGCGGTTCACCAGTAGTGTGCACATTCTTTCGCCAGAAACTGACAACTGCCCTTCTTGAAACATCGGAAAGGGGAAAGTCAGTCTTAGATTTGGACAAATTTAGCATTTAAATACTGAGCACTCAATGGTATAAATATTAAGCTGTCAGAGAATCTGACTATAACCCCGCTGCAGCTCTACTGGAGGAGAAATAGATATAGTGTTGAAATATTTTGAATTCATCTTTACCAGGTAACACCACTGTAGGACATGGTAACATAGCATCCTTAAACCTATCAAGGGATTTTAATCCATGAGTTATGGGCCCTTGGCCCTGATTCCTTAATGCATGACACATCAACTCGGTGTCCATGCATGTACCACTTTTTCAAAAACCCCAAGTGTGGTATAAGTTCCATCGGAGTAGGACCACAAACATAAAAGATAACTCCAAGAGTTATAGACCCTTGGCCCCTATTCAGGTATACACGATACATCCAGTCATTGTCCATGTTGATACGAGCTTTCAGCTTTCTAGGTTTCATAGTTCCTGAGAAATCTATTACGAAAATTTTCAAGAATGCAAAATTTGAAAACATATGAAGGGACTAAACTCCAAGAGTTATGGCCCTTTGCCACTATTCGGCCACTACACCTTCCTTACCTTAGAGACCGCCACTACACTTTCCTTAGTATAGTATGTTGCACTGAAGTAGGAACACAAACATAAGTTATTGAAAACCTACAAAGGGACATAACTCTAAGAGTAACGGAGCCTTGGCCCCTATTCCGGTACACACAATACAACCAGTCATTGTCCATGTTTAAACGAACTTTCAGCTTTCTAGCTTTCATAGTTCCTGAGAAATCTGTTACGAAAATTTCAAAGAATTGCAAAATTCGAAAACCTATGAAGGGACATAACTCCAAAAGTTATGGGCCCTTGGCCACCATTCTGCCACTACACCTTTCTTACCTAAGAGACCGCCACTACACCTTCCTTACCTTACAAACCAAGTATAGTATGTTTCACTGAAGCAGGACCACAAACATAAGTTATTGAAAACCTACAAAGGGACATAACTCCAAGAGTAATGGAGCCTTGGCCCCTATTCTGGTAAACACAATACAGCCAGTCATTTTCCATGCTTATACGAACTTTCAGCTTTCCAGCTTTCATAGTTCCTGAGAAATCTGTTATGAAAATTTCCAAGAATTGCAAAATTCGAAAACTTATGAAGGGACATAACTCCAAGAGTTATGGGCCCTTGGTCACCATTCTGCCACTACACCTCCCTTACTTTAGACACCAAGTGTGATATAAATTTCATCGAAGTAGGACCACAAACATAAAAGTTATTGAGCAAAATGCATTTTATTTTTTGAAAACCTACCAAGGGACATAACTACAAGCGTTATAGACCCTTGGCCCCTATTCTAGTAAACACAATACAGCCAGTCATTGTCCATGTTTATACGAAATTTCAGCTTTCTAGCTTTCATAGTTCCTGAGAAATCTGTTACAAAAATTTTCAAGACTGGCAAAATTTGAAAACCTATCAAGGGACAGAACTTCAAGAGTTATGGGCCCTTGGCCACCATTCTGCCATTACACCTTTTTTATCTCAGAGAACAAGTGTGATATTAGTTTCATTGAAGTAGGACTACAAACATAAAATTTATTAAGCAAAATGCATTTTAAATTTTGAAAACCTACCAGAGGACATAACTCCAAAAGTTATGGATCCCTGGCCACTATTCTGCGACTACACCTTACTTACCTCAGAGACCAAGTGTATTATAAGTTTCCCTGAAGTAGGACCACAAATATAAAAGTTATTAAGCAAATGCATTTTAATTTTTGCAGTCACGGAATCACGGAATGACGGAATCACGGAATGACAATATTACGGAATTACAGAATCACGCAAGGACATGGCAAATTCAGTATAGCCCCACTTCAAAGCCATCTCAGTCACGATGACCCACGCAACACGGCAGCTCCGGGCATCAGGAAAGAGATGTCCGACATTGCCGACAGCAATACCAAAGTTCAGCATTAACAATGAAACACCGATTACTGAGCTGATGATATTCTCAGGCACAAACAAATCATCCACAGGCATGAGCTATATATGCGTAACTACACCAAATTCTGTGTAAAAGATGCGCATTTCTGAAATTTATCTTCGTCACTGGCGTTAAAGTCCAAAAGTTGGAAACCAAAACGTGACGGGCAACTTAATTTGATTTGAACAAATTGAACTGTTACTAAAAAAAGACCAATGGTCCCCATCCATGATTCCCACGACTAAAAGTCTTCTTAAACTGGAGTCCGCCAAACAATTTACGTTTGCCACTAAACACACCCGGTTTAACTGCAGAAGAAAATCAACAATATTTATTTTCTTCAAAGATATATATTGTAGTCAGGCATACGAACCACCGTTTTGGAAAATAGCAAATCAATATGGATAGATAAAAAATGTTTTACGTGAAAATATATGTAATACTACGTTAACTAGTTGAAACAAATTATTTTTAGATAAAGACGTAAAAGTTCTTACGGCAAAAGGAGCAAGTGTCCAAGAGAAGTGCATAAGCATTCCGGCAGTTCGATCTTTTCTGGTGTACTCCGATTCCTTCTCTCTAATATCTAGTACCTTCTTTCCAAAAGCCATTTCCCAAGCATATAACTTCAAAACCTACAAATAAAAATCTAAAAGTTTGCCTTAGAAAATAATGAACCCACAAACGAACGAAAACAGGAGCCTTGATTTTTATAAAGTCTCTTCGTGTAAAGCTATGTAGTTTGCGAGGCTGAATACGTCCCCTAGCACTGGCTTAAACATCACGAAAACATACCTATATAAGTTTGACCCCGTTAAACCCCACTTTTATACAGTAAAACTGGGGTTTACAGGGGTATACATTATTTTTCTTATTTCTGCTCAAAACATAGATTGTGGGTACTCGTTAGAACCGCCTCGTCGAGTACCCACAATTTATGTTTTTTAGCAGAAATATGAAAAATATCAGAATTTTTTATCTGAGTATACCCCTGTAAACCCCAGTTTTACTATATAAAAGTGGGGTTTAAGGGGGTCAGAATTATATAGGTGTGTTTTCGTGATGAGTAGGTCGGTCACGTTTCAATTCTCAACATTTTCCAGAAGAATTTGTTTGACGTGACTCGACTATGGTCGGGCTCTCCGATGTTCTACCGGCCTTTTGAATCGATTGTTTCGATCCAAAGTATACATGCACCAAAGTGTCTTTACGGTTGTTGTCCACGTTATCACTGACCAATGAAATAAAACCGCGCGTTAGACCGACTAACCAGTTATGCACGATATGATACCCACAATTTGTTGTCTTGGAATCGCACTCTATTTCTAAACTAAACGTTTTTCAAATATTTTTAGCCTATTGTTTATAAATAGACCCAACGTTACTAAAGATTCCGAGTTCTATTGCTGTTGTCCGCATGCCTATCGCTGACCAATAAAGTTAATCCACGCAAATAGTGTTTGTACAACATCCAGGTAACGGTTATTTATAGCGGCTCTATTCTTGTTGTTGTGACTTCAGAGTGCTATTTTAAGAATGTTATCTGTAAAACCTGGACTGGACTTAAGTGGCAAACAGTGCAGACCAAGATCAGACGCCACGTCCTTTGTTTGGTCTCTCTTTAGTTGTTAGTTCTATTATATACTTAGTAAGGCTGGCACAATTAATCGGATAATCAAATAATCGACAAATTCCACAAAAATGATTATCGTCACAGATGTGCTAATAATTGCTCATTTGATTTCTGTGTATGTTACTTAACCATATTTACCTTTAGTATTCAGACAGCTCAGCTCCTTACCATACATTATCTAAAATTTGAACAAGAATAATTTACTACCCAATGTTGTGTCTAAAATAGCTGGATGAGTTGCAAACAGTGTAGACCATGATGAGACGCCGTGTTTGCAAAGGGTGTAGACTGATTAGACACTGTGTTCTATGGTGTATGATCTGGGTCTACACTGTTTGTTAATGTCCCTTTGTGGAGGCGCCACGGATAAATTGGTTAATGCAATAATCTCTAATTCGGTGCAGTGGGAGGGCTGATTTCCGTACTTGTAATATTTAAAGAAATTAGTTCCATATTTGTACTAGTGCAACTATAGTGATCATGTTGGACCTCGTCAAGCAAAAGAGTGTCTTCAAACATGCATAAACCATGCAAGTTCACATCATCCTGCGCATGCGCGCAGCATCATTCTGGCATTTGCTCTCCATTCATACATCTTGTGGTATCTACTGATTCTGTTAGCGGACAGTGAAGGCCTTGATCAGACTGCTCATCCGCGCAGTCTGATCTAGGCCTTCGCTGCCCGCATATGCCCGAAGACACGTTTCCGCTTGGCGCGGCCCAGTTTTTCTTCAGCATAAAGTACCTGGATCCCGTTCAAGATTTCATTCACCAGCTTCATCCTTTTATCTTTTTCATCCATCCCCATTTTGGCGGCTGCACGACATTTTCTCACTAGGTACACATTGATCGGGGTAATAACAAGCAGTACCCCTAGACCACCCAGCATAGCCCAACCTACCTTGAAATGAAAATACATATTATACAATTTAGCACTAGATATATACGTTGATCGATGAGATCACAAGAAATACTCCTAAACCCCAACCTAACTAGAAATGAAAATACACATTACACAATTCAGCATTAGGTATATATGGTGATCGGGGTGATCACAAGCAGTACCCCTAAACCACCGAGCATAGCCGAACCTACCTAGAAATGAAAATTCACATAATAAAATTCAGCACAACAAACCGCCCAACCTACCTAAAAATGAAAATTCACATTACACAATTCAGCACTAGGTATATACGTTGATCGGGTGATCAGAGGCAGTATCCATAAACCACACAGCATAGCCCAACCTACCTAGAAATAACAAAAATCACGTTATACAATTCAGCACTAGCTAAAAACGTTGATCAGGATGAGCACAAGAAGTAGCCCTAATCCACACAGCATAGCCAAACCCATCTAGAAATGAAAATTCAATAATACAACTCAGCACTAGATATATACGTTGACTGAGGTAATCAAAAGCAGCACCCCTAAACCACACAGCATAGCCCAGCCTACCTAGACATGAAAATACGCATTATACAATCCCGCAAGGACATGATACCATGTGTCTGATGAGACATACTGGCCGTGCAATTCGAAAATATGTTTTCAGGCAAATGCGGACAGCGAAGGCACAGATCAGCCTGAAATAGGAAAATACCCATTTTACAATTCAGCACTAGGTATATACATTGATCGTTGAGATCACAAGTAGTACCACTAAACCACCCTGCATAGCCCAACCTACCTAGAAATGAAAAGTCACATTATACAATTCAGCACTAGTTATATACGTTGATTGGTGAGATCACAAGCAGAAACACTAAAGCATCTAGCATAGCCCAACCTACCTATAAATGAAAAGTCACATTCAGCAATAGGTATATACGTTGATCGGTGAGATCACAAGCAGTAACACTAAACCACCCAGCATAGCCCAACCCACATAGAAATGAAAATTTACATTATACAATTCAGCACTAGGTATATACGTTGATCGGACTGATCACAAGCAGCACCCAATATAGCCCAACCTACCTAGACTGAAAATACGCACTATACTGACACCATGTGTCTGCGAGACGTATTGATCGCGCCATGCGAAAAGGTGCTTTCGGGCATATGCGGACAGCGCAGGCGTAGATCAGCCTGATCAAGGCCTTCCCTGGCCGCTAAGAGAATCAAAGGATACTAAAGAATGTAGGTATTGAATGCAAAGTCCAAGATGATACGTTTCAAAATGCGCAGGATTGTTTGAAGTTCGAAGGCACTTTTTCGCTTGACGCGGTCCATATACGAACAGTAAAGTTCCCAGAGTAGTCTGCAAAATCCGTTAGAATTAGTGCTCATAATTTATAAATGGAACGTGGCCGTTACTTCAAACAAAGAATTCCACATGAGCATCGATTTGTGTGTAATGCAATCAGATAGAAGACAAGGAGCATTTTTTCCTGTTTTGAAGTGAAGACCATCACGAAAACATGCCTATATAATTTTGACCCCCTTAAAGCCCACTTTTATATAGTAAAACTGGGGTTTACAGGGGTATACATTATTTTTCTTATTTTGCTCGAAAACATAGATTGTGGGTACTCGTTAGAATCGCCTTGCTGAGGCGGTTCTAACGAGTACACACAATCTATGTTTTGAGCAGAAATATGAAAAATATCAGTTTTTATGATAAGAAATTTTCTATATATTTAAATAGGCGTGTTTTCGTAATGCATTCGAATTTCATTGGCTCGAACACCTTTGGGATCATGGAAAACTGTTCAGGACATGAGTAGTTCGAGCCACTTAGGGTTAATCATGGTGCCAGGTCAGGAATCAAATAGCGAAAATTAAGAAATGTTTTCTAATTTTCTTGACAATAATTGTATGTTGAGTTTACTCATTAGAATCGCCTCAAAGAGGAGATTCTACTGAGTACATACAATATACAATTTCGAAGAATAAACCACAAAACAACAAAGAGTAAGACTAAAACCGGGACCACCGCCTTAGAACGGTCAGTACAGTAAACCACCGGGTGGGGCAGGGAGGTTAAAGCCCTTTTACAGCTAGCCAAATTTACCCGCCGTCGTGCAATTGAAGAGAGAAGCATAGCCATCAACAATGACTGGGTTGACAACTAGGCATGCAGTCTGCCGCATAATATTCAGGCTATAGCCAATTCTTTCATAACGGTTAATTAGTTTTCTGAATTGCTTCGAAAAGTTAGATTTTCCTACATTTTTTCTAAATCTTTACACTAAGGCACCGTAAAATTCTGGTTCCGATAAAGATTGTTGCAGAAGTATTTTCAGACTGACGCTATATTTTTCTACCAAGGCACTGTGTCTGCGATAAAATTTCGAAAACGCCTTACAAAGTTTAAAATAACGATAGCACTGCCTAAGAAGTTTGGCAGTAAGGGCTTTATTACGGCAGTTAAAGTCACTAAGATTTGAAGAAGCTCTGGCGAATCTAATAAGGTATGTATACCCTATATGAGGTACGCCGGGGGACATCGCCATCCAGAAAAGGGAAATTGACTATATCAGAATCAAAATCGTCTCGTTTATCATAAATTTTGGTGGAAACTGTACCATTAGATATACATAGATTCAAATCCAAAAAAGGTGCCTCGGTATCGGAAGAATTGGCTCTATTTAATTGGAGTTTCTTAGGGTATATGCGGTCTACCATTTGGTCAAAGTAAATACTGTCAATATTCAATAAATCACCATATCTTGAATTGAAAGCCTAAATATTGTCAGCTTGATTTTCCCGTGAGAGAGACTTCATGAAATCTCTCTCATAACAAAAAAGAAACAAATCTGCAACAAGAGGAACACAATTAGTTCCCATCGGAATACCAATAGTTTGCCTATAAAGTTTAGTTCCAAATCTAATAAAAATATTATCCGAAAGATAAACAAGGGCATCACAGACTTTTTGACAAGACTATGAATTGTGATTGTTGTATACATCAGAAGTGAAAAAAGCACAGTCCTCTTTGCAAGCCAAATATTTGGTAGTCTCCCGAATAAACGTTCGGTTAATTAAATCAATAAGTTTATCTTTTATAAGATTATGAGATAACGTAATATACAGTGTAGAAAAATCATATGTAGACAATTTAGAAGCCTTAAAGTTTTTAGATTTAAATTAATTGAGAATTCATTTGAATTTTTAATTGACCAAAATAATTAATTCCGTCCCTTTCGTAAAAAGTATCATATTATCTAATACAATGTTTTTTAACAGCAGTAAGGCAGTTTGGATAAAACAGTAGTCGTACACGAACTAGAATTCGCAATGAAACGTGCTTTATAAGGTCGTTTATGAAGTTTCGGTAACCAATATAATGTAGGAAGTCTGTCTTGTTTTTCTTTAATACTCACTGCAAACTTAGCAGTAATTTCGATAGAACGGGTATTAACAATAGTTCTTGTATTAGAGTATTGATACTGTATAATGAAGTCGTCACACAACAACATTATTAGCAACTTTATCAACTGGAGCCAAAACATACTTACTATGAAATTCTTGGATACCTTGTTTCAAATATCGAAAAGATAATTTAGGCTTAGGAGGGAGAAGATCAAGATTATTAGAGTAAAATAACACACGTTCATCAATGATCTTAAAATCTTTAATTTCCAATTATTTAAAGCATTAGACTCAACATGCTCTCCTTTACACCAACGCGTACAATAATCATTTAAAGCACTGACAATTGTTTCCCGACATTAATTGAAATCAATGTGGGCTGAGAATCTATATTTAGGTCTTTTTGAAATAACTGAACGGATTCGTGAATCAATCTTCAAGTTACCAGTGCCAATATGACCCGCTGGTTGAAAAAAAAATAGAATCTTTACAATCTCAAGAATCAGGGGAACTAGTTTCAATATCAAGACCAGAATCTTATTTATTGAAATTAAGTATAGTAATACGGATAGGTTTGTTATAGTTGTAACAGATAATAAGAGATTCCGTGTTTTCGAAATATGAAGGTATAGCCGATATAACATTATTATCTCGAAATATGCTAGGTAAATCTATGAATTCAATACCTTTATTATTAATGAATTGAATTTTGATGAAGTGTCTAATGTTGTTAATTTCAGAATCAATGTAAAGAGGAAGAGCATGTAGAGTATAACATCTAGTAAGGCGAGCTGCTTCATACAGTAGTTGCGGTCATGGTACTTAAGCCGTAATCCAAACTCATAAATCCATAAAAGAATGACGAATCAGAATGTTCAGACCAACAGACATGGACCCCAGAACAAAGGTTGTAATCAGGCGTCCGCGGATAGTAAGCATTACTTGGTAAGCAAGCTTCGCCCACCATGCCCATAGGCCTGAACGAAGGAAATATCGGTAGAAGCGTATGTCCGGGATTTGGGAAGTCTACCTATGGCGCGTCACTGGCAAAAACATCAGAAACAATTCTGGAAACTGCCACATTGTAGGGATTAACTAGATCATGATGTCTCCCACAGAACTTCTTAAGTGTTGCTACCAGTTTGGTTTTTTGATACCCCTGGCTCAACAACGTTGTAGTGAGCACTTTCCCACGCTCCATGAAGTCCTGATAATTTGAACAGGTTCTGGCATAATGGATTAACTGTGAAACGTAAACGCCGTATGCTGGTGCAGAAGGGATATTACTGCTCAGGAATGGAAAGTTAACATTGGGAAAATTGAAGTCATCCCGTTTGTCGTAAAGCCTAGTAGTAAGCTTTCCATTGTCAATGTAGAGATAACAATCCAAGTATGAGGAGGAGGCTGCAGTTTCCGTTGTTTCCTTTATTTCAAGTTCACGTGGATAGATGAATTCTGAATTTGTACAAACTCCGCCTCATATGAGTATAAAAACAAGTCGGCAAGTAACGATGCACAGTTAGTACCCATCGGTATGCCGACTGTTAGCTGAAATATCCGAGCGCCGAACTCCACAAAAATATTGTCGATTAGATATTCCAGCATCTTTATGACATCTGCATCTGAGTATTTTTGTGGCGCATCAGAGTGATCTTATGTGTCTTTGTAGCCAATGACAACATAATGAAATCGACGGTTACCATTCTTGTGGAAGAAACACTCGTTGATAATTGCCCTTAATTTATATTTCAATTTATCATGAGGAATAGTAGTGTAAAGAGTAGAGAAATCGAAAGATTTTATACTGTTGACGGAACGAAGAGATTGTGCCTTTAGGTTTTCTAAGAGCTCTTTGGAGTTTTTCAGGATCCACATCTGATTAACACCACTTCTGGCATATTCAGTGTCACAATACTTCTGAATGCCTTCTTTAACTGCGGTTAGTATTCGTGTTAGAATCTGAGAAAGAGGCTTGGTTGAGCACTTAGCTGAACCCGCAATATATCTCTGTTTGTACGGATTCTTGTGAAGTTTAGGAATCAAGTACAGTTTGAGATGGTCAATATCTTCCTCTGGGAGGGAAATTCCAAATGTCAGCATCACCGAATGGTGGTTTTGTAGAATTTCTTCCTTGGACATAGCAGTAAGATTATAAGTAGGTTTTCCGGTCATGGTACTCATACCACGCTCTTCCATTAAGCAGTTTATACAGTGTGTTTTGCAAACAAACACAATGTTGTTAGATGCCTTGTCGGCTGGAACAACGACAAACTTCTCATGGATTTCAGCTAACTCAGCAGCAACATCTTGCTCATCAAACACCGATTCATGTCGGAGAGACATGGTTCTGCTGAGTACTGAGACACGTCTGTTTACCAAGGACATTACCGATTTAACCCATTCAGACAGGGTGTCAACCTCAACGTCCTCTTTCTTGGCCCAGCGTCGTGCATACTCTTCAACAGATCATGTTTTCTATCATAAAATTTATTCGCCTCATCATCTAACTTATGTAATGAAGAAATAGACAGTGGAGCTAGTTTAGAAAGCATTTGATGATGTCCAGGATTTAAGAGAATATTTAAATAAAAAAGAGATAAGACAGTTTTATGTTTTTGTTTAAAATTTCCATTTTTACGCATACTATGGGATCGCATATTACGTTTTTTAATATCTAAAAGGGGAAAAAACATCGAAATACGGCATTTTAGAAATATTTCCTTCATGGTAAATATTATCATTAAATCCAAGTGGAAAAGGGGTTTGTAAACATTTAATCCATTTAAGTTTGGGTTCATGTCTTAAAATATTTTTTAATCTTTCGGTAGAATAGGACTTGTGTATAATTTTTTCAACAGGTTGAACCAAAACTTTACTAGATGATCATGAATGACCAGCTCTCCGGAAACGTTTATAAAGAAAAGTATAAATTTTCTTTGCTTTTTTAACTTTAAACAAATGTTGCTTAAACATAGTTTCAAGGGCCCGTTTGGTCTGTCCACCATACTGCATTCCTCAGTCTTCTTCGCTGCAAGTGAGAACATATATAACATCCTCTGATTTACAGTCTAAATCAGAGCTGTTTACAACTGAAAATTGTCTATGATTAACTGAAGAAATAATTGTTGACTGACAAATTAAATGATTACAGCAGATGCAACTCTTGGCATTGCACTTAGAAATGTTAGGGTACATACCGTTCGTTTTATAAGGATTCTTATATTTCAGAATAGAAGATTTAATTGGAAAAAGTCTAATTCTAAGGTGATTACGGAAAATATTATAATTGACAGCGCCATATAAATTTATAAATGATACAGAGTGAAGTTTCAAAGGCGAAACGTTAACAGTAGGTAACAAAGAGTTTAATCTAGCAGTAGAACGGAGAATATGTAAAGAAAAAGCTGAATGTAGCCAAATAGGAAAAATAGTATTTTTTTAATCTATTCGTGATATGCATATAATTGTAAAGGAAGTAATACCATCAGATAAAAAGCAGTATTCGTACCGGCTATTACAGGCAGTAAGTAGCGATGCAAACAGGCAGTAGGACCGATGCATACAGGGTATAACAACAACCGACAATATAAAACTAAGTCTAATATAAGTCCAAAGAAACGTAAAGTAAGAAATTGTTATAAACGGGATACGAACACCGGTAAATATCTAACCTTCAATGAGATATAAATTAGAATCATGAGGAAGAAGAATACGAAAGGTGATTGTAAAGTACAAACTGGCACTTGAAATAATAACACCATTAAATGAATGTACGAGAAGACTTTCTATAGGTTTTTTTTTTTTTGTTTTTTTTTTTTTCGTCGTTTTTTATGTTGTTGTTGTTTGTTTTTTTCTGACTAGTTCTGTTTGTATTCGTGGCGCCTCTTTCTGAGGAAACACAAACCAATGTTACGGAAGCAATGAACTGAATAAACCTTCTATTATTTCAATGACTTCTTAAATATTGTTTATATATATTTTGAAGAACTGCTTGATAAAAATATCCCGAAGAACTCCAGTGAACTGAAACTAATTCATCCCGATACCGACACTCCCGTAAACTGTATTGCTGCCATATAAAAATTGGATCTAGACCCAGTCAGCATTCTACGTAAATCTATATCGGGCCGTCATCGGCCCGTCAGGGTGGCTGACGGGCCGATGACGGCCCGATGTAGATTTACGCAGAATGCTAGCTGGGGACAGATTGCCCTTAGAAACATACAAAACATAGAAATAATGAAAATCTGAGCATCACGAAAACATGCCTAATAGTATATAAATTTGATTCCCTTAAACGCCACTTCTGTATAGTAAAACTGGGGTTTACAGGGGTATACATTATTTTTCTTATTTCTGCTCAAAAACATAGATTGTCTCGTCGAGGCGGTTCTAACGAGTACCCACAAAGCAGAAATATGAAAAATGTCGGAATTTTTTATCTGAAAATTTTCATTTTCATGGTGGTAAAAATTTCAGTATATTTGAATGGGCATGTTTTTCGTAATGGTTTCGGTTTCATTGAGACTCTCCGTATGGCAGCGTTGTAATTTGCAGGGCTCCATACGCCAATCAACCGTTCTTGGATCGTGTACTTCTATCTCACATATTTACCCTTAAAGCGCCAATAACAACTGCAGCAGACAATATCTTGAAATATTTATTTTTTTATTTTATTTATTTATTTATTGATTTTTAAAAAAAAAATAAGATTTGACATTTCATATGAATTTGCGACAATTTGAATAAAATGTGAAGCCTTATTTTAATAATAATAAGAAAATAGAATGTCGTCTGCTGCAATTTTGCTTGGCACTTAAATGGTTAACATCAAACATACATTTACCCTTTCAGCCATACAGACAAAGATGGATGCCTTCGCAAGCAGTGCAGATGCAGAGGAGACGGCTCGTCACGAGCCGTCTCATCAGGTTCTACGCCATTTGTAACTTAATTTTCATTTTTTTCTAACTTGCACCCTCAACGGATGTGTCCATATTCAGAAATTAAATGGAAATCTCCTTATCAAAAACTGAAGGGTCAAAAACGGTTAACCATCACGAGAACATGCCTATATAATTTTGACACCCTTAAACCATACTTTTATATAGTAAAACTATGGTTTTCGGGGTATACATTACTTTTTCTTTTTTTTTTTTTTTTTGCTTGAAAAGATAGATTATGGGTACTCGTTAGAACCGCCTCGCCGAGGCATGTTTCGAGCACAAATATGAAAAATACCAGAGTTTTCTATCTGAAAAGTTTCAGTATTTGGAGGTGAAATTTTTCGTAATGACTGGCAGCTTACCTCATTATACAGGAACACTAGAGAGAGCAGGATACATAAAGGACACTTCACAAAAGCCCAGGCTATGGTATATACGTGCCGGACTTGTTCAGCGTCAACAGACATGAGATTTACCATTTCACCGACAGTTGATTCTACCCTCGCAGAGTTGTTCATTGATAGAGACTGAAAGTTAGACATGAAATATCATCAAAAAAGAAGATAAGCGACAAAGGCTTATATATATATATATATATATATATATATATATATATATATATATATATATATATATATATATATATATATATATATATATATATATATATGCGAAAAAAGAACTGACTTCACATGCCACTTTTTTCGCATAGATTTCTTATCTTGTGCCGTGAACTTTTTCTCTTTTATCCATATATATGCAATTTTCCAATATTTTAATAGAGGTTCTTAAAACAAAGTTCATTTTACACCCAAAGCTTTGACGGTTTTCTTGACATCCCGCTCTATGTAATGCTGTGTACGGGGGTGATATCTATAATTTCGACGTACTCGTCTTTCTTTGCAGGATAGCTTCTTTTTGTCATTTAGATATACCGCAATATAAGTCTATGGAATGGCTGTCGAGTTAGGACATTATCACCAATAAAAACAGCTTGCTCGATTTCACTTTTTTGTGTTGTTTTGCTTTACGATTTTTTCATCTCATGTTTAAATTAAAAAATCAATATTTGTACCATCGCTGAATTTATTCATAACATGCTATCAAAGATTAAAGAGATTGTAGGCCTCAAATGTATAACATTTACATATTTCCATACATTGTTGTTTCCAATCGTTAAGGACTACTGGGATATTGATAGACTTTGTCGTCATAAAAAGTATGAGCAGTGTCAAGCCAAACGCGTCTTCTGGACCTAAGGATAGCAATGAACCGGATCAGCCTGTGCTTTCATGTAAATGCAAATGCAAATGATCTGAATCTTCACTGAGAGCACATGTCCGAAGATAAATTATCTCATCATCACAAAAACATACCTATATAATTTTGACCTCCTTAAACCCCAGTTTTATATAGTAAAACTGGGGTTTACAGGGATAAACATTAGTTTTCTAAATTCTGCTCAAAAACATAGATTGTAAGTACTCGTTAGAACCGTCTCGGCGAGGCAGTTCTAACGAGTACTCACTACACAGGTTTTGAGCAGAAATACAGAAATATGAAAAATATCAGAATTTTTATTTTTTTTCATTTTTGGTGGTGAAATTTTCAATATATTTGAATAGGCGTATTCTCGTAATGCGTTGCGGCTCATATCTATGGAAACTATGTTCTTCTAAAATATTACTTTTTTTCAATAAAATAAAAAAAAAATGAAAAAAAAAAATAAACGTGGGGACCGTTTTGATTATAAAACCATAACTTGATTTGTGTAATGAAAACTGCTGATGAAATAACTAACACATTCAAATTAGGTTAAACAGCAACTAAATTGCAAAGTTTCGCCTAATAATGAAGTGCCCTCCCTATTCATATACCCCAATTTTCATATTTGATGAGCAAGGTTGGTGTCTACCTAGTAAGCACATAATATCATAACGTCGCTTCGACGTCGCGGCGACGTCATGATGTCGCGGCGACGTTGAAACGACGTTGTTACGACGTTGTGTGTTAGCTGTGTATATTACATAGACTTATTAACGTAAATAACACCGATATAGATATATTAGCCACACTACTCACTTGGGTAGTCTAGTTACCCCAAATTTCAACAGACGACATTTTGAAATAGTTTTATTAATTTTCCTAGTTAATAGGATTTAACATCAGATGCAAATTGTCTGAAATGTCAAATCCTATTTTTTGGGAAAAAAAAGAACGATATCATTAATTTACCATCTACTGAATTTGCCCAGAAAGTACTAAAGGTTGAACCTTTATGTGTAGATCTCGTTTTGAAATATTAGGGAAGGCAACCTCCCGCTTGATTTGTTTGTTAGTGTTGAGGTTTTACGGCCCACTCAACCCAATGGGGTCATGTCGAGCGCGGTCAGTTTACCTAACCACACGTTTACTGGGCAGGCTTTGTCCACTAAGCGGTTAACCAGTATTGTGCACATTATTTTGCCAGAAACTGACAACTGCCCTTCTTGAATCAGCGGAAGGGAGTTAATGACGTTGAAAATATTTCATGATCAATCTCCACGAAAGAATGTTGCCGACCTCGGCGGGGGTTGAACCCGCGACCTCCTGGTCTCCAGTCGGATGGCGCATCCAACTGAGCCACCGAGGCCGGCACCTCCCGCTTGAAAAAATATTCTCGTCATACCAATTAACTCTAAACTCATGCTACAGGGCTACTTGATGCCCAAAATATACCGGATAAAACAAGATTGTCTGTAGCTGGCATTGTCAGCTATTCAATAAAAAACAATATTTTGATTACTAAAATTTAAGCCGGGACACAGTATTTCTTACAAGATTGCATGCGTGTACATCCTCGCAAACTATAAATAGTCAAACCGCACTGGCTGGAACTTTTGGGACCATGAAAATTTGTTCGAGATATGGGTAGTTCGAGCCATTGAGGGTTAATCCTGGCGCTAGGTTAGGAAGCAAATGGTGAGTAATTAAAGGAAATCTTTTTGATCTTCCATATAATAATTGTATGTCGAGTGTACTCATTAGAATCGCCTCATCGAGGCGATTCTAATGAGTACACTCAACATACAATTTCATATTAAAATGACAAAATTTCCCCAAATATTTGTTCTCTTGATCTATTGGAAAAATTACGTAGGTACTCAAAAACGAGTTCTAAATAGCCATGGTAAACGAGCCATCGTTGTTCGAGCTATCGAGGTTCTTCTGTAGCTGTATTAATAAAACCGAGTATCCGATTTTTGTTCGTTTGTGTGTTCTTTGTTTCCAAAGACAACCGTTTAGATTTTTTAAATTGCTTACTTTCTTGTAAATAGCTGCTGTAAGAGAACTTCGGACCTTTATTGAAAGGTTAACATAAAATATTCCATGTATCTGACGATCATTGAACACCTGCATAAATTTGAAAACTAGCAACCCTGTAGCCACGACGTAACCCTTCCAGCTGGGGGATTCTGGGTCTTCGGCGAAGTCTATCAATAATCTGCAACAGTAAAAGCAGAACGTATAGCCGAATATTAAGGCTGGCTAATCGGAGCTGAAAAGATAATCGATTATCAGTCCTGCTATTGTGATCGATTAGTAATCACTGACGATTTGATCATAATTTTACGTGTCTGAACATGACTCTTACGATATGTTGTACTTTATTGCATATATTCAGTCAGACAGGCCTGAGCAAACAGTGTAGACCCTGATGAGACGCCGCAAACGCGGCGTCTCATCAGGGTCTACACTGTTTGCCACCCATCTAGCTATTTTTAGACACAACTGTGGGGTAGTAAATTGTACTTGTTCAAATTTTAGATTAATTATGGTAAGTAGTTGAGGTGTCTGAATACTAAGGATAAATACGGTAAAGTAAAAAACACAGAAATCAAATGATCGATTATTAGCAAATCAGTAATGATAATCATTTTTGTGGAATTTATCGATCAATTAATCGATTATCCGATTACTTGTGCCAGCCTTATAGCCGATTTCACTCCGACTCTTAACGGAACCTCCAGAATATCAACGACCACTTGCATTTTATGTCAATAAGATAAAATGGCAAAAGGATTTTTGCTTGTTTTGTGTATTATGTAAAGAACTGCCCGCATATGACATAAGGGCTATTTGCTTGTTTCGTGCATTATGTAAAGAACTACCCGCATATGGCATAAGGGCTCTTTGCTTGTTTTGTGTATAATGTAAAGAACTGCCCGCATATGGCATAAGGACATTTGCTTGAATTGTGTATCATGTAAAGAACTGCCCGCATATGGCATAAGGGCTATTTGCTTGTTTCGTGCATTATGTAAAGAACTGCCCGCATATGGCATAAGGGCTCTTTGCTTGTTTTGTGTATCATGTAAAGAACTGCCCGCATATGACATAAGGGCTCTTTGCTTGTTTCGTGCATTATATAAAGAACTGCCCGCATATGGCATAAGGGCTCTTTGCTTGTTTCGTGCATTATGTAAAGAACTGCCCGCATATGGCATAAGGGCTCTTTGCTTGTTTTGTGTATCATGTAAAGAACTGCTCGCAAATGGCAAAAGGACATTTGCTTGAATTGTGTATCATGTAAAGAACTGCCCGCTAATTGCATAAGGATAATTGCTGTTTCGTGCATTATGTAAAGAACTGCCCGCATATGGCATAAGGGCTCTTTGCTTGTTTTGTGTATATGTTAAGAACTGCCCGAAAATGGCAAAGGAATTATTTGCTTGCAGTGTATATCAATAATAAAGAATTACCCGCATATGGCATAATGACTCTTTGTTTGCATTGTTTATCATGTAAAACATTTTTCTCAGGTGACATAATGACTCTTTACAATTAAACATAATATAGTATAAAGAGTCTTGAATTGACTGCAAAAACATTAGGACTAATTGCTTGCATTGTCTTTCATATAAAGAATTATTCTCATATGACATAAGGATTTCTTGCTTGCATTGTATATCGTGTAAACAAGTACCCGCATAAAGTATGAGGAGTCTTAAATTGACTGCAAGTAACAAGGACTTTCTGCCTGCATTGTGTACCATGTGAAGAAGTACTATCATATGACATAAAGACTCTTTGCTTGCATTGTATATCGTGTGAATAATTACCCACTTATGGCATAAGGAGTCTTGACTGACTGCAAATAACATAAGGACATTTTGCTTGCACAATGTAACATGTAATAAATTGCCCGTTTATGGCGTATTGACTTTTTTGCATTAAATTCAAAGCTTACTTGAGAAGTACAGGATTGCAGAAATCTAAACACATATTCATGAGGCTCCAGATAATTCCTATCAGAACATCAAAGCCAAACGACTTTATCAGTACATTCACCAGAGATACACTTGATTTATCACTTCTATCTATGTCCTGTTTGCCTTTCATCTTGCTGCCGTCTGGGGCAATGGTGTTTTCTTTGTCACTGATGTCATTTTCATTGCTCTCTTCTATAAGCGGCTTCTTTTCCGAATCTTCACTCTTGGAATGTGACGTTTCTCGCTTCTTCCAGATATTCGTTTTACTGTAATACATACATACATACATACATACATATATATATATATATATATATATATATATATATATATATATAAGGGCCACCAGTTTAGTTTTCCATTTGATTATCACTAAAATGCTTTTAAAATTATTTTATGGGCAAAACTGGAAGTTTCAGCCCTATTTCAATCAGCTCAACATGTTCGCAACATGTTAAGCTACAAAAGTGTCAATGGTACCAACAATGCCTGACCAAAGGATTCTAAGAAAAACGGGAATTTCCAAAATAACAAATTTTACCCCAAAATGAAGTTCTTTCATATAACCGGAAAAATTCTTTGTTTAATGAAAACAATACTCTGTCACACACAAAATCATGCAAACTCAACCTTCCTTCGAGTAAAAGGCACACAGATATGGCCAGAAAAAGAGGTTAACCACTTGAGAGGCTAAAAATGCCTCGAAAGTTCCCCATAGACAACGAATAATCTGTAGAGGGTACTCTAACAAAATGTGCGTTTCTTGACAACAAATAAGGCTTTCTCTAAGACTTCTTCACATTTGGGAGCCCAGACATCACATTTGACACGAATATGTCAATTTTTAATTTTTGGTATGATCACATCAGGGGATCATTTGTTTTGATAGCTTGTATAATGCAAATAACATAACGATCGATGTTCATATTTTCAATGAATGTATTTCACAGACGTTTCAATAATGTCAAAACACCCGGAAACGGTATTAATATAGTTTACTAAATATCAAGCCGCATTTTGTAAGCAGCTCAATGATATTAGCAAATAGGCAGCAGATAGGTGAATTGAACGTGAAAGAAAACCGACCCGAACACATGAGAGAAAGATAAAGGGCCAAAAGCCGTCCCCTGTTCTTAATCGCACTTAACAACAACACTACATTTCAACCGCACTTAAAAACAACCCACATTGAACCACAACTGCACTTATTAACGAACCATTGCACCGCAATCGCACTGACCAACAAATCATTGCACCCCAATCGCACTGACCAACAAATCATTGCACCTTAAGCGCCCTGAACAACAAATCATTGCACCTTAATCGCACTGAATTTCTGACGAAAGAATGTGCACAATACTGGTTAACCGCTTAGAGGACTAAGCCTGCCCAGTAAACGTGTGATTAGGTAAACTGACCGCGCTCGACATGACCCCATTGGGTTGACTGGGCCGTAAAACCTCAACACAAACAAAATAATCGCACTGAGCTACAAATCATTGCAACTCAATGACACTTAACAATGAATCATTGCACCTCAATCGCATTGAACAACAAATGATTATACCCTAATGGCACTTAACAACAAACGATTGCAGCTCATTTGCACTTAATAACAAATCATTGCACCTCAACTGCGCTGAATGACACACCACTGATGTGCATTCACACTTAACAACAAATCATTGCATTACCAACAAACCTTTGCAGCTCATCTGCACTGAACAACAAATCATTGAACCTAAATCACACTGATTGCATCTCAAGCGCACTAAACAACACATCCTTGCACCTCGATCACACTGAACAACAAACATTACACCTCTCTCGCACTAAAAAAAAACAAAACAAAAAAAAAAAAAAAAAAAAAAAGAAAAAAAAGAAAAAAAAAGCTCATTCGTACTTGATAACAAATCATACCATTGCACTAACAAATAAACAACTGTTTGTTGCACTTACAAATCAACCATTGCAGCTCATTCGCACTCATCAGCAAACCATTGTACAACCATGAAACTGAACAACAAACCATCGCAGCTCATTCGCACTTAACAACAATCATTGCACCTCAGTCGCGCTTAACAACAACACATTGCATCTAATCACATTTAACAACAAATCAGTGTACCTCAGGCGCACTGAACAACAAACCATTGTATTAACAACAAGCCTTTGCAGCTAATCTGCACTGAACAACAACTCATTGAATCTCAATCGCACTGAACAACAGATCAGTGCAACTCAAGCGCTCTGAACAACAAATCTTTGCACCCCAATCACACTGAACAACAAACATTAAATGGCAATCGCATTAAACAAAAACACATTGCAGCTCATTCGTAGTTAATAACAAATCATGCCATCTCTGTTGCACTTAACAACAAACCATTGCAGCTCAATTGCACTCATCAAAAAACCTTTGTCCACAATCACACTGAACAACAAACCATCGGACCTCATTCGCACGTAACAACAAGTCATTACACCTCAGTTGCGCTTAACAACAGTTCATTGCACCTATATCGAACTAAAAACAAATCATTGTACTTCAATCGCACTGAACAACAAGTCGTTGCACGTCAGTCGCACTTAACAACCAACCAGTGCAGCGCATGCGCACGTATCAACGACCTTTGCATCTAAATCGCACTTACAACAAATCATTGCATCTCAATTGCACTAAACAACTAATCATTGCACCTCAGTCCTACTTAACAATAAATCAGTGCAACTCATCCGCACTCATCAACGACCATTGCATCTACATCGCACTTAACAAAAAATCATTGCATCTCAATTGCACTTCACAACAAATCATTATTATACTTCGTGAACTTTCTAAATGCTGAAAGTTGCCTATTATTGATTTCGGCACAATAACTTGGTACACCATTAAAAGCACAAAATTGGTAACCACGATGATGAGACACTTTTCTGCAAAGGATTTGTGGCTTTACACGTCTTAATGGGAAGAATCAACTAAGACTATGACCTATCTGATGCCCCTTACTCTCACGATTTGTTCCTGCTCGACACATTTTTTAAAATATTTTTTCCTCATCCTATGCTCCAATTAAGACATGTATCTGTTTTATCCTTGTGTTGCATGCATACCATTGTTATTATTATCAATGTTGTTAAATTCATTTGCAACTCATAAGCTTAAACGTAATAAACGTATAAAATTGTAGGCTTGCTCTGGAAAGGTATGATATATGTTTTATATATTTTAACATGTTTACAGATAGCTTTCAATCACGGAATTAAGTTTCCGACCTGCCACGATTGTGCAATCTATATCTAATATTCCACGGGAAAGGAACTCCATAAGCACTAAGTTCCGTTCTAATCCTATAAAGGATTACTGTATATACACATATATTTTGCATATCATAGAGACATCGTGAAATAAATATGTTTATCCAAAACAAATCATTGTATCTTAATCGCACTTAACAACAACTCATTGCATCTCAGTCACACTGAACAGCAAATCAGTGCACCTCAATCGCACCGAAGAAAAAAAATCATTGGACCTTAATCGCACTGAACAACAGATCATTTCTCTTCAATCGCATTGAACAACAAATCCTTGCACCTCAATTACACTGAACAACAAACATTACACCTCATTCGCATTTAACAATAAACCCATTGCAGCTCATTCATACATAATAACAACTCGTCATGCCATCTCAGTTGCACTTTACAATAAACCATTGCAGCTCACTCGCACTCATCAGCAAGCCATTGCACCACAATCACACTGAACAAGAAACCAACGCAGCTCATCCGCACTTAACAACCATCATTGCACCTCAGTCGTGCTTAACAACAACTCGTTGTACCTCAATCGCGATAAAAATTAAATCATTGCGCCTCAATCAAATTAACAACAAGCCAGTGCAGCTCATCCGCCTTTATCAACGACCATTGCATCTTGATCGCACTTAATAACAAGTCATTACATCTCCATCGCACTTAACAACAAATCATTGCATATGAAGTGCACTTAACAACAAACCATTGCATCTCAGTCGCACCAAACAAGAAATAATTGCATCTCAGTCGTACCGAACAACAAATCATTGCACCTCAATCACACTGAACAACAAATGAATGCACCTCAATCATACTTAACAATAAATCATTGCACCTCAATCACACTTAACATCATATCACTGCACCTTAATCGCAGTGAACAATAAATTATTCACCACAAGCGCACTTAACAGCAACACGTTGTACCTCAGAGGTACACAACAACCCACTGAACCTCATTTGCATATAACAACACTCTGCACATCAATCGTACTTAACAACAAACCTTTGCATCTCAACCGTACAAACAACAAACCGTTGCATCTCAGATGTACGCGACAACAACCCGCTGAACCTCCATCGCACTTAACAACACATTGCGCGGCAATAGTACTAGCAACAAACCTTTGCACCTCAACCTTACTAACAGCAACCCGTTGCATCTCAGAGGTACACAACAACAACCCATTGAACTTCAGTCGCGCATAACAACACACTGCACATCGATCCTACTTAACAACAAACCTTTGCACCAAAGCCGTCCTAACAATTTCCCGCTGCACCTCAGCGGTACACAACAACAACCAATTGAACAATACACTGCACATCTATCGTACTTAACGCTTTCTGTATATGTGGTACAGCACCAGAACATGTCATATGCGAACAGCCAGTCCCAGATCAGCATGTGCATCTCACCAGTCACATCAGGCTTTTCAGGTCATCAGCACTATACAAACGTTGTAAAAGGACAACGGATCTTAAGGAAAACTGACACACTTTCAAAGGAGGTAATTATGTCAAAATATTTTGCCTCCCTTCTAAACAGGGATATACTCTAAAAGGAAAGAATTTGCTCTCCTTCGGAAGCAAATTCGTTCCTTTTAAAGCAGACCCCTTTGCAAAAAGGGTTTAATGTACAGGAAAGCTAACCGGAAGTCAGAAAAAATGTCTCCCTTGTGTGGCGAAGACAAACAGTTAATAGCGAGTTTTATATATTTTTTTATATGATTTCATCACCACATAGAAAATGTTTATGAAATATGATAATGAAAAACTAATGAAATGTATCTAACGTCCAACTTCTCTTACTTTTGCACCGATCTGTGTTAAATGTATATCACAGATTTTTTCCAGTATCTTTAATCTAGTATTCTGTTAACATGCTTCGTTTACTATCCCTTGTTATTGCAAATCTATAACTGTTATCTGTCTAATATGTCTGTTTATTTTTGTATGTCTTCCTTGACTTCCTGTTTGTCTTCCCTTTTTCCCAACTTTAGTTTGTTCCCATATGCCCACTTTTTCTTTGTTCTGCCCGTTTTCCCTCTTTGCCTGTTGGCTGTTCTTCTGTAACTGTTCCTTACGTCCCACAACCTTGACAACGACGTCAGCGACGTCGATGACGTCAACGTCTATTAAATGATCATGTAATTAATAACAATAATACACAATGAAAACAACTGGGCCCAGTTGTTTAAAGCATCGTTAGCTTAATGAGCTCGTTAGTTGTCAAAATGTTAACTGTTCTAGTAAGTATATTATCTAATTCACAAATATGTTTGGTTTGCCACTCATCTAGCTATTTTTGGACGCAAGTAAGTAGTAAGTTGCATTTGTTCAAATTTTAGATTAAATATGGTAAGGATATGAGGTGTCTGAATACTAAGGGTAAATACGGTAAAGTGACAGGCACAGAAATCAAATAATCGATAATTAGTAAATCTGTAATGATAACCATTTTTATGGAATTTATCGATCAATTAATTTTAATTTTAATTGTGCAAGCCTTACTGCAAACCTTATAAGCGTCGTTTTCCTACAAAGCGCATCAAATCAATACTAGGTTTATGCTTAACATTCAGGGTAAAGATTTTAGCAGACAACATCTTGATATAATTTCTTTTTTTTTTTTTTTTTAGAAAATAGGCTTTAAAATATGAATAGACTAATAGAGTATCCGATTTTCGTTCTTTTGTGTAGTCTTTGTTTCCAAAGGCAACCTTTCAGATTTTTATTTACATTAAATGTCAATGGTATGTTCTAGGAAAAATAATAACAGTTTGTTGTCTGCTAAATGCATCCAGAGAATAATAATGGTTAAAGTGACTAGATACACTTGATAATTTTCCACCATGTTTTTTTTTTTTTTTTTTTTTTTTGTCCGCCGCGTTTACAAGGGCCCTTTTTATACACTCCTTGTTGCTTACCTGCTCATCAAACACCTTCTAAAAGTAAGTCTATTCTGAAAGGAAAGAACAATCTCTCACGAGAAGATATTTATTTCCTTTTAGAGATGAGGTTCTCTGTTGCAGAGCTTCCTTTATTGTGCATCTGTGGTTTCATACGAGTACGTGGCGTTTGTGTTGTCCTTATTTGTTCCTCATCCCTCCTTCTTTTGGTTCCTCGGGAGTGCGAATTGGTGATATATTGTTTATTTTTCCTAAGAAACAGGATGTGACATTTCATGCAAAGTGTCTCCATCGGAGAAAATTTGCATTAACTGCCAAAGCCTTTTTTTCTGGCAAAAACAAGAAAAATATTTCAGTATGTCGTCTGCTGAGAATTTATCCAGCATGTTAAAAGTAAATATAAAAATCATAATACCTTTCTGATTTAACCTCTAATTTCCTTTTCTCAGCCTCCCAGTGAGCTTCAAAGATAGGTACCACCGTTTTAGACTGATTACTGGTGCTTAACTGGTACAAATCATCGTCAGTGAGTGGTCGACTGTAACCTAATTTTATCAATCTAAAGACACAGACAAATAATGAACTCTGGTCCTGTCGAGCCCAGGCATCATTTTATGACTGCCTTTGCAAAAAGTGTGGATCCAGATCAGTTGGCTTCTGAAGCAGTCAACTGATCTGGAGCTACACTGTTTGTAATTAAATATGTTAATTTGTATCAACAACAGTATAGATCCAATTCAGTTGGCTTCTTCAGATCTGGATCTGCACTGTTTGTCATTAATTATATGAATTTGTATCAATAACCTGGATCAAGTTATCTGATAGGCTGAAAAGTAGAAGTGGGTGTGGCATCTTATTTGTTTAGCATGGCAAGGGTTAATGAAGTAAAAACTATCAGTGGAAATTATATGTTACATATACTTTTTGGTGAAGTAAAGAAAATATAGATATAAAGTATCATTCTGGAAAATATAGAACTTATGATGATTTAAAAGAAAAGACACAATCAAAGACCCCAACCTTGCGCGGCCAAAGCAACGCAATTCTGGAAATTGGCGGCAGGTCAGAAAACAAATAGCGATAAGTTAGGGAAATCTTTTCGATGTTCTACACAACAATTGTATATTGAGTGTACTCATTAGAATCGCCTCATTGAGGCGATTAAATTACACAGAACATACAATTTCATGATAAAATAAGAAAATTTCCCTAAATATTTTCTTTTCTTGAACTATCGGAAGAATTTCGTAGGGACTCAAAAACGAGTTCGAATTAGCCATGGTAAACGAGCCATCGGTGTTCGAGTTATTGAGGATTCGACTGTATGTTGTAAAGAAGCCAATGATTCTTAATGGGTATTGCTACATTTTCAACGGAAGCAAACTCTATGAAAATTGTCTTGGCTTACTTCTAATAAATGGGTCTACTCTTAGAATTGACCCTTTTTCAGAAGGGACTTTGTTTGTAGGAAAAAAAACAAAAAAAAAACAGGAAGTCATAAATGTTGTGTTCCTGGTAAGAAAACGGCGAAAAATCTAGCAAAGTTATCAAATCCCTTCAACTAAGCAATCAATGTTCTGCTCAGACTGTGCAAATGCGCAGACTTAACTGGGGCTTATTCGTGCGCATTTGAAATACATGTTTTTGAGGCGACTGTTTAGCAAGTAGGAGTGACAAAGGGATCATCATTACGAAAACACGCCTATTCAAATATACTGAAAACTTTACCACCAAAAAATGGCAATTTTTCACATAGAAAATTCTGGTATTTTTCATGTTTCTGCTCAAAACATAGATTGTTGGTACTCGTTAGAACCGCCTCGATAGATTGTGGGTACTCGTTAGAACCGCCTCGTCGAGGCGGTTCTAACGAATACCAACAATTTATTGTTTTTGTGCAGAAATAACAAAAATAATGTATACCACTGGAAACCCCAGTTTTACTATATAAAAGTGGGGTTTAAGGGGGTCAAAATTATATAGGTATGTTTTCGTGATGTTTTCTGGCGTCGTTCTTGGCATTGGCATCGGCATCAACAATGTTAAATCTGTGCGTTTAGCACCATTTCTCAAACACAAAGGCTTCTAGGCTAATCAAACTTCGTACACACATCCGCCATGATGCACCCTGCTCGCTGCCATCAACCGTTACTGACCTTGACCTACTTTTCACGCTTGTCTGAACAATGATTAGCCTGTGCGTTTATCTACGTTTATTGAATACCAACAGCAGTCACGACATATATAGCCATTTGGCAAATTTCTTGTTATATGTTGCGACTCAAATACTTTTAACCCATTCAAGCCTATCGTCCCATAAAAGGGACATGGGCAAAACCTAACCAGAGACCCCAAAAACAGAAAATGAACCTGACCAAAGAGTTGAGGTAGAAGAGTCCACTCGGCATAAATGGGTGAAGGGGAATCGACACACATTCAACGCAGCAACTCTCTCAAAATAGTTTTTGCCTCCTTTACTGAAGGGGGATGGTGTGCAGAAAAACATATAGTACGTCACGAAAGTTGTTTTCCTTGCGAAAATCAGCGGACAATCTATCAAGAATATCCAATTACCTTAACCCATTTATGCCTGAATATTTTCAATAAAATCTCCCGTCATGAACTTTGGAAGGTTCCAGTATATAGATAGTCAATGGGGTGTTATATAGAAATTGTCATAGTTGCTTTTATTATTGAAACTTTCCAATGTAATTGCAAACAGTGTGGACCCAGATCAGACGCCGCATTCTGCGGCGTCTGATCTGGGTCTACACTGTTTGCCTGTGACCCTTTTATGGGACGCTAGGCATAAATGTACTTACTCATTCAGCCAGCTGAAAGTGATTCGAGACAGGAACGAGGCTCTGTTATAGGGACACTGTCTCTGAAATCAGACCACACAGACATGGATCAGAAAGACGAATTAATGGCGGGTAGTTACGCTTCAACCAGAATACAATAACTGATTTATCTATATCTGATATAAGGCGAATAAGAAGTGATTTGGGTTTCTTCACTTAAGGTGAAAGAATCAATCTACTTATGCTGAGGGAATCAACCTATTTAAGGTGAATGAATCAATCTACTTATGGGGAAGAAATCAACCTACTTAAGGGAAAAGAATTAAACTACATAAGGTAAAGGAATCAACCAACTTAAGGTGATGGAATCAATTTACTTATGGTGAATGAATCAACATACTTAAGATGAAGGAATCAATCGACTTATAATGAAGGAATCAACCTACTTAAGGTAAAGGAATCAATCTACTTATGACAAAGGGGTCAACCCATTAAAGGTGAATGAATCAACCTACTTAAGGTGAAATAATGAACCAACGTTAGGTTAAGGAATCAACCTACTTATGGTGAAGGAATCAATCTATTTATGATGAAGGAATCAACCTACTTAATGTGAAGGAATCAATCAACGTATGGTGAAGGAATCAACCTATTTAAGGTGAAGGAATTAACCTACTCAACGTGATTGATCAACCAACTAAACGTTAAGGAATCAACCTACTTAAAATGAAGGAATAAACCTTTAGATTTTCGGGAAACACGCCGACGTCTTTGTTTTTCTTCAACTGAGGGCGGTCCTCCACAGCACCATAAAGTTGTTTTGTTTTTCAATAAACATGTATTGATATTTCTCTTATTTTTCAAAGAAACCATATGTTGTAATTCTCATTAGAAGCGCCTCAGTGGAGTGCTTCTTATGAGTAACCACAACGTATTTCTTCTTGGAGAAATAAGAAAAGCATTTAAATATTTTTTTATCTGAAAACTCATTTATCTGAGGTATAGTTCTTCTTATATATTCTTATGCCTGTTTCCATGACTTTTTTACTTGTTGATAGCACCAAACCACCCACTAAAAATCCAGCGCTTATCACTAAGGTTACGGTTAGGATAAATTTTATTAACACAACGATATCAGGATGGACAATATAGGGATCGTACATGGTTTTTCATGCATTAACATTCTCCAGGTCCAGTGGGAGGTGTTGAAAACCGAGGCCGAAGGCTGAAAACATTTGCTACATTTCGCGTTATTTCTTGCACTATTTTGTTTCACCTTTTCACCGATGTCTCGCGAACGTAATTTTCATGGTTTATGCTCGTTCTAGGGCCGGGCAGTACACATCTCGTAACGGCAGCAAATCTGTGGCCCCGGTACGATCATTTTGAATGTTACGAAGCCGTGCATTAACAGCGCGTGAATTGCCTTGTTTATACACAGATTTCGCGGGTTAATGCACGGCTGTTTATAACGTACGACACTGCTTTTTATGCAATAATGGAATATGTCTCATCCTATTCCCCGCTGACATCACGAAAACACGCCTATATAATTTTGACCCCCTTAAGCCCCACTTTTATATAGTAAAACTGGGGTTTACAGGGGATACATTATTTTTCTTATTTCTGCTCAAAAACATAGATTGTTTTCTCTATGTTTTGAGAAGAAATATGAAAAATGAAATATCAGAGTTTTTTATCTGAAAATTTTCAGTTTTTTGGAGGTGAAATTTTCTCTATATTTGAATAGGCGTGTTTTCTTAATGATATGTCTGAAGCATTTGCAGAGATGAAAATCAGGGCCCAGTTGTTCAAGCATCGTTAGCTTAACGAGCTCGTTAATGGTCGAAATGTTAACTGTTCTAGTAAGTACAATATCTAATTCACAGGTTTTTTGCTGAAAAAAATGTGAGTAACTCACATTTTTAAGCAAAAATATTAGCATATATGCCATATTTAATGATCAAAATTTTAATGATATGTTAACTAACGACATCGTTAGTTTTCAACAATCGAGACATCATTGATTAATAATCGATTTGGAGAAAATATATTCATTCTTATTTTAGCCCATTTCCAGGTACTTATTCATTGCTCCAGATCAATAAAAGATAATATTTTTCTTATTTCTAAATGAAAGCTTCTAATGAGTACCCACAACATATGTTTCCAATGAGAAATAAGAAAAAGTATCAGTACCTTTGGGTTGACATTTTTAAGGCTATTTTATACATTTTTCTTTTCACTTTCATTGACCACAAATTAGAATGACCCAAATAGACAGCTTTGGATTTCATTTCTTTATAACTTGCCTATAAAAATACAACGTGAGAAAAATATGTTTCTAAAAATAGAACTTTTCGATTAGTCGACTATAAAAAATCTTCCCGATAATCAGTCACAAGAGGCAAAAGTGACTGATGATCGATTATAATCGATAATCAATGGCAACACTGCTGTGTAGTCGTCAGAGTTATTGACAATCTTGCTGTTGTATTTTAGGAGATTAGAGGAGAAATACTGAGTGTCTTTCTGTTAAGCCAAAAACGCATGGAAAATTTGTTCGAAATTTTAGGACCAACGTTCCAGATATAAGAGGGGTACCCATAAAATATTTTTTCTCTATCTTCCACGAAAACATTGGTTATGGGTACTAATTACAAACACCTCTCTATTAAGTATCAACAACGTATGTTTCTACGAAGTAATAAAAAAATATCCAGTATTTTCCGGGTAAAAAAAGCGCCTTATATATATATATATATATATATATATATATATATATATATATATATATATATATATATATATATATATATATATATATATATATATATATATATATATATGTTGGGTCCTTCATTATAAACTTATTTAAAAAACAAAAAACAAAAAAAACAAAAAAAACAAAAAAAAAAAAAAACATTAAATGACCCAACATTCGACCTTGAAGGACCTAATAATCGACTTGAGGACCCAACAGTTACGGAATAAATCACATTTAGACCCAATAATTTAGTTTTCTTATTTATTCACAAAAACATATGTTGTTGTACTCATTAGAAGCGCCTCACCGAGGCGCTTCTAATGAGTACCAACAACGTATGTTTCTATGGAGAAATAAGTAAAAATACCAACACATTTTGGTTGAAAAAAGCGCCTTATCTGTAGCCATGTAGAGCATTTACCGTACTTTGCACAGATGGGACTCTACATATGTAGCATCGTTTGATGGGCTTAGAAATCTTACCTTTTCTGTTTGTTGCACAGTTTCTGCAAAACTACCGAGGAAAAGCTGAGCACAACTGAGAGTAAAATAAGCACAGAAAATCGAATGTCCCATCGAGTTGTCTTCTGCTTCCTGAAATAAAGCAATACATATATACATGTGTGTGTGTGTGTGCGTGTGTGCGTGCGTGCGTGTGTATTGGGTTATGAGTTTATGTTCTGTACTCCTAATAGTAATTTCAATACTTTTCCATCGCATTGTGTACAGAACAACCATACATGTAGTAGGGAGAGGAACCAAACAAGCAGGACCCAGTTGTTCAAAGAGTCGTTAGCTTAACTAGCTCGTTAGTGGTCAAAATGTTAACTGTTCTACTAAGTATAATATCTAATTCACAGGTATTTTTGCAGAAAAAATGTGAGTAGCTTTTGCAAATGCAAATCACATTTTTTCAGCAATAATATTAGCATAGATGCCATATTTAACGATCAATGTTTTAACGATACGTTAACTAACGACATCGTTAGTTTTGAACAACTGGGCCCAGATGGCTTTTGTTCTTATCCTATTGAATATGTTATTTGTTATATATTCGAGCGCGTATATGTCAAAGTGTTGAAATAAAATATGCTTAAAAGTTCCATATTCCTCAAACATAGACATTTTATTATCCAAGAAAGGTTAAAAATATTAGTACAATCATACAATTTGGCACCTGACAGCCGTGTAAAATTTCAGTTAGTCTTTCGTTCTTGAACTTGATCAAACATGCAATGATTTTTTATTGTATCTCTGAATTAATGTTGGCAACATTAGTTCACAGATATGATAAAAAATCATTTCATGTTTGGTCCAGTTCAAACACGCGAGACTAACTGAATTTTTACAGACTGACAGATGTCACATTTGATGATCGTATTAATACCATAATCAATTTATTAAACCTTTCTAACGACATGAAAGTCGTAACAAAGGAAAGAAGCATAGCTGAAAAAAAAAATCCTGCTGATTGTGGGATTCGAACCCGGTCCTCCTGTATTAAAACCCAACTCTCTAACCACTGAGCTAAAGAGTCGACTGTCGTACAAAGTTGTCAGAGATTGAATACATACCTACAATCTATGCGTAATCTGCCAAGGCAGATAATCGAAGGCAGGAGTGCTAGGCCGTAACACTCCCCCTTTTCAAGGTCATAACTTATGCCATTTTCGGCGAGGTAAAGTCAAATCCCGGACAAGCACCCATCTTACGACAGGAAGAGGGAGCAAATTCTTTCCATTTATACTTCTCTGAAGGGAGACAATCAATTTTTGACAGAGTTTTTTTTTCCTTTAACTACATCCCCATAAGTTTTCAAAGCAGTGGGGGCTGAGGGGGGGGGGGGGGGCGTGGGGGTGGGGTGGGGGTGATGAAGGCACTCAACAGACAATAATGAGCTTCCCTGGTATATAAATCTCTTCTCAGAGAGAGAATGAGGAGCAATTTATTCCTTTATGGATGTGCCCCCTTGACAATGAAGACAAATCTTTACTGGTAAGACTTATCTCCCTTGGAGGTGTATTTTTATATGTTAGGACGAAACTGAAGGGGACTGGATAATCTTGGCGGATTATCAAGCATTTCAAACAGTTTGTGTTATGACTTTGCCGTAGGAAAATAAAAATCAAACAAAAATAGTGTTGGTGCCGTATTGCGGCCGTAATACGTCCCCTAGTACTTCCATATACAGTCGACCTTCAATGACTCGAACATCTCTGGGACCATGGGAATTTGTTCGAGTTATGGGTAGTGCGAGCCACTAAGGGCAAACCATAGCGCCAGGTCAGGAAGCAAATGGTGATTATTTAGTGTTTTTTTTTTTTTTTTTTTTTTCAGTTTTCTACACAGTAATGGTATGTTGAGTGCACTCAATAGAATCGCCTTGACACACAACATACAAATTCATGATACAATATGAAAATTTCCCTAAATATTTGTTTTCTTTAACTATCGAAAGAATTCCATAGGGACTCAAAAACGAGTTCGAATTATCCATGGTAAACGAGCCATCGGTGTTCGAGCTATTGAGGTTTGACTGTAGTGTAGTTAATAATTCCGGTACTTTGTGATCATTCAGCCCATTCCGGGATTTTCGAAAAAGTATTTATGTCGTTTGTTTTAGGCCTGTTTGGCCGAAACTAGATAGTCTTGTCTAGAAAACTGGACATTTAACCCTTCTCTTGTTGAACACGACATGCCATATCTTAGCAAAAAGTGTAGATCCAGATCAGTTGGCTTCTGAAGAAGCCAATTGATCTGGATCTGCACTGTTTGTTATTAAATATGTGAATTTCTGTCAAAAACCCGGATCAAGTAATCTGATAGGCTGGAAATTATAAGTGGGCGTGGCATCTTAATTTATTCAGCATGATAAGGGTTAAGCTGTTTTCAATTTTGTAAATGTGTTCATTGCTCTCATGGTCTTTCGTTTTAAAATCTACTTACTTGTTTTGTCATCTTGGCAAAACATGCTATGGCGTATGTTATGCAGACAAGCGTCCAATAGATGTAGAGTACACCGGATGTGATAAACCCTTTCTTTTTCTCCAGGCGGATGAACAGAAGGACCAGCATCTATACATCGAAAGGAAAGTAAAATACATTAACTCATTTATGCCTAGTGGAGTCTTCCACCTCGCTCATTGGACAGAATAATTTCCATTTTCAGGGGCGTCGGATTTGTTTTTAGCATTATCATTTATTAAAGAAATCCCTGGTCTTAATGCAAACAGTGTAGACCTTGATCAGACGCCGATTTCTGTGGATTCTGATCTAGGTCTACACTGTTTGTCAATGTCTCTTTTATGGGACAGTGGGCGTAAAGGGATTAAGGGGAATCGATACACTTTCAAGGGAGTCAACTCTTTCAAATATATTTTGCTCCCTTCTGAAAGGCGGTCTACTCTAGAAGGACACAATTTGCTCCCCTTGAGAGCAATTTGTGCCCTTTTAGAGTGGACTTATTTTCAGAAGGGTTTGTAAGTAAAAGTGTAAACTTTTGGTGTAGACGCCTTCCACTTCTGAAAGGGGTCTACTCTAAAAGAACGGAATTTATTTTAAGTGGGAGCAAATTATTTCCGTTTAGAGTAGACGCCTTTTCAGAAGGGGGTCTGTATGCAGGAGTGCAAACGGGAAGTCACAAAAGTCCCCCCCCCCCGTCTCGACTCCCCCTCCCCCCCCCCCCCCCCATACACACACTCCCCCTCCACCACCCATAATTTTGACCACCTTAAACCCCACTTTTATATAGTAAAACTGGGGTTTACAGGGGTGTACATTATTTTTCTTATTTCTGCTCAAAAACATAGATTGTGGGTACTCTAACGAGTACCCACAATCTATGTTTTGAGCAGAATTATGAAAAATATAAGAATTTTTCATCTGAAAATTTTCATGTTTTGGTGGTAAAATTTTCAGTATATTAGAATAGGCATGTTTTCGTAATGCTATACTAAAATCATTCAAGTAGATGAGATTACAAAAATTAATGTTTGATTTTATCGACCCTAGGCTGAGTCGAGGCATGTAAAAACAACAGTTCTATGATAAAAGTTTACCATTTTTCGCAACTTCTAAATATTCCGCGCTGCTGGACAGTTATATCATATATAGCAGCGAGTTTATGCTAAAACGATTTGTCATATGAACCAGGTCGTGAACCACTGTTGAAAGTTGATTTCAGGATGTTCATTTTAAACCTCAATAAGAAGACATGTACCTACTACAATCATAGCTCCAGATAAGGCACGTGTATCCATCACCCGGGCAAAGATAAGGGTGGGCACTCATTAGAAGCGCCTCGGTGACGCGCTTCTAATGAGTGCCCACAACATATGTTTTCGTAGAGAAATAAGAATAACATTACGTGGATACCCCTCTCATCTGGAGCTATGTTAAAAAATAGCATAGTAAAGACAGAGCCCGCGGCACATGACATTTACACAACGTCACATTAATGTCAATGACATTGCATCGACGTTGATGCGAAGTTGTTTCAACGCTGCGTGCCCGCTGAGGGAAAATTGGCTTACTAAAGTTCCGACTTCCAGAAAAGTGCCAAGCCGCTTTGCTTGTCTAGTATTTGGATCTGTTTCAGGTAACATCCACCTCATGGCAGAGGTCATCAGCTGTAATACTGTTAGCATCTGAAAACAATGACAAAAGACAAAGTAACGCAGCAGCAGTCAATACTTCTACTCCGGATAGACCGTGTGTCAAAAGCTGAATTGGGCAATCAGTATATGTCAAAAGACTATTGTTTTAGCATGAGACAGTTCATGAAATGTTCATCGAACAATTTTTTTTTTTTCTTTTTCTTTTATCGTTATTATCATTTTGTATATATATTGAGTAGATCAGAAGTCAGAATATAGGTCAAAGTGATCTACTTTTTTCTAAGCGATAAACTATCCTTAGTACACACACACACACACACACACACACACACACACACCACACACCACACACACACACACACACACACACACACCAAGTTTGCTTCTTGTAAGCCACGGCTACAAAGAACAGGAGATACGCACCGGATAAATATTTTGTATAAAGTAGTAAGGATGTCCAAATATAGGTCACGATGACCCATATTATGTACGCGAAATACCATCTTTAGCAGATATGTAAATGGTGAGGCCAAAGAAATATGGGGGTAACATACTCGTATAACATAAACATGTTAATGAAATAGCACAATTACACTGGTTATAGGTTCTTTAAACATCTAGCATTGGAAAACATGATCACTCGCTGCGTTGTCCGCATGAAGAATATTTGCATCCCTGGCTATCCAAAATGCGCCCAGGGAACATTTTGATCAGACTGCGCGAATGTGCAGGCTGATCAGAATATTCGCTGGGCGCATATGTCCAACATACGTTCTTTGCCGTTGCGGCTCAAATATCATGTAAAGCCTTTAGCCCTGAAGACCAAAGCATACATTTTGCAAACTGTGTAGATCCAGATGAGATGGCTCATAATGAGCCATCTCATCAGGATCTACACTGTTTGCCACTCTTTGATTTTAGTTTTGACCAAAATCCCCGATTAGAACAATCGTTCCTCCCAAATTCATATCAGAGTTAATATCCGAAACTCGGGTGTGAATGGGTTAAACTCAAATGGTTAAACTACTTCGTGGATTCTTTACACTGGTTATTGATTCTTTAAGCTTAACCGCTCTCTGGGCTAATTCGGCAGAGGACAAATTGGTGATATTTTTTTCTTATTTTTTCCAGATGAACTGTCAAATCCTGTTTTTTGGGAAAAATAAGAAAAATATTTCAATATGTCGTCTGCTGAAAATTTTACCTAAAGTACTAAGCGTTAAACATTTAGAAGTGAAAAAAATGTAACGGGGTCAGTTGTGAAAGCTGGGATCAGTCTTTACGTCAGTCAACGCTTTTTGATCAGGTATTCTACGTCCACCTTGGGGAAATCTGTAGAATCTACAGGCATAAAGCATGGCTGTGATCAGACAATGCCTTTCAGTGTATCGAATATCAGACTGGAGACCCCTAAACGGGTAACTGGCAAACAGTGCAGACCCAGAATAGTTCAGCCATTTTTCTTCAGGAATATCTATATCATGAAGCCTGACATACCTAAAATCTGAACTCTTCCAATATATTGTGTGGGAGAGTTTATTAGTCTTTATTGCATAAAAATCAGTGTCGCACATTATTAACAGCCGTGCATTAACCGGCAAAAAGCCGTGTATTAACAAGGCAATTCACGCGCTATTAATGCACGGCTACGCAACTTTCAATATGATCGTACCGGGGCCATAGATTTGCTGCCGTTACAAGATGTGTACTACCCGGCCCTAGAACGAGCATACATGTAGTACGTGGAAATAACGTTCGCAAGACATCGGTGAAAAGGTGAAACAAAAAAGTGCAAGAAATAACGCGAAATGTAGCAAATGTTTTCAGTTTTTATACAATAATAGCGATCTGCGGCCTTCGGCCTCGGTTTACAACACCTCCCACGGGACCTGGCAAATGTTAATGCATAAAAATCCATGTTTGGTCCCTATATTAATGGTTTAAAGTCGGACACCTTGACTCCTCAGCATGTTTGCTCTATAATTTTGAATACCACCATTTGACCACCTATCGATGTTCCGGGCTCCATAGCGCAGTCGGTTGTGCGTCCAGGGATCGCAAGTTCCCAGCAGGCACACAACGTTGACACAACGTCGACTCAACGTTGATTCAACGTATTGACGTTGAAGCGACGTTGTTTCAACGTTGTGTGTCCGCTGGGTTCGAATCGCAGCTCGGCCATATAACTTGCGTGTGGATTGATCTTCGGTCATTCTCCCCTTCCGCTGGTTAAAGAAGGGCAGTTGTCAATTAATGGCGGTATGAGCAAGAAGCACTGGTTCACCGTTTGGAGTACTAAAGCTGAAGGTAAGTTAGCTGACCGGCTCAACATGATCTATACAATATTGAGTGGGCTGTTAAACTCGAAGTAAAAAAACACTACCTGTAGATGTGTTTTAAAAAACTACCAGATGACTGGCAAACATTGTGGACGCTGATCAGACGCCGCGTCTGATCTGGTCTACACGTTTCCTCATGGCCTTCTGTCCGGAAAATCGCTTACATTATGGACCGATTTTGTGCTGCGGCGCAAGTATAGTTGGGCCTGTCAGGAAAAAAAATGTCTTATGGGCATGTGCAAAAGTCCGAAAAATTGGGACAAATAAGGTACAGTCGAACTTCGATGGCTCGAGCATCTTTGGGACCATAGAAAATTGTTCGAGACATGGGTTGTTCAAGCCACTGAGGGTTAATCATGGCACCAGTTCAGGAAGCAAACAGCGATAATTTAGGGAAATCTTTTCAATTTTCTACACAATGATTGTATGTTGAGTGTACTCATTAGAATCGCCTCGATGAGGCGATTCTAATGAGTACACACAATTTACAATTCCGTGATAAAATAAGAAAAAAAAATCCCTAAATATTTGTTTTCTTGAGCTATTGGAAGGATTTTGTAGGGACTGAAAAAAGGGTTCGAATCATCCAGAGTAAACGAGCCATCCGCGTTCGAGCCATTGAGATTAAACTGTATGTGCCTACACTTACGGTCATTTAGTGATGGGGTGCAAATATATTTGGGCCTGTCATGAGAAAAGCGCAGACTGATATGGGCATGTGCGAAAAGTAAGAAGCCAGATCATCAAGCAAAGAAGCCGCGACAATCTGATAGGAGCCTTCCTACAGATCGATATCTTTAACAGTATCCAGTAAGTCTTTAAGTTCTGATCAAACTTCGTGATTGCACGGACTGTTCTGGGCCTTTGCTGTCCGCAAATGCCCTGTGCGCAGACTGATCGGTGCCTTTGCTATCTGCATATGCCCAATGCGCAGACTGATCAGGGCCTTTGCTGTCCGCGAATGCCCCATGCGCAGACTATCTGGGCCTTTGTTGTTCGAAAATACCTAATCGCAGACTGATCTTGGCCTTTGCTGTTCGCTTATCTTTGCGCAGACTGATCTGTGCCTTTGCTGTTCGCAAATACCCTATGCGCAGACTGATCTTGGCCTTTGTTGTCCGCTAATAACCCTTGCGCAGATTGATCTGTGCCTTTGCTGTTCGCAAATACCCTATGCGCAGACTGATCTTGGCCTTAAGTGTCCGCTAATAACCCTTGCGCAGATTGATCTGTGCCTTTGCTGTTCGCAAATACCCCATGCGCAGACTGATCTTGGCCTTAACTGTCCGCTAATAACCCTTGCGCAGATTGATCTGTGCCTTTGCTGTTCGCAAATACCCCATGCGCAGACTGATCTTGGCCTTAAGTGTCCGCTAATAACCCTTGCGCAGACTAATCTGTGCCTTTGCTGTTCGAAAATACCCAATTCGCAGACTGATCTGTGCCTTTGCCGTTCGCAATTACCCTATGCGCAGACTGATCTTGGCCTTTGCTGTCCGCTTATGACCCTTGCGCAGACTGATCTGTGGACAGCAAATATGCACCATGCGCAGACTGATCTGTGCCTTTGCTGTCCACATATGCCCAATGCGCAGACTGACCTGTGCCTTTGCTGTCCACATATGCCCAGTGCGCAGACTGATCTGTGCATTTGCTGTCCGCATATGCCCTAGGCCCAGTCTGATAGGGGTCTTTGCTGTCCGCATATGCACCATGCGCAGACTGATCTGTGCCTTTGCTGTCCACATATGCCCAATGCGCAGACTGACCTGTGCCTTTGCTGTCCACATATGCCCAATGCGCAGACTGATCTGTGCATTTGCTGTCCGCATATGCCCCAGGCCCAGTCTTATAGGGGTCTTTGCTGTCCGCATATGCACCATGCGCAGACTGATCTGTGCCTTTGCTGTCCACATATGCCCCATGCGCAGACTGAGCTGTGCCTTTGCTGTCCACATATGCCCAATGCGCAGACTGATCTGTGCCTTTGCTGTCCACATATGCCCAATGCGCAGACTGATCTGTGCCTTTGCTGTCCACATATGCCCCATGCGCAGACTGATCAGGGCATTTGCTGTCCACATATTCCCCATGCGCAGACTGATCAGGGCATTTGCTGTCCACATATGCCCCATTCGCAGACAGATCTGGGCATTTGTTGTCCACATATGCCCCATGCGCAGACAGATCTGGGCATTTTCTGTCCACATATTCCCCATGCGCAGACTGATCTGGGCATTTTCTGTCCACATATTCCCCATGCGCAGACTGATCTGGGCATTTGCTGTCCACATATGCCCCATGCGCAGACTGATCAGGGCATTTACTGTCCACATATGCCCCATGCGCAGACTGATCTGGGCATTTTCTGTCCACATATGCCCCATGCGCAGACAGATCTGGGCATTTGCTGTCCACATATGCCCCATGCGCAGACAGATCTGGGCATTCTCTGTCCACATATTCCCCATGCGCAGACTGATCTGGGCATTTGTTGTCCACATATTCCCCATGCGCAGACTGATCTGGGCATTTGCTGTCCACATATTCCCCATGCGCAGACTGATCAGGGCATTTACTGTCCACATATTCCCCATGCGCAGACTGATCTGGGCATTTGCTGTCCACATATGCCCCATGCGCAGACCGATCCGGGCATTTGCTGTCCACATATGCCCCACGCGCAGACTGATCTGGGCATTTGCTGTCCACACATGCCCCATGCGCAGACTGATATGGGCCTTTGCTGTCCGCAAATGCTCCATGCGCAGACTGATCAGGACTGTCCGAAAAAAACCTTTGCGCAGACTGATCAGGGCCTTTGCTAGAAGCAAAAGCCCCATGCGCAGACTGATCTGGGCATTTGCTGTCCACAAAAAAAAACCTTTGTGCAGACTGGTCTGGGCCTTTTCACATGGCCCGACTTAAATCATACCAGCACAAATTACTTGTTGACCGGCGCGCGAATCGCGCAGTTCCTTAATATAGCTTTGGATTTTTATGTATGGTAGACTGTTCGATTAGCGCAGAGACCTTTAGTACATCATACCAGGACAAATAAATTGTTGACCGGCGCGTAAATCGCGCCGGTCTCTTAAAATAGTTGTGGATTTTTAAGTATGGTAGACTGTTCTATTATCGCAGATCACGCGCCGGCCTCTTAATATAGCTTTGGTTTTTTAAGTATGGTAGACTGTTCTATTATCGCAGAGACCTGTAGTACATCTCCACCTCCTCCCCACTAACACACCCACCCTCTAAATTTACTTGACTTATTTTCCTATATTTCATAACGGAATAAAGACTAAATTTGCATATTAAGTTATGTTTTTCAACCTATTCTGATTGTCTCCCTTGAATGCTATTTATTCCGTTTTGCTTAGAAGTCATATTCAAACTTACCAAACTGCGCTCTGCTCGATTAGCTTACAAAGGATTTTTAACATTTGCCAGGATCGTCGGTGTGTGACGTTTCACCCATGCATTTAAGTGTTTGTGTCTGTCGGGAACACCAGTATCTGACTTTCATGCAAGCTATTAATTTGTTGATTTCGGTAATGTCTAACTTTGAATGCGCATGTTGAGACACTCAGAGGGGCTAGGACCTGTTTGTTTGACTGAGAATGCTCGTATGAACAACTACATGTAGCTAAGGTTCTGGCGAGATTGCACAATTACGCAATGAGTTAGAAGATCGCCCAACGAGCCGCACAAATAAATGTTTTGAACCACAGTGAAAGTTGAGGGCGAGGATTATAACTGACCATTCCAGGTCGGTTCTTTTGTTGTGGTTTATTACTGTTCTGTGTTTAGGTTGTTGGTGATTTATTTCACATTACGAAAACATGCCTATTCAAATATACTGAAAATTTTACCACCAAGAAATGAAAATTTTCAGATGAAAAATTCTGATATTTTTCATATTTCTGCTCAAAACATTGATTGTGGGTACTCGTTAGAACCGCCTCGATGAGACGGTTCTAACGAGTACCCACAATCTATGTTTTTGAGCAGAAATAAGAAAAATAATGTATACCCCTGTAAACCCCAGTTTTCCTGTATAAAAGTGGGGTTTAAGGGGGTCAAAATTATATAGGTATGTTTTCATTATGGCTCATTATGAACCGTCTCATCTGGAACTACGCTGTTTGCAAACGCCTATTTTTATTATTATTATTATCGCCTGTGGCAGTGAAAGAGTTAAATACTAGATCAGGGCCCAGTTGTTCAAAGCTAACGACATTGTTAGTTAACGATTCGTTAAAATTTACATCCAATGATACGCAAATATGCTGAAATTTTTTGCTGAAAAAATGTGAGTAGCTTTTGCAGTGCAAAAGCTACTCACATTTTTTCAGCAAAAAATATCTGAATATTGTATATTGAATCCGCTAAAACAGTTAACGAAATGACCCTTAACGAGCTCGTTAAGCTAACGACGCTTTGAACAACTGGGCCCAGTTTTTCAATCGTAAGAGAGTAATCCTTGTTTCTTTTGCCACTTAGCTGTATTACGTTTCTTTTTGTGTGTCAGTATATGAACATGATCCTGTGAAAAGGTACTTACAGTTCTCGATCAAGCAAAAACTCTTGACATTTTTATAGTTCTCCGTGCAACATCGTGTTGTGGTGTTCAAGTGTGGATACAGAAGTCCACTCTTATCTAAAGCTATCGCTTTTGATCCTAAATTTCGGGACAGACAGATTTGATAATTTTTTGTCCCTGATCAGACGCTACAGAGCAAGGCGTTAGATCAGAGTCTACACTGCCTACACTGCTTGCTGTCTGTAAAGGATTGTCTCCCCATTCACAAAATGGCAGCAAATCCTTTGTGTTTTGGGGGGTTTGTTATTATTGTTGTTGTTGTTTCTTTTTCTTTTTTAATATTATCCGAATAGTATGACATGATATGAACTGGGGACCAACATTTTCTACAAGATGCGAAGACATAAATCAGCTTGCGCATCAGTTTGATCAGCGCCTTCGCAGCACACTCTTGTGGGTAGTCTAGGATTCAAACAATCCTCAGGCGGACAGCAAAGACTGATCAGACCGCGCGAATGCGCAGGCTGATCTGGTGTCTTCGCTGGGCGCACATGCAGTCTTGTACCATCATGACCACAGTGCAGATTATATTTCATTGAGTTCTATTCTAGAGGGCATAATCAGTGTTGCAAACTTCATTACTCAAGAAGAGTCTCAATTAAACCAAGACTCCCATTTTCTATTCTATTGTGTGTGCTTTCTTTCCAGACAATCTTTTTGACGTTTATTGTAGGAAATGCTGTTCCCCGGCTAACATAGAATTGTCCCCTTGTAGGGTACAGGGAACTAATTATTTCTCCTATAGAGCTCCCTAGTAATTACACCCTTTTTAGTGGATAAGAGTGCTCTTAAGGGTTTGGCTGGGCTTCCAAATGTTTTAATTCAAAACCAGGCTTAGCACAGCAAAATAAATAAGGAAAACCACAACTGTCACCAGCAATTTCTGGGACATTTTGGAGACCGAATGGAGCAACCCCTCAAAGGCAGGTATCAAAAATTGAAATTTGAAATTTCACTTCTTCTTTTGGCTCCAGCAAACACAAACAGAAACATTTATTTCTTTAAAACAACCAGGAAATTACACACATTATTTTCTTCAAGTTAGAATAATAAGTTTTAATTAATCTTTATTATTAACAAATCACAGGCCGCCTTACATATAATAACTATCCCGGGCTATTTTTTCACCAATCAGCATTCCAGACACAACTGGTTCCCTGTGCCCTGAACAATAATAACATAAACATATGAAATATGTTGGAAAAAAACTTGATTTACTTGTGTCATTGTCCGCTTCCATGACTCTGGTAGGGGCTGTGGTGAGGCCTTCAGTAGATATGTCAGATAAATAGGTGCCATCAACCATAGCCATCCATTTGGTATCCATATCAGCACAGTATTCTGGAAACAGTCGGTAAACTCCGGCCACGTTCCGTTGTTATTCCAAATTTGGTTGAAATCCTGCCAAAAGAAAGACATCATATGTACATACTTTACACTCTGATAATAATCAAAGTATGAATGTTTAAATTAAGTAAACTAGTCACAACCAGAAAAAAATCCTACATGTGCTCCCGACGAAGATTTAGATCAGCCATCCGCGCAGTTTGAGCTGAGTCTTCGTTGTTCGCATAAAGAGACTTCACATCTATAACTATCCAAAATATTGAAAATTCTGATCAGTCAGCGCGAATGCACTGGCTGATCTGAATCTTCGCTAGGCGCTCAAGTCAGAAGATACGTTTCCTCATGCCGTGGCTCCAATGTTGTTTATACTGTTTAAAATTAACTAAGCCGTAAACCTTATTTTGAACAATAGATGGACACATTTACTATACAAGATCGCATGTCCGCCCAGCGATAACACAGGTCAGCGTGCGTATCTACACATTCTAAGCAGAACCTCTGCCATCCGCCTCAAGAAAGCTGGGATGTTTGGCTACCCTTAGAGCGCAAAGCAATGACTGATCAGCCTGCGCATTTGCGCAGGCTGATCTGAGTCATTAATGTGCGCACAAGCGATCTTGTACATGTAGGGAATGCTGTGTCCCGGCTCATTCGGCTTACTATTCGCATATTCCGTATTTATACTGCTGGATCAGTAGCATAGTGTAGACCATGATCAGACATTCTGCGGCGTCCGATCTGGGTCTAAAATAACTGCTCAGAGAGAGAGAGAGAGAGAGAGAGAGAGAGAAAGAGACGGATAGAGAAATAAAAAGAGATGAAGAAACAGAAAGAGAGAGACGGACAGACAGACTGACTGTCCGAGACTGAGGGCGAGCGACAAAAAGTCAGAAACACAGGCAGAGAGAGAGACAGATAGATAGATAGAGACTGCAAGCGAGGGACGGAGAGACGAATGGAAAGACACAGACAGAGACAAGCAGACAAACAGAGAGAGAGAGAGAGAGAGAGAGAGAGACACACACACACACACACACACACACACACACACACACACACACACACACACACACACACACACACACATACACATGCACACCATCATTTGTTTTCGTATTTTTCCCAGTGCCTATAGATATTTTTTAGTAATATAGCATAACGTTTGTTGAGAAGTTTCAAGTAAGGCCCACGAAGGGGGTTGGGTATGTGTGTAGGTTGGGGGGTGGGGGGGGACATTTTTCCATATATACTGTTGAAGATCCAAGCCCTACGTCTGGTCGAGCCAAGATCCATAGGTTATTTATGAGTCCCTTATACAGTCAAACCTGTGTTAAGCAAACACCTAAGGGAAAGCCAAAGAGTTTTTGCTTGTCAGACGCTTGCTTAACCCATTAATGGACTCTTCTCTCTTTCTTTGGTCGGTCTATGTCTGATGGAAGGTGTGTCTGGTTTGTTTTAGACCCTGATCAAACGGTGCGTTCTGCGGAGTCTGATCTGGGTCTGCACTGTTTGCCAATGTCCCTTTTACGGAAACTTAAGGCATAAATGGGTTAATACAGATAAATTTACACATATTTCCTCTTATTAGACCTCAAAGACGTGTTTTTTAAAAACATGTAATTGCTTAGATGACTTTTTTGACAGGTATGACTGTGTACATATAAACTACAAGATCCCTCCACAGTGCGGACGAATCAACGAAGACCATGCTTACACTGTACGAATAAGTAATTGAAAAAAAATTGAATCTCCTCTTGCTGGCCTCGTGTTTTCAGTCGATTTCTCTTTATCTTTTTCTTTATCAGCGGATGCGCAAGCCAAACAAAAAGCCATATTAGATCACCAAATGCCCAGACCAGCCAGCTCATAGCCGCATTCTTGTCAGGTCGCTCTCTGTTCATTTATATATTCTTCAGTATCCAATAATTCTGTAAGTGGCAACGAAGACCCTGATCAGTTTGTGCGTATGCGCTGGGCCTGCATGGTTCGCATAGGCGCTAAGTGCCCTTTTCGTGCGTGTATTATCATTTAGGTATGAAATTGCATATTTGGTTTCAATACATTTGAGTTAACCTGGCACCACGCTATAAGTTTTACATTTCTAATCTAACAAAGGTAAAATACTCCACCTTGACTATTTTTCTACACATATCCATCTTATCAGTCAGAAACTCATAACTGAACAGCCAAATTAGAGAGAATGACACTCCAACAGATAGGATATATATATATATATATATATATATATATATATATATATATATATATATATATATATATATATATATATATATATATATATATATATATATATATATATATATATATATATATATTTATTTATTTATTTATTTATTTATTTATGCTGATTCATGTATCAGTTAGACGGGATCCAGTCTACATTTGAGCCGGACACAGCATTTCCAACAAGATTGCATGAGCGCCCAGTGGTGATTCAGATCAGCTTGCACATCCGCGGAGGCTGATCAGAGTCTTCGCTTTCCGCCTGAAGACGCTTCGATCAATGGCTAACCACATAGTACCCTGCGAAGACTCTGATCAGGCTGCGCGAATGCGCAGGCTGATCAGAGTCTTCGCTGTGCGCACATGCAATAATGTAGGAAATGCTGTGACCCGGCTCCTTTTATTTAACCCTTGGCATGCTGAATAAATTAAAATGCCACACCCATTTCTAATTTTCAGCCAATCAGATTATATGATCCAGATTGTTGACATAAATTCGCATACTTAAGGGCAAACAGTGCAGATCCAGATCAGTTGGCTTCTTCAGAAGCCAACTGATCTTGATCTACAATGTTTGCAAAGACAGGACATATCCGGCTTCAGCAGGACTAGAGTTAATAAAAACAAATAATAGCAGTTATCTATGAGATGTGTACGGCAAAATAAAAGCTTACAAAGCTCCTTATTTCCCAAACCTGCGTAATTCTTTTTTATATTCTTTTTTCTTATCCTGTCCTTTAAACTTTTTTTTTCTATTTTTAGCTCTGGAACCATTTTGTTCAACAGAGCAGAACCATTTTAGCGATTTTGGCAAAGGGGCATAAGAGAAGCATTGATGTGAAATTATTTTAATATCTTGCCACGGCCACGGAGATGTCGTTTAAAGCTTTTTTTTATTTTTAGCTCTGGTGACCATTTTGTTCAGCAGAGCAGAACCATTTTGGCAATTTTGGTAAAGGGGGATAAGAGGAATATTTCTGTGAAATCATTTTGAAATCAGGCCACTGGCCAAGGAGATGTTTAAAGGTTGTTTTTTTTTTTTAGATCTGGCGGCCATTTTGTTCAGCCGAGCAGAACTTTTTTAGCAATTCTGGTTAAGGGCCATAAGAGGAACACTTCTGTGAAATTACTTTGAAATCAGGACACTGGCTACGGAGGAGATGTCTTTTAAAGGTTTTTTTTTTTTTTTTTTTTTCTATTTTTAGCTCTGGCCACCACTTTGTTCAGCCAAGCGGAGCCATTTTAGTAATTTTCGTTGAGGGCCATTGGTGGAATACTTCTGTGCAATATTTTGAAATCAGGCCATTGGCCAAGGACGAGATGTCGTTTGAAGATTTTCTATTGTTTATATCTGGCGGCAATCTTGTTCAGTGGAGCAGAACCATTGCGCCCATCTTGGATTTTTGATCGACACAATTTTAGCTTGTTTCGATCCAGAAGTCACCCTGTTGCTAAAGAGAAAGTTTCGGCTCAAAGCGATCTAAGGTTTGAGAAGAGATGTCGAAAATTGATTTTCAAGATGGCGGCTGTGGTGGCCTTCTTGGATTTTCTATCGGCTCATTTAGCTATTTTGTGTCTCACAAAATGCTCATCATCAAGTTTCAATTCAAATGGATTATAGAGGAGATGTCGAAAATATGAATTCTCAACATTTTTCCCATATAAATGTATAGGGCCCATACAAATGCATGGGGAAGAAAATTTGACCTTGCCGTAAAAAGGTCAAACGTCAACGTAAGACCATCATTTTAGCAATTTTGGTAGATCTCCTGTCCCCGAGGATTTGTGCAAAGATAAGGCCCAAGTGCTTATTTGGTTCTGGAGAAGAAGATTTTAAGGGGTTTTACCATATATGGGCATAGCAGACAACTTGGTCAATGGACTGTGACCATTTTAGCAATCTTTCGTTTCCCCGATCTAAGGAGGCTCCACATAAAATTTGAGCAACAATGGCCCATAGGCTTCAGAGGAGAAGTCGTTTGAAATTCTCAACATTTTCCCCATACAAATGTATGGTGCCCATACAAATGCATAGGGAAGCAAACTTGACCTCGCTGTAAAAAAAGTCAAACGTCAATGTACGATCATCATTTTAGCAGTTTTGGTAGACCTTCCGTCTCTGATGGTTTGTGCAAAGATTCAGCCCCAAGGCTTCCTCTGTTCTGGAGAAGAAGATTTTTAAAGGATTTTACCATATATGGACATGGCGGCCATCTTGGTCAATAAACCGCGACCATTTTAGCAATATTTCGTTCCCCCAATCTAAGGAGGCTCCAAATGAAATTTGAGCAACACTGGCCCAGAGGCTACTGAGGAGAAGTCATTTGAAATTCTCAACATTTTTCCCATACAAATGTATGGTGCCCATACAAATGCATAGGGAAGCAAACTTGACCTCACCGTAAAAAGGTCAAACGTCAACGTACAACAATTATTTTAGCAATTTGGTAGACCTCTCGTCCCCGATGATTTGTACAAAGATTCAGCCCCAAGGCATCCTCGGTTCTGGAGAAGAAGAGTTTAAAGGCTTATATCATATATGGGCATGGCGGCCATCTTGGTCAACGGACCGCGACCATTTTAGCAATTTTTCGTTCTCCCAACCTAAGGAGGCTTCATATGAAATTTGAGCAAAATTGGCTCTGCGGCTTCAGATAAGAAGTCATTTAAAAATGTTAACGGACGGACGGACGACGGACGAAAAGTGTTCACAATAGCTTATCCTGAGCATAGCTCAGGTGGGCTAAAAAACAATCTAAATGATCTCAATGATCACAAAGGAGAAGAAAATATAAAATACAACATAGCATCACCAAAACATGCCTACACAATTTTAACCACCTTATAGTAAAACGGGTTTACAGGGGTATACATTATTTGTCTTATTTCTGCACAAAAACATAGATTGTGGGTACTCATTAGAACCGCCTCGCCGAGGCGGTTCTCATGAGTATCCGCAATCCATGTGTTGAGCAGAAATGTGAAAAATATCATATTTTTTTTTTTTTTTTTATCCGAAAATTTCAGTTTTTGGAGGTGAAATTTTCTATATATTTGAATAGGCGTGTTTTCTTAATGGTGAAGTACGGGGAAGCGTTTAAAGGCCGCCACACGATACTAACAACAGCAGTACCCTGCTTGCTATGCAGGCGTTGCAATACTGTACACTGTTTGCTAAGGAGACTTTATATTACTTCACCCTGATTGCTAAGTTAAGATCCTAATCCGATTGTGACCTGGACCTCCGCACTCTGCTATGCATTGAAGATATTTAAAGTCATTGGGTATTTAAACTTTACCGTTGCCTGGGCTAAATTAGCAGACAACAAATTAACAATATGTGTAATATTTTCCCAGAAAATATGCTTTGGCATACAGGTACCATGCACTCTGAGATCATGCAAGTTGTCCCCTTTGAATGTAATGTCTTTGGATACAATTTACCCCCGCCGTTTCCCGGTTTGGTAATACGGGAATTAATACGTTTTGCACGAAGCTGCGCAGATGAGCAGGCTGATCATGACCTTTGCTATTTCCCATATTCTGCTCAGATTCAATACAAAGGCACCAATGTACTCCCATAGCAGGTAAAATAGAAATAGCTTTGAAAATGGTTCTTAATAACACTGTCTGAAACTCTCTGGTAATAATTCGAAAACTACATAATTTTGTTTCTTTGTAACCAAGTGAATAAGTAGGTTGATTTATTTCTACCCTATAAAATTTGAACTGAAATAAATGTATACAGAAAAAAAAACTTAACATACCCATAATTTATCTCCATTACAAAGGTCATCCATATTCAAATAAAGTTAGTTTTCTGAATGACTGAAATATTAATCTGTTTGACCAACAAAAGTCATACTAACTTTTAACCTTGTCCTGCTGAACCCGGATAAACCCTGCCTTTGCAAACAGTGTAGATCCAGATCAGTTGGCTTCTAAGAAGCCAACTGATCTGGATCTGCACTGTTTGTCATTCGGTATGTGAATTTTTGTCAGCAATCTGGATCAAGGAGTCTGATTAGAAGTGGGTGTGGCATCTTAATTTATTCAGCAGGACAAGGGTTAAATCTTGTGATCGGTCAAACGATCCGCATCGCCAGAAAACGTACCTTTAGACACGTGCGCCCAAAGAACAGCCAAATTGGACTGCACATATGCGCAGTCTGATCAGAGCCTTCGTTGTCTGTTTGCAGAAACTTTGCATCCTTGGCTATCCAAAATACGCCCAGCGAAAATTCTGATCAGACTGAGCTTATGCGCGGTCTGATCTGAATCTTCGCTGGGCGCACATGCCTGAAGTTACGTTTTCGAACGTTACGGCTCATATCAACCTTAAGTATTCTCTGGACACATTCAGACGCCGACAATTTAGTGATATTTATCAAAATTGTCAGAAAGTAGAGTTTCATGCAAATTCTATCCAGTCGAGGCGATTGTAATGAGAACAATCGACATACCATTATTTTTTTGAACATGGAAAAAGATATCCCGAAATTATTCTCATCTGACTCCTGACCCGGCGCTATGATTAATCCTTAGTGGCTCGAACTACCCATGTCTAGAACAAATGTACATGGTCCCAAAAGTGTTCGAGCCATTGAAGTTCGACTGTATACATTCCGAAAACACGCCTATTCAAATATATTGAGAATTTTATCACCAAAGAAATAGAAATGAAAACGTTCAGATGAACTATTCTGATAGTTTTTATATTTCTGCCTCGCCTAGGCGGTTCTAACGAGTACCCATAATCTATGTTTTGAGCAGAAATATGAAAAATATCAGATTGTTTTATCTGAAAATTTTCATTTTTTGTTGGTAAAATTTTCAGTATATCTGAATAGGCATGTTTTCATAATGATTAGAGGCACATATCAGAAGGTATGTTTTCTCAAGTTGCGGCACATTTAGTCTTCCTTTGGATTATACAATACATGCAAAATACTGGTCAAATACAAAATTTGAAAGTGTTATAAGAATTATGTCATCGGTACGAAGTTTAAAAGTTTAGAGTGGGGTTATACGAAACGAAATCGATTGATTATCAATATTGATTTTTTAGACAAGTGGCAGTACAGAACTAAATTTTGTCGACGGAAAATCTAATAAATAGAGATTATTATATGACAATTTTCATATCATACCCCATATCAACCCTCGACCCATATCAGCCCTCGGGCCATATCAGTCTCGGGTTGATATGGAGTATGATATGGAAATTGCCATATCATAATCTATTTATCATACCGTACATTTTCTTTCTGACAAGTTTGCCTATTTGATATCGTATGCGGAGTCAAAGGCAAGACCGCCGAGTGCTCCGAACGTGGTGATACGCTTTGTTTTTTTTTTTGTTTTTTTGTTGTTGTTTTTTTGTTTGTTTTTTTTTCCCGGGCAGAAAAGCCGTATCACCCACGTGACCTGGTGATATGAGTTTTCTGCTCAGGCAAAAAAGCCGTATCACCCACGCGACCCATTACCACATATGTGCTTGAAAGCCATGTTACATTACGAAAACACGCCTATTCAAATATATTGAAAATTTTACCACCAAAAAATGAAATTTTCAGATAAAAAATTCTGATATTTTTTATATTTCTGCTCAAAACATAGATTGTGGGTACTCGATAGAACCGCCTCGACGAGGCGGTTCTAACGAGTACCCACAATCGTCGAGGCGGTTCTAACGAGTACCCACAATCTATGTTTTGAGCAGAAATAAGAAAAATATTGTATACCCCTGTAAACCCAATTTTTACCATATAAAAGTGGGGTTTAAGGGGGTCAAAATTATATAGGCATGTTTTCGTGATGGTATCACATATGCAAAATGAACATATTTTTAGTAAATGAATGATAATAGGTCAACTTGAGCGTCGGCATCACGAAAACACACCTATATATTTTTGACCCCCTTAAACCCCACTTTTATATAGTAAAACTTGGGTTTACAGGGGTATTCATTATTTTTCTTATTTCTGCTCAAAACATAGATTGTGGGTACTCGTTAGAACCGCCTCGACGAGGCGGTTCTAACGAGTACCCACAATCTATGTTTTGAGCAGAATTATGAAAAATATCCGAATTTTTTATCTGAAAAAATTTCATTTTTTGGTGGTAATTTTTTCAGTATATTTGAATAGGCTTGTTTTCGTAATGGGTTCCGTATGTGTATCACGATACAGAATATACATTTCTGATCAATAACAGATATTTAAATGAAAAGAAAAACAAAGGACTCTTCCTTCCTTCGTTAAAAATCAATTCTCAGTTAGCCGTATTGAACTATAAAATAAGAAATACAATTCGAATCAGAATATATTCTCATATGTATTGGTATCCATATGCATAGGAGTCAGTAGGCGAAGTGTCAGACTATGATATTGATAGAGTAATAGACAGATAGATAGTAGATTTTTAATGCTGTACATACATAATTCTACGTAAAAGTAAATTCTTCGTCTTGTGAGCTCATATTTAAGTGTAAACGAAACAAGGAAAACATCACGAAAACATACCTTTATAATTTTGACCCTCTTAAATCCCACTTTTATATAACAAAACAGGGGTTTACAGGGGTATACATTATTTTTCTTATTTCTGCTCAAAAACATAGATTGTGGGTACTCGTTAGAACCGCATCGGCCAAGCGGTTCTAATGAGTACCCACAATCTATGTTTTAAGCAGAAATATGAAAAATATCAGATTTTTTATAAGAAAATTTTCAGTTTTTAGTGGTGAACTTTGAATAGGCGTGTTTCCGTAATATGACCCTGGGCACAGCTTTTATTTGCTACAAGTTTACATGTGAGCCAAGCAAATAGTGGATACCTTATCAGATGCCCCTTTTGGGGCTTCTGCTCTTGGTCTATTTCTTTGCCAATGTCCCAGTCCAGGTTTTACAGTAATACAGATAATTCTCTTAACACGGCACTCTGGCGTAAGAGCGACAAGACTAGCGTGGCTATAAATAACCGTTACCTGAATTTCGTACAAACGCGGTTTGCTTTCATTGGCCCATTGATAATCTCGTGGACAACAACCTTTTAACAATCGACCCAAAAACCAAACTTCACATTAGTGGACAGCGAAAGCACAGATAAGACTGATGAACCACGAGGTTTATCCATGGTATTCTGCTTTCAAGAAGTTATAGACAATCCATAATTATTTCGGACAATCCCTAATTGTTACTTCTTTAGATTCTGTTAGCTAATGGAAGCTACAGTCGACTCTCGTTATCTCGAATTCCACGGGACTCTCTGAAATACTTCGAGATATCCGTACTTCGACATATCAGGTTTGCAGAATTGAGGAAAAACTAATTCGATTAACCACATTTAACAAATATATGTGTAATTGGACTCTTGAAGTTAGAGAGATATTAAAAATATTGTGGAAAAGAGGAGAAATTGCTCCTTTTCCACAATATTTTTTACATGCTGTTAGATTTTCATGTTAAGGCAGGGACCAGATATTCACTTCGAGATAAGCGGTTATTCGAGTTAAGCGAGGTCGAGATAACGAGAGTCAACTGTATTAACGCTCAACATACTGGGGAAATAAATCAGCAAACGACATTTTATTTTATTTCCTTATCCCCCCTCCCCCACCACCATACACACACATTCAAAAATGATATTCCATACAAAGTGTCTCCTAATTGTTATACTTCCTAGGAAACATGCTTTGACACTTCACTCAAACTGTCTCTAGACAATTTGCATGAAAAATGAAAGCCTGTTTTCTGCTTTGACATTTCATCAAAGCCTGTATTTTGCTTTGACATGTCATATACAATGTGAGGAGATATTTTGCATGAAATATCAAAGCATGAGGAATCGAAATATCTGCTTAGACATTTCATGCACAGTGTCAGGTGCGCATGAAATATCAAAGCCTGATTTATGACGAAGTTCAAGTGATACCACGGCTGAAATACCAGAAACAGGCTTTGATATTTCATACAAACTGTCTCCTAAGGAGGAGACAGTTTGTGTGAAATTTAAAGCCTGATATCAGACAAAATTGTGAAACAATAATACCCCGCCATTATCATGTCGCGGGCAGACAACTATGTCAAAAATAGACGAAATTTGCTAATAAGCAATGCCAAAGAAACTCTCCATATGTCAAATTTGGTAAAAATCCATTGAAATTTACTCAAGTTATTGTCCTGAAAGTAAAATGCAAATTTATTGCGGGAAGTATAACTGTCAAAAATTGACGAAATCTGCCCACCAGTAATCCCAAACCAGATCTCCATAATATCAATACACACCAACTTTGATGAAAATCCACTGATATTTACTAAAGTTATCATCCGGAAATGAAAATACGGACGTGTCCCTGGTAGATAACTCTGTCAAAAAATTGACGAAATTAGCCCATTAACAACCCCAAACCAGATCTCAACAACATCAATGCACACACCGAGTTTGGTAAAAATCCATTGACATATACACGTTATCTCCCGGAAACAAAAATACGGACGGTCGTACGGACAGACGGGCGGACGTACGGAAAGACACACGGGCATACACATGGACATAATATATGTCAGTGGCTAGTAATCTGGATAAAAAATTCAGCAGACGACATTTTGAAATATTTCTTTCTTGTTTTCCGCCCAAAAATAGGCTTTGATATTTTGTGCAAATTGTCTCCTTCCTTAAAGACAGGAGACAAAAAGTTGTTCTTCATGGTGCACAGTCTGATTGGAACTCTATTCACGCAGGTGTGCCTCAAGAATCCATTCTTGGACCCTTGTTATTTCTTCTCTACATTAATGACATAGTATCAGACATAGGCTCGAATATACGTTTATTTGCTGACGACACAAGTCTTTATATCATAGTGGATAATCCGAATACAGCTGCAGATTTAATGAATAGTGATCTTCTCAAAATCTCAAATTGGGCACGTATTTGGCTTGTGGATTTCAACGCAGCGAAAAATGAAGTGCTTTTGCTTTCTCGTAGAATTAATCGTCCTATTCACCCGCCATTATATATGTTAAATCAAGAAATTAAATAAGTTCAATTTCATAAACACTTAGGAGTTTATTTTGTGAAGACTGTTCCTGGCATAAAATATGACCTTGACAGGAGAGCTTTAGAAACTATTTATATTTCTTTCATTCGACCAGTACTGGAATATGCAGATGTCATATGGGATAACTGTACACAACAGGAAAAACAAGATCTTGAGAAAATACAAATTGAAGCAGCACGTATTGCAACGGGAACAACCAAGCTGGCTTCTCTTCAAAAACTGTATGAAGAAATAGGGTGGGAAACATTAGAAGCCAGAAGGAAAAAAACATAAACTCGTGCTTTTTTATAAAATGTTTTACAATTTGTCTCCTCTTTATCTACCTTACTTAGTACCACCTCAAGGGCAAAATGTTTCTCGTTACAATTTGAGAAATGCAAATAACGTTCAAACTTTAGTATCACATACAAGTCAGTATTTTCACTCTTTTCTCCCTTCAGTAATTAGGGACTGGAATAACCTAGCCAATGATACTAGGAATGCTGATACAGTTGCATCTTTCAAAAGAAAAAATAACGAAAACACAATTGTTATACCCAAACATTATTATACTGGATCACGTCAACTCCAGATATTGCATACTAGGATAAGGACAGGTTGTAGCGCTTTGAATAACGATCGTTTTCTAAAGAACATAGTAGAAAGTCTATTGTGTGCTTGCAGAAACGGACATATAGAAAACGCGGACCATTTCTTTCTAAAGTATATGCTTTACAAGGAACATCGACTGGAACTATTTCGGAACGTCTCACAGTTTTGTGATATAACATTAGATGTACTCTTAAAGGGGAACTTAACTCTATCTTTTGAAACCAACATGGAAATATTCAAATCCGTGCAAAGATACATACAGTCAACCAAACGATTTTGAAGTTACTTGCACTCTCTGTACCCCTCCATCTCCAGAGCAATTATTCTCTTATTTTGTTTTTCTTTCTTTTTTTTTCTCTACTTTCCCTTCTATCTCCTACTTACTTCTACCCTTTGAGTATTATTCTCACGTTTTTGTACCTAGTATTGTACCAACATAATAATAATGATTAATGATAATAATAATAATGATAATAATAATAATATTATTATCATTATTATTATTATTATTATTATTAGCTACTAAATACTGCTTACACGTTAGTTTATTTTCTTAGTATATATAATGCGAATTTAAACTGTATTAACATGCATGTAATGCATAAGATGTAACCGCTTGTAAATATTAGTATTGTATTAGTTTTTTTCTGCCAGTATATATACAGTTACGCATGTTTTGGGAAAAGAACAAAATAAGCTTTAAGCTTCCGTTCTAATCCTGGTTGTGTTATGACATTGTATGTTTTGTACATGTACTAAATTGGAAATAAAAATATGTTTAATCTAAAGAGACAATTTGCAGAAAACACTTGGAAAAAATAGGAATAATACAAGTTTAAACTTTTCAAAACAGATTGCCATCTTCTCAGCCCTTCTTCAATAATAGTGTTTGTTTTTTTTGGGGGGGTGGGGGGGGGGGGTTGTTTGTTTTTTTATTGTTTCCTTGTTTGTTTTGTGAGCTTCAGTTCCGTCTCTCTTAGAGGGGAGGCCTAATGTTGCCATTCGAGAATTTTAAGAATTTTAGAAAGTGACTAATCCATATTGTCATTCTTTCCATGGCAAAAGTTGTTGAACGGAAAATACATATAAAATGAATAATACCAAGTAAATTACTCTTTTATTAATAAACTATAAACAAACAAATCATAGCCAACAATGAGCCAACAAATACATTGATTTGAATGGCCAATGTATGTTCAATTTAATATTTCTTTACAGCTAATAATGATAGAATTTTTGGTTTAAACAATATTTATTTCAAGCAACTCACATAACATTCATACAATGGAAATGGTGAAAAGGATCTGACGGTAAGCGGTAAGGCTTATGAAAGTCATCTCCTTGAAACAAATTCATGTACATTGTAGTTGAACGGCATAGCCATTTTGTGAACATGAGAGAGAGAGAGAGAGAGAGAGAGAGAGAGAGAGAGAGAGAGAGAGAGAGAGAGACCAACTTTCCCTGCTATAAGTGTTGAACTTGAACTATTCGCATTGTAGAATGTCATTTGTATAGACTTCATATGTACATGTTGGCTGGCACTAGAGGTACTAAATGGATTAGATGCTACACGAATCGCCCAGATTTAACAATGAAGTCCTGCACATTACATTTTCTTGTAATGAGTAGTTTGTTTTACCATACATTAGGTCTTTGAGCGAATGACTGTCAAGATCTTGAGGCAAATATCTGTGCCTTGCAATAGAGTAATTAGGACAATGAAAAAGAAAATGCTTTGCACTTTCAAACGCTCCACAGTGACAAGAGGGGCTGACAACGATATGCTTGCGGTAAAGGTCAGAGTTCAGTGAACTACATCCCATGCGTAGTCTCGCGTGGAGGATTTGGCCTATGCGAGAGCCAGCATTGAAGTATTTTGGTGGTCTTTGCATGTTTCTGTTGAGTAAGGATTTGAAAATTGATAAGGATGTTGCATTTTTTATTTCCGTCGGCAGGTTGTTCCAAGCTCGAATAGTGGACGGGAAGTATGAATCCAGGAAAAGATTTGTATATGTCCTGTAATTCTGTATATGATCTGAGTTGCGGAGACTGTACCTTGTTGTTTCCTGTACAGTCGGGGTATGAGATCAGCAAGGTAATTTGGAGCCGATCCATACAAGATCTTATAAAGAACTACGAGTTTGTGCTTATTTCATCTGCTTTGCAGGGACTCCCAGCCAAGTTCTCTGTACAAATTGTCGATGCTGCATAGTTTTGTTGCCCCTGTTATTATTCTTGCTGCTTCTACGTGGATTGCATCTAGCTGCTTTTTGGTTTCCATGGAGCAGTTATCCCATATAATATCACTATATTCAATAAGGGGACGAACAAATGCGATATACATTTTCTCGAGAGATTTTCTACTGACCCTAAATTTCAGAGCCCTTAGGAGATTTAAACGTATACAAGCTTTATCGGAGATGTTACGGACGTGGTCATTCCAGTTGCATGTACTGGAGAAAGTTAGACCTAGATATTTGTGCGTAGCAGTTTCTTTTATTCTTGTATTATTAAGGAACAGAGGTGGATGTAATACAGGGTTAAGTTTTCTCGAGACAGTCATTGCCATGGTTTTCTTCGCGTGAAAATCAACGGGCCAATCTATGGCCCAATTGGAGATGGTTTGTAGATCTACGTTTAGTACGTGTGCAGCCTTATCGGGCGTTTCGATAATGATGTACAGACTTGTATCGTCCACGAAGAGGCGAATCGAACAACCAATGTTTTTCACTATATCATTGATGTATAAAAGAAATAATAGTGGGCCCAGAATAGATCCTTGGGGAACTCCAGCTTCGACTTGTGCCCTGTCTGATGACTGACCGTTAAGAACTACCCGTTGCCTTCGCCCGAATAGGTAACTTGTAAACAATTTTAATACATTTTCTGAGCACCCTATTCCTCTAAGTTTATGGAGTAGTCCCTTATGCCAGACTCTGTCGAAAGCCTTACTGATGTCGCAGAAGACAGCGCGAACTTCTTTGCCGCTGTCCACTGCCTCGCAAAATGTGTAGTAAGTATGGAGTAGTTGGTAAGTTGTCGAATCGCCTTGCACAAAGCCTAATTGAAAAGGAGTGAGCAGTTGATGTGATACGACATAGTTATAGAGGTCTTTGTGGACACAGCGTTCCATAGTTTTACCTTCATGACTCAAGAGGGAAATGGGTCTGTAATTGATCGGAGAGGATTTGTCATCTTTTTTGTGAATTGGAGAGAGATTTGCATCCTTCCATGGTGGTGGAAAATAACCTTGAAGTAGAGATCTATTAAACACGATAGAGAATGGATCAGCTAGGATGTCTGCACCTTCGCGCAGAAGTCTGGGACTGATAAGATCTGGACCACAAGCTTTGTTGATATCCAGATGTCGGAGAACATCAAGTACATCCTGCGTTGTTATTATAATTGAATGTAATCTATGTTGTGCATGTTCAAAGTAGGGTAGAGGTTTGTTTGAATCATTTACTTTAGTCTGTGAGGAGAAGTAGGAATTTAACATTTCAGCTTTTTGTAAATCTGTTTCTGCAACTTCATGGATCATGGTCAGTATTGGAATGCTTTTTGAAGTACGATTGAGGTTTAGAAGCTGCTTGGATGTTTTCCAAAACACCTTAGAGTTACAATTTTCAGATGATAAGAGTTCATCAAGTTTTTCAAAATAGTCCTTTTTAGATTTCCTTACGGTATTGTTACTTTTGTTTCTAAGTTGTTTGTACTTTGTCCAAAAATCAAAGTCGTTTGTTTTCTTATATTGCCTATATGTGCGCTTACGTTTTCGAATTAAATTTTTGACGTGACAAGTGATCCAAGGGTGATCGTCTGGTTTGATCAGTACCATTTTGTTTGGGATCGATTCCTCAGCAGCCTTAATTAGAGTGTCATTGAGAACTTGGACATTATGGTCGATGTTGTATCCGGCTTCTATTTTCTGTAAGATATCAGATTCTAGTAAGATAGACCTAAATTTGTTGTAATCGGCCTTATTGTAATTCCATATTTTACGTTTAAAAGATGGCCTGTGTAAGCGTGTGAATTTAAGCACAGTTATAATTGGGCAGTGATACCTTGTATAATCAGCTATAAAAGGGTCTGCGACACCACTTGTCAAAACATTATTACTATTGCGCACTAAGATGAGATCTATAAGCGACGAAGAATGCTCAGTGAAATGCGTAGGCTCTGATATAAGTTGGTTGAGATTGTATTCTAACATAAGCTCCCTGACTTTGTTGTTGAATTTTTGAGCAAGCGGATTATAAAATTCCAATGTTTTCTGAACATTATGCATATGGTTTAAAAAGAAATAAATAAAAAATGAGGTGCACTTGGAACCCTATATTCCCTAGATACATATAGTAAAAAAAAAAACAAAAAAAACAAAAAAAAAAAAAAAAAAAAAAAAACATGAAAATAGCGTATGGTATGTGTCTTTAACACAGAAAATCCTTTATGTAGCAGGAGGTATAAAAAGTGTGCAAACTGATTTGGAAAGAAGAAAGTCTCTTCTTTCCAACGATGTTAAGATGATAGAAACATAATGAAAATAAATTGGTGCAAATTAAACATGATTTATACATAATTTAGGACATCACCCTATAAATGTATACCAGAGTTATTTTTAGCAATCGACTTTCGGTATTTTTTATAACACTGTTTGCAAACGGTATCTGTTTGTGTCTGCAGGACTGAAATGTTTAATGAAAACATACGTATCTTAATAGATAAGTATTATTTACCTACTAGGCAGAGTCTAATGAAAAACATAAAATAGGTTTTCGTAGAAAATAAAAACGTTAAACTATAATACCCCGCCATTATCGTGTTGCGCGGGCAGATAACTCTGCCAAACATTGACAAAATTTGCCCATTTGCAAGCCCAAACCAATCTCCTTCATATAAATGCATGTACCAAGTTTGGTTAAAACCCCTTGACAATTACTCAAATTATCGTCCGGAAACGAAAATATGTGCGTATCTCGGGCAGATAACTCTGTCAAAATTTAACGAAATTTGCCCATTAGCAATTCCAAACCAGATCTGCATAATATCAATGCACATACCAAGTTTGGTAAAAATCCACTGATGTTTACTCAAGTTATCATCCGGAAACGAAATACGGACGGACGGACATACGACTGACTGACTGACGGATGATCGGACAGACACACGGACGTTTAACATCAAACCATGATACCTCCCCCACCCCCACCCCCTTCTCCCCACTATCGTGTAGCGGGTTATAAAAATCAGGGAATGTCATTTCTTATTTATTTATTTGGCAAACAATAATAAAAATATATTGCCAGTATATCCGAATTATACAAAGAGTTCCAAAAAAGGACATTGACAAACAGTGTAGATCCAGATCACACGCCGAAGAACATGACATCTGATCAGGCATTTCGTACAGGATAATTGGGATAAACACAGATGTAATATGTCATGATATTAATAGCGAAGGACCCTAAAATAATGCGCATCTATAATCCATGCAATCTAGTCTGGTCAGAGTCTTTCGCAGTTTCTTCATTACGAAAACACGCCTATTCAAATATACTGAAAATTTGACCACCAAACACTGAAAATTTTCAGATAAAAAAATCTGATATTTTTCATATTTTTGCTCAAAACATGGATTGTGGGTACTCGTTAGAACCGCCTCGGCGAGGCGGTTCTAACGAGTACCCACAATCTATGTTTTTGAGCAGAAATAAGAAAATTAATGTATACCCCTGTAAACCCCAGTTTTACTATATAAAAGTGGGGTTGAAGGCGTGGGGAGGGGGGGGGGGTCAAAATTATATAGGCGTATTTTCGTGATGTTTACTTTAAACCATTTTGCAGAGTGGACTCTTCTACTTTAACTCTTTGGATCTGTCTATTTCCAACAGCAGGGTGTCTGGTTAGTTATCAGCACATGAAGAATGTTTTATAGAAATAACTGCATTTAATACAAACAGTGTAGACCCTGATCAGACGCCGCGTTCTGCAGCGTCTGATCTGGGTCTACACTGTTTGCCAATGCCCCTTTTATGGGACGCTAGGCATAAATGGGTTAAATGTGTTTAGCACTGAAGTAAAAAATTAGAAAAAAAAAATAAAATGAAAAATAAATAAGAACATAAAAGTGAAACAGTAGTTTCAAGATAATTCGATTATCATGCATAACATATATGGTCATATTTGATATTCAACCTTTTCCACTATCTTAAAATAATAATAATAATAATAATCGACTTTATTTATAGAGGGTAACACATTTAGTAATCTAGTACTAATCTTCCATGTGGCCCTCTTTTTTCCTGGGTAGAAACCAGTACTAAGCAATGTGGATAAAGTCTCTTGCTCCAGGAAACAACACTTGCTGTTAGTGGGGATCGAACCCGGTACCTCTCGATCTCGAGTCCGATGCTTTACTACTGCACCACAGCGCTATCTTGGTAAATTCACAGACACTTGGGGTCAGTAGGGCAGTGCAGGCCCCCAAAATTATCTTGTATATATTTTTTCTCTAGTTATTTTTGTATTTTAGTACAACAAAAACACTGATGATAAAATATAATCATATTCTGTGACTTCTGAAAAGGTTCTAAAAAACATCACATTTCTCTCAAATGGTAAATTACCATTTGAGAGAAATGTGATGTTTTTAGAACCTTAAAAAATTACCATTTGAGAGAAATGTGATGTGATGTGGGCAAATTCAGCAGACGACCAGCTGATGATATTTTTCATATTTTCCCCAGGTTTTGAAGTGTCATGCTAACTGTCTGCTAAACGAAACCTATTGTCTGGAAGAAATAAAAAATAAAATATTAAAAAATATCTTGTGCTGATTTTCCCCAGAATGCAGAGCGTTTACATGTAAGTTTGCTTCCACTATAGACACATTCAATACATACCCGTATTTTTTCTTCGTTACAAAGGCTTTCCATCTTGGAATGTAACTGACGCAATTTTGTGAATGAAGGAGTATTTGTACCGGTGTGATTGAACTCCCCAAGGTCAACTTTACGTCACGTTTACATGCGACATACGAGAGGCAAAATGTAAGTAAAATATTCATTATGTCATTGCTATTTTTAGCGGGGCCGGTTCACTATATTATAATACATATATACTCAGCGGGAAACACATCTTTGAGACAACGTCGCATCAATGTCGATGCGATGTTGACACGACGTTGTAGAAACGTCATATGCCCGCTGGGAATGGTCCGAATGGGGTAATGGCAAGGCCTGTTATTATCCAAATGCAAATTCCGTGGAACAGTGTTTTCATGGCGTAAAGACACGGGGGCGATGGGAGGGGGGGCGGGGGGGGGGGGGGGTGGGGGAGAGAGGGCGGAAGTAACTTCCTATATATGGCATAGTATGGATGTGGGTGCCGAATAGCCCCCTTTTTCAGCGCTGCCAGGTATATGACTGGCCCCCTTTTTGCAACAAAAAGGTATATGTCTGGCCCAATTTTTCTTGATTTGTATATGAAAGGCCCCACTTTTTCTGACTTCTGGTATATGCAGAGATTTTTCACTCAAAGATTTTTGAGGCGGCTTGTTCTCTTGGTAGACAGTGAATTGACTGTATTATTTGTCTAACTTCCAGCAATAAATGGAAACAAAAAAATCAAATGGCAGTATATGAATGGGTCAACATTTCATATGATCTAGTATATGAATGGGTCCGTTTTTTCCAAAGGCCAGGTATATGAATGGGGTAGGTTTCCAAGTACTGGCTCGCACACCCGTACCAAAATTATCCCCGTTACACCCCCCCCCCCCCCCCCCACCCCACCCCACCCCTTCCCCACGAGAGACACCGTGAAAACCTATATTCAAGTCTTGTAGATTTAACGTCACTAAAATGTAATAAAGTACACTCGTAAACAGAAACATGTAATCCTTTTTCATTCCAACTGCATATCATAGATGTTTTCTTTTCCTCCATTCGTCCGTGCTTCCTAGCACCGGCCCCAAGACAAATAATCAAAGCACTAACAGCACTGGTGGGTCGATTGTCTCTGAGTGTAGGCTGGGAAAATGGTCTTGTACTCATTACGAAAACCCGCCTTAGAAAAATATATTGAAAATTTTACAACCGAAAACAGGAAAATTTTTAAATAAAAAAAAATCTGATATCTGTCATACTTCTACTCAAAACAGGCGGTTCTAACGAATACCCACAATCTAAGTTTTTTAGCAAAATAAGAAAAAAATAATGTATACCCCGGTAAACCCCAATTTTACTATATATGACTATTGAAGCGGGGACTGGTCAAAGAGAGATACTTTTATTTTACAGTCTTGTAACTGCATACAAGATCAAGATTGTTTACCAAAGGTCAAAAGTCGTCATTTGGTGGGACCTGGTTTCTCGAGGCCCAAGAAGTTTAACAATCCTCGACTGGCGAGGTGATGGTCACTGTATTTTGGGACGCCAAGGGTGTGACTGGCGGAATTTTTATTACTATAGAGTTCTTCTCCAGCCAAACAAAAAAAGGAAAGAGTCCGCAATTGCACGTTTTCAATGGATGCTGTAGAGCTGAGCGGGTGTGAAATTATACATGATTTGCCATCTAATGATTACCATTTATTCCCAAACTTAAAGGAAGATATCTGCAGACGCCATTTCCATTCCGATGAAAAAGTCGAAGCAGCGGTTGATAAGTGGGTTAATACAAAGACCCCCAGTTCTGCATTTCCTTAGGACATAGCTCCAGATAAGAGGGGTAAACACATTAGTTTTTTTTTTAATTCTCCATGAAAACATATGTTGTAGGTACTCATTAGAAGCGCCTCGATGAGGCGCTTCTAATGAGTCCCACAACATATGTTTTCATGATGAAATAAGAAAATTATGGATACTTTTGGTTGAATGAGGTGCCTTATCTGGAGCCATGCTAGGAGACAATTTGCATAAAATGTCAAACCCTATTGTCTTGAGAAAAATCAGAAAAATACTTCAAAATGTCGTTTGCTGAATTTTTTACCTTGCATCCTAAGCGTTTCACTGTAATTTCACACACCTTTTTTTTATTATTTCAGGCCTTAGGTATTTCTGGTTACCCAACCGTGCCTAATTTTTCACCACCGACCTAAACGTTTTTAAGGCTTTTTGGGGGATTTTCCTATTCGGGCCATATTGTTTTCCTGTTTACCTCATATAAAAACTTTTAACAAAATAAAAATATTTTCGAACCTACCGTCCCTATTTTAAAAGTCCATGTAAACTGAAACACACAATTTTTTTTTACGGAGTGGCTATTGACAAACGTCTGTCACTAGCGATTTTACGTATAAATCGCTGCTGACAGACGTCTGTCACTAGCGATATTACGTATAAATCGCTGCTGACAGACGTCTGTCACTAGCGATATTACGTATAAATTGCTAAACGTTATTAAATCAAATATTCCGCATGCTTCGATACTTCTTTGTAAATTCCATGTGTTGAAGTACTTTAAGAAGAAAATAAGTGACCTAGACATAAAAAATAGCGGAGAAAGAATCTCTAGCAATTTTGATTCAAAATCTGGTCAACAGTAAAAATGATCTTTTGATTAATTCCATTCATATTTCGCATAATGGTAGATATGGGTTTAAAGTTTTACTCAGAGACATTCGGGGCAAAACCTTGAGGTCAAAGTCACCGACTTAGAATTTTATATAAAAGTCCAACTTTTTGCATTAAAGTTTACGTAGCTATATTATCAGGACCCTTTGACTGATTTCATAAATATTTGCCATAATGGTATACATAGGTCTAAGGTTTTTCTCAGCGCCATCCAAAAGCTGGGGCATGACTTTGAGGTCAAGGTCACAGACTTAGATTTTACATATAAATGTCAAAGGTTTTGCTTAAATTATAAAGACTAATTGATTACACTGGTATTTGTTATCGTGATAGTTAAAGGGTCTGAAATTTTATTTATAATGATCCAAGCACCCGTGCCTTACCTTTGAGGTCAAGGTTATGGGCTTCACATATGTTACAAAATTCTTTCAACGTTATTTTAATAGAGCATATAACTGCCATCTCCAGGGTCAAAGCTACATACGTTGCCTTTTTTTAAAAAGCGGTGGTAGCACTGGGAGTGGGGTGTATACGTGCCCCCACTAGTTGCAAAAAGGGATGCCAGTCAAACATCAAAATAGAATAGCAAACAGTGTAGATCCTGATAAGACGGCTCCTTATGAGCCGTCTTATCAGGATTTACACTGTTTGCACAGATATCTGGTTTGGTATGCAGGACTGACAAGATCAAGTTAAACTCATGTTGAGCTAATGTAAGTATCGCCAGAAACAAATCTTCATCCGGACGTGGTTTGAACTCACCACCTCTTGCCTTTAGATGGAGAGCACCAGTCTGATAGTTCACCGTGTCCTGTGCTCAGTAAGTATTTACAAAACCGAACGCTAACAGGTTATACCGAATTTGTATAAAGAAAACAATTCTAATAAAGAAATAAAACAATTTATTAACAATTAAACAAATAACCATTTCTATTGCTATTGCACAAATAGTAATGCCTACGACTCTGAAAACCACTAAAATATAGAGTGGAAATACTTAGCACTTTGCATGCTGGGTAAATATTTTAGCAGACGACATTTTGAAATTTTTCTCTTAATTTTCTTAGAAAATAGGATTTGACACGTCATGCAAACTGTCTCCTAAAGTTAAAGTGTCAGATGCTGTTTTCTAGGAAAAATAAGGAAAATTATCATTTATTTGTCGTCTGCTGAATTTGTACATAGTATGGTAGGTGTTGAATGTCAAAACATCGACTGGAAACACATAAAATGTATATCAAAACAAAGGATATTCTAAGATTACATATATTGGCAAGATTAAAATGCAATACATTTGATAACAGCAGAAAAAATAACACCAAAGTAACATACAGTGAACCCTCGTTACAACGACAGCACTTTTCCCAAAAGATGTTACCATTACAGTGAATTAGCTGTTGTAAATAATCCTCAATGTACAGAATAATATGTAAGAAAGGCCTTGTTTTATTTTTATTTCCTCATAGACCATTATGTTTCGGATATTTGTTAGAATCGCCTCATGGAGGCGATTCTAACAAATATCCAAAACATATGTTGCTTGAAGTTTTAATGCAATAATCTTGCATAGTTTCTCGTTTACTGTCACCTCTTGAGCGAAGATTGCGTGACAGTCAAATTGTCATTATAACGAATTTTCTCGTTGTATCGAGTGACGGTATAAGGAGGGTTTACTGTACAACAGCTTATTACCTATTATGTAAAATAAAGTAAAACTTCATTAGGTTCAACACAAAAGCACAAAATATAACCGAAGATGTTGAACTGATCAGAAGATGTGCTTCAATTGCGTATCCTCATTTTATGTCTTTGTGGTGATATATAAAAAAAAGGTACGACAGACTCTCATATCTCAAACTCCAGAATTTTCAGTTTGAGATACCAGTAGTGAGAGATAACAGGAATTGAAATGTAAATAACACAAAGCAGGACTAAAGCCAACATCATCCAATTTAGTTTGACTTAAACACTACAGGTACTTTGAGTTATCAGTGTTTGAGGTAATGAGAGTCAACTCTTTTTTCTTTAGACCACTGGCTGTAAATTCGGGCTAGCCTCGGCCAGTGTTCAAAGCAGCATTAGCTTAATGAGCTCGTTAATGACAAACTCGTTAACTGTAGTTGATAAGATTTTTTTAAACACATTGATATTTTTGCTGCAAAAATGTGAGTAGCTTTTGCAATGCAAAAGCTACTCACATTTTTTCAGCAAAAAATATCAATGTATTTGTCATATTCATCACGAAAACACGCCTATATAATTTTGACCCCCTTAAACCCCACTTTTATATAGTAAAACTGGGGTTTACAGGGGTATACATTATTTTTCTTATTTCTGCTCAAAACACAAATTGTGGGTATTTGTTAGAACCGCCTCTGTGAGGCGGTTCTAACGAGTACCCACAATCTATGTTTTGAGCAGAAATATGAAAAATATTTGAACTTTTTGTCTGAAAATTTTCAATTTTTCGGTGATTAACTTTTCAGTATATTTGAACAGGCAGGTTTTTGTAATGTCAAGGTAGAATTTTTTACGTCAGGATGTCATTATATCACGAAGGGGATGTCATTAGATCACGAAGGGGATGTCATTATATCATGAAAGGTTAAACACTTGACCACAACGTGAGATGAGGTACTTTCTGACATGAGCATCCTACAAAGACTCAAATCAGTCTGCACATCCACGCAGTCTGATTAGAGCCTTAGTTATTCGCATGAAGAAGCTTTGCACCCTCGGCTATCCAAAATGCGCCCAGTGATGATTCTGATCAGACTGCGCGAATGCGCAGGCTGATCTGAATCTTCGCTGGGTGCACATGGTCGGAGCTATATTTTATGACGCCCTTATTGATCAGCACCATTTTTCATCCAAGAACTAGCAAATTGTCATCCTTAGACTGTTTAAACAAAGTACATGTATGAGTAAGGCATAATTAACATAAATCGTCTTGGATTTAACACCATGTTTTCTGTCCTATCTTCCAAGGACTAATTAGAGAACACAAAAGTAAATTATATACATGTACATCTACATAGATTCAGCTGTCGGATGAAACGTTCATGACCACAAGAGTATTACACCAGACCAGCATCCCTTGCCATCCCATAGAAGACAGACTGATTATCATCCAGTAACTTCTTAGGCGAATCAAATTCTTTCACTTCTCCTTTATCTAACACCAGGATTCTGAAAATACAATGGATACATCTCTGTAACTGCTTTTGAGCCACTGCACAAATAATTATATTCTTAAAGGAATGACCTTTAAAGGCTCCATATTCCTCAAAAACAGACATTTTATTATCCAAGAAAGGTTTAATAGCTTGATATATGGTATTAATACAATCATGAAATATGACAGCTGACAGCCTGTAAAATTTCAGTTAGTCTCTCGTTCTTAAAATGAAATGATTTTTATCGTATCTCTGAATTAGTGTTGCCTCGAGTGTTGCCAACATTAATTAAGAGATTCGATATAAGTCATTTAATTTTTTATCCATTTCAAAAACGAGAGACTAACTGAAATTTTACAGGCTGTCAGATGCAACATTTTATTATCGTATCAATACTATATATCAATTTATTAAACCTTTCTTGGATAAAAATATGTCTAAGTTTGTGGAATATGGGGCCTTTAGGAGCAATGAACACATTCAAAAGAAAAAAAAAAAAAAAAAAAAAAAAAAAAAAACCAGAAAACAACCGTAGTGTCAGGTCAGTCAGGACAAATAAAAAATATGTGTGTTTAGGTTAATATGTAACGAACAAATAGGTGAGCATTTAGTCACTGGAGACTATAGCCAGTCTAAACAATTACCCAGCGCTCTCCAAAAAGATGGCTTCGGGTATATGCCTAAATGAAGGCCTAATTGAGCTACCGCAATCGCGCAGACTGACCAGGATCCTCTCTGAACTTTAGTAGAATAATTTGATAAGCAAGAGTGTAACAACATACATGCATCCCGAAAACATACCTATATAATTTTGACCCCCTTAAACCCCACTTTTATATAGTAAAACTGGGGTTTACCGGGGCATACATTAATTTTCTTATTTCTGCTCAAAAACATAGACTGTGGGTACTCGTTAGAACCGCCTCGCCGAGGCGGTTCTAACGAGTACCCTCAATCTATGTTTTGAGCAGAAATATAAACAATATCAGAATTTTTATCAGAAAAAAAATCATTGTTTGGTGATAAAATTTTGACTATATATTTGAATAGACATGTTTTCGTAATATATGGCAAAGACCAAAAAACAAGATTTGAATAAAAAAGGACCTCAGTGTTTGTACAAAATAAATATTTTATGTTAAAAGTTCCATAGAAAAACAATAATTTAGAAACTTCAGAGGGACAGATACATTTTTATTGGCGGCAACTCTGTCAAAATGGTTTTGCTTTCCTTCTGATAAGAAAAAGAGTCTTTTCTAAAAGGGCATATGCGCCCAGCGAAGATTCAGATTAGCGTGTGCTGACAACACGTTTTCTAAGTCGCCTCCCTCCCTGTATCCCGAAAAAAAACACATCGTAAACAATTTTACAATGCGGAAGCAAAGTGGGCAGCGAAAAGCAAGAGTATTTTTTAGCAGAAATATGAAAAATGTCAGTTTTTATCTGAAAATTTTCAGTTCTAGGAGGTGAAATTTTCTTTTTACTTGAATAGGCGTGTTTTCGTAATGACTTTCTAGCCGTCATTCCTAAATATTGTGTAGTGGACGTATCCTTATGAATATTAAATGAGCCGGGCACAGCATTTCCTACTTACTTATCATAATCTATAACTGTATTTAATCTGTGAGCTATAGTCATAACTGTGCATTCTTTGAACTCTGTATTTATTGTTTTCTGTATCAACTCATCAGTAGCCATGTCAACCGCTGCTGTGGCCTCGTCTAGGACTAGAATCTTACTTTTCCGGAGAAGACTTCTGGCGAGACACACAAGTTGTCGTTGACCAACACTGAAAACAGAAAAGAGAGTTTTATGCCAACTGATACATAGCTCTTGATAAGAGAGGATATCAGATCAGCATTTTTCTTATTTCTTCACAAAAGCATATGTTGAGGGTACTCATTAGAAGCGCCTCGGCGAGGCGCTTCTAATGAATACCCACAACATATGTTTTGTTGCGAAATAAAACAAATAGCAATACTTTAAGGTTGAAAAAGTCGCCTTAACTCGAGCTACATATATGTGATACAGACAATTTTAAATTTGCTTCTATAGAACTAACTAAAATTTCCAACATACATAATCATCACAAAAACATTAGCAAACCGACAATGTTTTGTTTTCATACATAAAAGAAATACTAAAAGCTACAGAATGTATTAATATGTAGGAAACGTTTTTAAAAATAACGTATGGTCTCTGGTAAACAAGTGTTCCGAATGAGCAATTCTGACCATTTTTTCTCAATTTTATATGATTCTACAATCTGTACGTACAGTATACTCCCTCTAAATGTATTCCAACGTTGTATATCGAGTATAAATTCTATACCTACTTAAGCTGTACCGTCTCATTTCAAATAGGGCTGTCTTCAAGAACAATTGCTAGAATGGAAATATTTGCTTGGTTTGGAATTTAACGGCCTAGTCAACACTGTTCAGGAGATGTCGAGCCGGTCAGTTTACCTAACCACACTTTTCTTGAGCAGGCTTAGTCTTCTAAGTGGATATAACAAGTACCATTGGTACATTCTTTGACCAGAAACTGACAAGAAAATCTTTGTTTTAAAAGAAGTACAACCAGTTTGAAAAGGCAAAGAAAACTTTTAAATCACACTGCTCTCTCTTGGATATGTATTTTTTGCAGTACTAGTATTAGCTTTCACAAAGCGCATGGTCTACGCTTGTGTGCTAAGCGTAGACCAAAACTTTTTGTGAAAGCTATTAATTGCAGAGCCTACTGTTCACAAACCTGAGATTTTGTCCTCCTTCGCCACATTCGTAGTTTAATTTATCAGGCAGTTTTTCTACATAAGATTGAAGGTGAGCGTGTTCTAGAGCTCTCCATAATTCCTTGTCTGTATGATTGTCCAGTGGGTCTAAGTTCATGCGTAAGCTGCCAGCAAATAACACAGGTTCCTAAAATAAAATCAAAACAGGTTTTGATGAACTGGAATTAATTAGGTATCATAACATGCTATAACTCCTTAAGAGTATATTGAAATTTTAAAATTGTTTTACCTAAATGCTCTTTACACAGCCTACGCACGGATAACGTACAAATAGTCATAAGTTGACCGCAAAAAAACTTATGTCCTTTTGTTTTAAGCCTTTATGCTCGTTACTGACAAAAGTTGAAAGCTTTGTTCTGTAATTACCAGTGTACTCATTTCCAGATTGAACCTTTCTCACTTACTAAAGGTTTCAACCATATGTATAGCAAATCATTTTAATGATACGAGTACATCAAGAAAACATGCCTATATAATTTTGACCCGCTTAAACCCCACTTTTATACAGTAAAACTGGGATTTTCAGGGTATACATTTTTTTTCTGCTCAAAAACATAGATTGTGGGTACTCGTTAGAGCCGCCTCGCCGAGGCGGTTCTAACGAGTACCCACAATCTATGTTTTGAGCAGAAATATGTAAAAATATTAGAATTTTTATCTGAAAACTTTCAGTTTTTGTGGTAAAATTTTGAATATATTTGCATAGGCCTGTTTTCGTAATGATGCACATACAGTTGTATTTAACTGCTTACTTACCTGAGGTAGAATTGTTAGCCGTGACCTTAGATCATGTAAACCAAATTTCGTTACATCTTCGCCATCAATTGTTATTGAACCAGACGCTGGTTCCAGAAGACGAAATACTGAATATGTCAAAGAGGATTTGCCTGCTCCTGTTCTCCCGACAATTCCGACCTGTATAAGAAAAAAAAAAAAAAAACATTTACATTAGTGGTCATTCAAACATATAACGCGATTGTATATGGAATAGCCATCCTCATTTATTTTTTTTCTCAGAAAAAAAAAATATGCTGTTGTTGTGACGGACACTTCCAGGACCTCATTGTTCATTTCCTTTGGTCAGCGTCCAGTTGTTCAAACCTTAACGAAGTTGTTAGCTAACGCGACGTTAAAATTTCTGTATTGAAATATGACAAATACATTGATATATATATTTTTAGCCGAAAATGTGAGTAGCTTTTGTATTGCAAAAGCTACTCATATTTTGCAGCAAAAATATAAATGTATTTGAAAACAAAACAAAAAAAAAATAAATAAATAAAATAAAATAAAATAAAATAAAAAACGTCAACTGTCTTTCATTAACGAGCTCGTTAAGCTAACGATGCTTTGAACTGGGCCCAAAATGAGGTTTTAATAAAAGGGGGCCTCAGGGTGTGTACTAAATAAACCTGTTTACGGAAGATAGGAGGAGGCAACTAAAATTGTTTTGCCTTCCTTCTGAAAAAGGATTTACTCTCTAAAAGGAAAAGATCTGCCCCTTGGGAGCAAAGTCTTTCCTTTTAAAGCAGATCTCGTTTCAGAAGGGATTTTATGTGCAATGATCAAACACGAAGTCACTAAATTGTCTTCCTTGTCAAATATGACAAAGGAAGACCAGATTTGAAATTTTATGCAAATTGACTCCAATGGAGACAACCTGCATGAAATACCAAAACCTGTTGTCTGAGAAAAAAAAAATGTTTTGAAATGTGGTCTGCTGAATTTTTTACCCAGAGTGCCAAGCTGGGTATTGAATAGAAATGATAATTAGAAAAAACATTTAGTTACTCAACATTTAGTTACCTTTTCTCCAGCTTTGATAGACACGTCAATGCCTTTCAAAACACATTCACGTCCTTCTCGATATCTCACAGAGTACGAAGTAAGATCAACATTTCCACACTCTGGCCAGTTGGTACGGGGTTCGTTAGACGTTTTCAACAAAGCCTTCAATAAAACAATAAACATTTGATCGAAAGTGTGAAACAGATAAAGTGACATTAATTGTGCAACATATATGTACTATATAAAAAAATAAAAAATCTAGCGTTACTGCAGTGATATCGGTGAATATTGTACCGCTGGGATATCAAACGAAGCGACTTTGCGAGCGGACTTTGATATCCCAGCGCTTTGATGATGATATAGCTGAAAATATTTTGTCTCATTTTCAGTTGTTTGTAGCCTCTAAATAGGCATTTGTATTATCTGAAATGCAGTGCCTGCCCAAATGCTTAACAAACTTTAGCGTGATGTCACTGTCATAAGACGCCATAAAAGCAACGCCATGTAATGGTAACATTCAAAGGCATCCGAGAAAAGCGTGCAATGTCAAGTAAGCGAACCGATACCGAGTGATGTGTGCACGCTCGCTCGCGAATTTTATCGAACATTTTTAATCATTCATTATTGCATAAAAAGCAGTGTCGCACGTTATTAATAGCCGTGCATTAACCGGCGAAAAGCCGTGTATTAACAAGGCAATTCACGCGCTGTTAATGCACGGCTGCGCAATTTTCAATATGGTCGTACCGGGGCCACAGATTTGCTGCCGTTACGAGATGTGTACTGCCCGGCCCTAGAACGAGCATAGTCTATGGAAATTACGTTCGGGAGACATCGGTGAAAAGGCGAAACAAAATAGTGCAAGAAATAACGCGAAATGTAGCAAATGTTTTCAGTTTTTATGCAATAATAGCGATCAAACATGGTTTTTCAATGCATTAACATTCGCCAGGTCCCTTAGGAGGTGTTGAAAACCGCGGCCTTCGGCCTCGCTTTTCAACACCTCCCACGGGACCTGGCGAATGTTAATGCATGAGAAACCATGTTTGATCCCTATAATATTTATAGCTATAAAATAATTTTTGACATTTTTAATTACTTCTGTGTTTGGTCTTTATAACTACAGTGGGCGTGGCTTCCTGTTACTAAAACAAAATCGTTTTCTAGCTCGACGTGGCTTAGAAACAGTTTGGTACATATGTATTCAGCACATGTGAATTGCACGAAAAATATAGTCCTTACCTCAGTTGGATTACATGTGTACTCTGTGATTCGTTCCATACTGATCAGGTCCGATTCCAAATTACTAATCATATGCATCATCCATTCCAACAGGTGTGTTATCTGGAAGAAACAAGTTGGACAAAAATAAGCCGCAAAGTCAAGAAACGTACCTTCTAACATATGCGCTCAACGAGGTCTCAGTTCAGTATGCGCATCCCAACAGTCTGACCAGAGTCTTCATTTTCCGCATGAAGAAAGTTTATATCCTTGACTACTCAAAATGCGCCCAGTGACGATTCTGACCAACCTGCGCGAATGCGCAGGTTGATCTGAATCTTCGCCGGGCGCACATGTCCGAAGTTATGTTTCCTGAAGTTGCGGATCCTTTATTTTTGTGCCTACACCTAAACCATGCATGACTACTTAGCACTGCTAGTCTCAATATACAGCAAATATATCTTGTAAAATACATTTTGATCGCTATTTGAACCCAATGTACTTTTATTGATCATTTTGAGAAAATATTTGTGCAGACTGAACAGTAACTTCGTTGCCCGCTTACAGTAGCACTGGAGTTTGCAGAATTCACGGATGAACTGTAGAGACTCTGCTCAGTCAGCATAAATGTGTAGACTAGTCTGGGCCTTGGATTTTTTTCCATATGTCAGAAGAGCTTTATGTTGCACTTTAATTAACTCATTTATGTCTAGCACCTAACAAAAGGGACATTGGCAAATAGTATAGACCCAGATCAGATACCGCAGAATGCGTTTCAGTCAAAAATCAATAACAGAATGACAAACAGTGTAGATCCTGATGAGACTGTTCGTTGCGAGACCTGGCCCCTAGGTTATAAAACTTGTTTCATCTCAACTTATCTGACCATGAGGATTTTTCTGTTAATAAATATGAAAATGCCAACTATTGTCATTTTCATATTTATTAGTAGGGAAATTTTCATGCTTAGCTATGTTTAGCAATGAAGAATTTGCGGTTATTCGTAATTTGAGATTTATTAGCATGAAGCATTTCACGCTCTGCTGAGTTGAGCACGAAAGAAGTTTTGTAACCTCAGGGTCTACACTGATGCAAAGCATCACGAAAACATACCTATGTAATTTTGACCCCCTTAAACCCCATTTTTATAAAGTAAAACTGGGGTTTACAGGGGGATACATTATTTTTCTTATTTCTGCTCAAAAACATAGATTATTGGTACTCGTTAGAACCGCCTCGTCGAGGCGGTTCTAACGAGTACCCACAATCTATGTTTTGAGCAGAAATGAGAAAAATATCAGAATTTTTATCTGAAAATTTTCATTTTTTTTGGTGGTAAAATTTTCAGTATATTTGAATAGGTTTGTTTTCGTAATGGGGTGAAAAGGGTGTTCTACTTACTTGCATTGCGTAGGTAACAGATAAGCCAATCAGTGACGCACTCAGACTTTCTCTTCCAGCCACAGCAAACATTGCAGCAAGCCATGTTACTACCCCACCCATAAGGTTCATTCGGACTCCGAGCCAACTGCAAACATACAATAAACACTCAATTAACGTACATGTATTTACTTAAATATTTGGACAAATAGATCGAGTCAAACTGCTTCTAATCAGAATGTTTATTATTTTCCACTCTGTCATTTCTTTACAGATGCAGTACAACCTCAATGGCTCGAACAGGAATGGCTTGTTTATCATGGATGATTCGAACCCGTTTTGTTTTTTGTTTTTTTGTTTTTTTGTTTTTTTTGTTTTATGAGTCCCTAGGAAATTTATTCTGATAGCTCGATAAAACAAATATTTCGGGACATCTTAGGAAAATTTTCATATTTTATCATGAAAATATATGTTATTTGTATTCATTAGAATCGCCTCATCGAGGCGATTCTAATGAGTACTCTCAACATAACATTATTTTATAGAAGATCGAAATAACATCGCTAAATTATCTTCATTTGTCTCCTGAACTAGCGTTATGATTAACCCTCAGTGATTCGAACTACCTATGTCTAGAACAAATTTCTACGGTCTCAAAGATGTTCGAGCCACTGAAGTTCGACTGTGATTCTTTACAATTAGGGTTTCAGACAATTCACATAAAATGCCAAGCCTTGTTTTTCTCTGAAAAGGTACTTCAAAGTGTCATCTGCTATAGTTGCGATTACCTCTTTAAGGGTTAACCAACAAACCCCTAAATCTTATTAAAGGATCCCTTAAATACACATAAGGGAGTCCCTGTGATCTTATCTTAAAGCCCCGAGGGAAACCCTGGGGCAAAAATAACAAAGTCATTCAACCCTTAAAACGCCAAGAAAACCTGCATCTGAAAATGTCGTCTGTTTATGTCATCTGCTGAATATTCTTGCAAACTTTTCAAACCTATTTTTGCATACAGGCAAACAGTGTGGACCCAGATCAGACTGCTCCTAAAGGAGCAGTCTGATCTGGGTCCACACTGTTTGCAGAAATGACTTTTAAAGTAACGGGCAGAAGACAAAGCAGACGACAATAGTCGTGACTGGCGCTTTAAGGGTTAAGCGGAATGGATAATCTTTCAGGGAGACATACGCTGATTTGAATCTTCACTGGGTGCATACGGCTTGGCGTTCATTACCCACATAACCCACTTTACGCATGTGGATAACATACATATGTTTTAGAACATATTTGCAAAAGGGAGACATATCTAACAAAATATTTTGTTTCTTTAACATAGGGGCTTTTCTTAAGGGAAAGAATTAATCGCTTTCAAAATAGGGACTACTATTAAAGGAAATGATTTGCTCCCAAAGGGAGCACATTCTTTCTTTTAATAGTAGCCCTAATTTGGAAGCGACACTAGGGAGAGTCTTTCAAGATGTTTCATGGAATGGATGTGCGTTAATAAGATTATGTTCTGGCTACGCCAATGATATGCGATCTTGTAGGAAATGCTGTTCTCTTGCTCTGTGTGTGTGTGTGTGTGTGTGTGTGTGTGTGTGTGTGTGTGTGTGTGTGTGTGTGTGTGTGTGTGTGTGTGTGTGTGCAACAATAAGTTGTACAGTAACCAATGGCTCCGTAAACGAACAACGAAGTCATGGTCAGACATTGTCCGGGCAGTCCTTTCCCACCAATGCAATACGGTATAATTATCATGCAGCAGTTATTATTTATCAAACAATTTGTTCCAAAGACTATACATTCAACTCTATGCTTGTCCATACAAAATGATGAAGATGGGACGGGATGTAAAATTAACCAGATTTTCTTTCAAAAGTTAATCAGTTGATTTACTTCTCAGCCCCAATACGCTCATCAAATTTCAAGCCCTAGCTAAAAGAATTATCAAGATATCGTAAGAACAGTGTGACGAACGGACGGATGGACGAACAACCCAAAAACGTTATGTCCTTTCAATTATTCGAAATTGTGGGGCATAATTAGCTAACATGCCTATTCAAACATAGTGAAAATGTTACCACCAAAAAAATGAAAATTTTCAGATTAAAATTCTGATATTTTTCATATTTCTGCTCAAAACTAGATTGTGGGTACTCGTTAGAACCGCCTCGACGAGGCGGTTCTAACGAGTACCCACAATCTATGTTTTGAGCAGAAATAAGAAAAATAATGTATACCCCTGTAAACCCCAGTTTTACTATATAAAAGTGGGGTTTAAGGGGGTAAAAATTATATAGGCATGTTTTTGCGATGATTTGCTTACTGGTTGACTGAACTTTCTAGAAACTGGCATCTATGGTAACGATCCATTCTCCTTTCTGATTCATCTTCGAAACGTCTCTGTAGTTTGAAAGCGCGAATTACACTCACTCCATTCAATGTTTCACTAAAATGACTGTATATAGGTGAACGATTCTTGGACTCCAGTCGGTGTATCTGACTTTTAGCTGGTGTGAAGAATCGCTGTAAGAAAGAAACAGACTATCATGTTCTGCGTTATTACCGCATATACTCCTATGAGCGCACAGCCAATCAATTTTGTAATATTCAAATTACGACCTGTGTTCTGTTATTTACTTCTATTTTGTATAAAATCATAGGTCGAGGCAATTCAAATGCGTACCATCAACATATGTTTTTATAAAGAAAATAACAAAATATATATCGTATTATTAAATACCTTCATTCCCCGCCCCTTATGAAGTCCCCCGCTGACTGTGATCTTCTTTAAAACAAGCCCTTATTAATCGGATATTTCATTAATTTTTCCTAGTAATTTTGAAAAACCTAAGCGTATAGGTCGAAAATAAAGCAATGCATTCAACTGTTTTGAGTCTGATGTTTTAAAAGGGGTAATTAACTTTAATGTTTTTTTTCGAGACTATAATATCTGTGCAACGATAGACATTCGTTATTTTGACTTCGCTTATCTTAAATAATCGGTTATCTCGAAGTGATACTCCGGTCCCTGTTTTCATTATGGAATTTTAAGTAGCAAAATATTTAACAAAACAATTTTACAGAGTTATGTTCCCCTTTGATAGATAGATAGATAGATAGATAGATAGATAGATAGATAGATAGATAGATAGATAGATAGATAACCTACCTGCAACATTAGGTATATAATTCCAAGTGGTATGATCATTGCAACAAATCCTGGAGTACTGTAGATTATCACAGCCACAGTTGCTATAGCTCTTAAAATGCACTCAACCATATCCCCAACCCGATCGGGTAAACCGAAGTCTACGCTGTTTACATCTTTTGAGAATCTGCTGACTATTCTGCCGACAGGGGTCGTGTCAAAGAACGACATAGGTGCGCGTAAAACGTTTGTCAATAGGTTCTTGTGAATTTTGGCACCTGCTTTCAGTGAGCAATGAAGGTGTGTTCGTGCTTGAAGTAAGACTACAACAGCTGAAATAAAACGATCAGAATATTTTCAGTTCTTTCATGCAAGATCTTGTTCACATAGGTTTTTATGTGTTTAAGCCTAGTTATCTGTACCAGTTAGTAATAAACACACACACACACACACACACACACACACACACACACACACACACACACACACACACACACACACACACGTCCCAGTAATTCTCCTTGCTGTGGGCGTGATTGACATTCAGTCTCCCAGTACTCATTACAGTATGTAAACGATGCGACGTGTTTTCGTAATGGCACTTATAAGTTTTATTCCTTACATGTCATTTTACCATTTTACTACATGTATCCGACAGACTGTTCGTAAAACGACTCCCCGTACTTCACCTTAGTGCAGATTATATTTTTGTTTCCTTTATTGAGCCCACCTGGCTACTTTGAAAATCGAATACCGGTTATGCGGTGCTAGGAAGTGTATACAGGCTCGCAAACTACATAGCTGCTTAATAAAACCGAGTCTCCGAGTTTCGTTCTTTTGTGTGCCATTACGAAAACACACCTATTCAAATGTATTGAAAATTTTACAACCAAAAAAAAGGAAAATTTTCAGATTAAAAATTCTGATATTTTTCATATTTCTGCTCAAAACATAGATTATGGGTACTCGTTAGAACCGCCTTGGCGAGGCGGTTCTAACGAGTACCCAAAATCTATGTTTTTAACAAAATAAAAAAAATATTGTATACCCCTATAAACCCAAGTTTTACTTTATAAAAGTAGGGTTTAATGGGGCCAAAATTATACAGGCATGTTTTCGTGATGTCTTTGTTTCCAAAGGCAACCTTTTAGATTTTTATTGTTAAATTGATGATGAAAGATCTATTACCTTGGACAATGCCAAGACTTCCATATATACTCAGGTAGAATACGTTGCTCTGGTATCTCTGCTCACTATCTGCTGGCAATGCTGTTAAATTATGTAGATCGGAGTCCGCAGTCCACTCTGTGAGCCAAAAACTGGCTCCAACCTTACTGAGCTGGTCCAGTCCATAAAAGAGCATCATCAAAACAATGAACTTATATCCAATGGCTTGAAGGTAGGTTCCTAGAATAGATATCCCGACCTGCAAATAGATCAAATTTCAGATCACAGCTATATGAACCGAAACGGCAGGAAACGTACATTCGGACAAATGCGCCCAGCAAAGATTCAGATCAGCCTGCACATTCACGCAGTCTGATAAGAATCTTTACTACGCGCGTTTTGGATAGCCAAGGGTGCCAAGTTGCTTTATGTGGACAACGAACACTCTGATCAGCCTGTGCGCATACGAAGGCTGGTTTGAATCTTCGTTTGGCACACATGTCAGAAGATACCTGTTGTCATGTTGAGGTTCATATCCACCGATTCTCTTACCGTGACTTTCATTATGAGCCGTCTCATCTGGATCTATGCTGTTTGCAAAAGTCTATTATTACCCAGCGGGCACATGACGTAAATACAACGTCGCCTCAACGTCGATGCAACGTCATGACGTTGCATCGACGTTGAGGCGACGTTGTATTTACGTCATGTGCCTGCCGGGTATCGCCTTTGCCAGTGAAAAAGTTAATTAAAACTATTTGTCGTAACTACCGATGTACAAATATTTTTTATTATATACACTGTTTTTTGGGGGGGTTTTTTAGTTTTTTTTGTTTTTTTTTAATCAAATATTTTCGCTTTTTCCCACAGTAAAACTGGTTGCAAATTTATGCTGAAATTGGTAGGGTAGGTTAATTGGAGGCAGGTTTTCAACAAGTTCTGTTGTTCTAATTTCCTGAAATTTTCACAATATGTAAATTAAAAATGTTTTCGATCATAAACTAAAAAAAATCACTTTAAGCCTAATCATTTAAGCCTAGCGTCCCCTTAAAAGGGATATTTGCAAAAAGTGTAGACCCGCTGCGTCCGATCAGGGTATACACTGTTTGCACTAAATACAGGAATTTCGCTAGAACATGGGCTAAAAATAACCAGACATTCCTTCTGTAGGAAACTGGCCGATTCAAAGAGGTAAGGTAGACGGGTCGGCTAGGCGTAGGTACATTGTAGGTTTAGTCTTCACACTTACATCTCCTGTATAGACTTCCTCTTCTTCATCTGTATTTGTCGTCTGACCCTCATCATTCTCATCGTCTGTATTTTCTACAAACGACGTAGACCTTTTGAAAATCTGCATATCTGAGCGACTGTCATCAGACTGTGACGCTTTTCGTCGGCGTAGACCTGTCGTATCTTTATCATTACTGACGTCGGTGTGTTTCGATTTCGAGGACAGACTAGTGATATCTGTGTTTCTGTCATCTTCAATGTTAACCGAGTCTAGACGCTGGAGTGTCATAGCCTTAAACTGCACCACTGAAATGTAAAGAAATAGCTCTTACAACACAGAAACATAACTTGTGGTCTCTGTGAAATGAAAATTTTCCGAAATGCTTTCTTCGTGTTTCAACGTTATAAAGTCGAACTTCAATGACTCGAACATCTTTGGGACCATGAAAATTTGTTCGAGACATGGGTAGTCCGAGCCACTGAGGATTAATCATGGTGCCAGGTCAGGAAGCAAACGGCGATAAATTAGGGAAATCTTTTCGATCTTCTACACATTAATGCTATGTTGAGTATACTCATTAGAATCGTCTCGATGAGGCGATTTTAATGAGTACACAGAACATACAATTTCATGATAGAATAAGAAAATTATCCTAATTATTTGTTTTCTTGAGCTATCGGAAGAATTTCCTAGGGACTCAAAAACGAGTTTGAATTAGCCATGGTAAACGAGCCTTCGGTGTTCGAGCTATTGAAGTTCGACTGTATATCATGTTTAATAAGGTTTTAGATTTTTGTTTTAGATCAGGAGGTTTCATCTGATTTTGATTGTTAAACCCTTAAAGTTCTATTCATAAATGCAGTAGATGACATTTTGTATTTTTCAAAGAAAATAAGGCTTACTATTTCACGCGATTCATCTGCCTAGCAGATGATTCACTTGAAATACCAAGTCTTAATTTCTCTGAATAATACATGTAATGATAATTAGGATGCCGTGTGCTGCAATTTTGTCGCACTTCAAAGGTTAAGGGGATTAGAACACGTGGTACATTGTCTGCCATTTTGGCAGGGGAGACAAAATTTTGTGACTTTCCGTTTGCTTATACGTTATCAATGTTGCAGACTCCCAAATTAATATGCGTCAGCAGAAAAACGTAAAGCACATAACAATATTAACACTTACCACGCTATGGGCAGATTCAGCAGACGACATTTTAAAATATTTTTTTTTTATTTTTTCTACAAAATAGGATCTGACACTTCATGCAAGGAGACAATTTGCATGAAGTGTCAAATCTTATTTTCTAGGAAAAATAAGATAAATATTTTAAAAAAGTCGTCTGCTAATTTTGTCCCAGCATGCAAAGGGTTAATAGTTACAGACGAACTTAACAGGCTCGAACATCTTTGGAGCCATGGGTATTTGTTCTACACATGGGTACTTCGAGCCACTGAGGGTTAATCACAGCGCCAGGGCAGGAGAAAAATCGCGATAACTTAGGGATATCATCTTTTCGATCTTCTACCAAAAATGGTAGGATGTGTGTATTAATTAGAATCGCCTTGTTGAGACGATTCTAATGAGTACACACATCAACTTCATGATTAAATAAAGTGTTCCTGAAGTAGCCATAAATATTTGTTTTCTTGAGCCATCGGAAGGACTCCCTAGGGGCTCAAAAATGAGCTCGAATTAGGCACGGTAAACGAGTCATCGATGGTTGAGTCACTGACGTTCTACTGTGTTGTTTTTTGAGCTGGTGATAAGTAAACCCATTACGAAAACACGCCTATTCAAATATATTGAAAATTTCACCAACAAAAACTGAAAGTTTTCAGATTAAAAATTCTGATATTTTTTCTTATTTCTGCTCAAAACATAGATTGTGGGTATTCATTAGAACCGCCTCGCCGAGGCGGTTCTGATGAGTACCCACAATCTATGTTTTTGAGCAGAAATAAGAAAATAATATATAGCCCTGTAAATCCCAGTTTTAGTATATAAAAATGGGGTTTAAGGGGGTCAAAATTATATAGGTATGTGTTCGTGATACAGGGAAGATTCTATAACCAGGCAATAACCAATAATAACAATATTATGCAGTTTAAGATGCCCATCAAATTATTTTCTGTGTTTGCACTGTATACAAGATATCACGAAAACATGCCTATATAATTTTGACCCTCTTAAACCCCACTTTTATATAGTAAAACTGAGGTTAACAGGGGTATGAATAATTTTCTTATTTCTGTTTAAAAACAAAGGTTGTGGGCACTCGTTAGATCCGCCTCGGCGAGGCGGATCTAACGAATACCCACAATCTATGTTTTGAGCAGAAATATGAAAAATAACAGAGTTTTCTTACCTGAAATTTTTCAGTTTTTGGAGGTGAAATTTTCTATATACTTGAATAGGCGTGTGTTAGTAATGCAACCATAATTTTAAACAAGGATTATCCAAATCATTTGAAATTCTACCTTCTTCATCACTGTCACTTTCCGAGTTATGTTCGGTAAGGTACGTCTTCATAAACTTCGCAAAGGCTCCATCGTGGCCCATCAGTTGTTCGTAGGACCCAACCTCTGCGACAACACCCTTGTCCATAGCAATGATCCTGTCAACGTATGGAAGCCACTTGATGCCATGTGTGACCAGAACTCTAGTCTTAAAAAACAATAAAAAAGAAAACACGTAAATATGTAGATGATATGTAGATGACACAGTCAACTTCACATCGTAAGAAGTCTCTGAATACGAACTAGTTAATAATATACAGTCAAACCTGTCTTAAGCAGCCACCCATGGGAAGCTTAAAATGTGGCTGCTGAAGGCAGGTGGCTGCTTAATACAGTTCAAATATATAGGTATATGAATTTTCGGGCAACTTTCCTCCGGCTGCTTAATACAGGTTGGCTGCTTAATAGAGGTGACCACTAACACAGGTTTGACTGTATTATAAAACTAGTTAAATGTAAGTGAAGATACCCAGAAAATGCCACAGTCAGAAGCACATCCTTCTCGAGGCATCAAAAGAGGTTGTGGTGAGGTACAAATAATATCATAAGAAACGCCAAATATGAAACCATCGACGTACAACCGAAGAACACATCACGAAAACATACCTATATAATTATGACCCCCTTGAATCCCACCACTTTTATATAGTAAAACCAGAGTTTACAGGGGTATACATTATTTTTCTCATTTCTGCTCAAAAACTTAGATTGTAGTAACGAGTACCCACAATCTATGTTTTGAGCAGAAATATGAAAAATATCAGAATTTTTGTCTGAAAACTTTCAGTTTTTGGTGGTGAAATTTTCAATATATTTGAATGAGCGTGTTTTCGTAATGACAACAGAGAAAACGCCTTGAAACGGTCAGGAGGATAACTACTGGGGCTTCAACCAATTTCGCATTCGCACAGTCTGATCAGTGTCTTCGTTATCCCCACAAAGAAACTTTGCATCCTTGGCTATCGAAAATGCGCCCAGTGAAGATTCTTAACAGACTGTGCGAATGCGCAGGCTGATCTGAATCTTCGCTGGACGCACATGTCCGAAGATAAGTTTACTGACGTGGCGACTCAGTCATCTAATCATTATAACGCTTAAACACTTCTACGGGTAACAACTCATATAAAATGATATTTGGCTACACAAAAGTAATATGGGCCGGTGGCTGAGAAAAGGGACCTTGGAACATATGTGAACAGCAAAGATCCAGACCAGCCTGTGCACCCGCGCAGTCTGGTTATGATCTTTGCTGTTCACCTTCACAATAAAGAGACCTTGTTGAAGATAGAGGATTAATAGCGAAGAATTTGACCCGACGCGTGGCTACGCAAACTGGTCCCGGGCTTCCCATTTGTATATGCCCTTAGGGTCTTTTTTGTCAACCGGCGGCCCATTATTATAAGTACCTTATGTTTGAGTAATCCTCTCTTTCCAATAATCTGCTGGAATATATGTTTACCAACATGCGAGTCCACAGCACTCAGAGGGTCATCTAGTAAGTATATATCTGCGTCAAAGTAGACTGCTCTAGCGAGACTCACGCGCTGCTTTTGACCTCCACTCAAGTTCACTCCCTAAACAACAAATAAATTAAAGAAAACTGTAAGCGTTTTCTTATTGCTAACATATAGTAAGCTGTTAAATTTGTCAGGAACTGTTTTCTTCTAAATATATATGTATGTATCAGGTATGCATTACGTATTTATATATCAGATATGCATTATATATGTATGTATCAGATAAGCATTTGTATGTATGTACCAGATATGCATTTCATCTGTATGTATAAGATGTGCATTAGAAATGTATATACCAGATAAAGATTACATATGTATAATCAGATACGAATTATATATGTATGTATCAGATACACATGTTGTATGTATGTACCAAATGCGCAATACATCTGTATGTACATGTATCAGATATGCATTACATATGTATGTATCTGATAAGCATTACATATGCATGTTTCAGATACACATTACATATGCATGTATCAGATACGCAGCATAGTATATGTTTGCATTAGATGTGCAGCATTACATATGCATGTATCAGTCACACATTACATGTGCATGTATCAGATACGTATTACATATGCATGTTTCAAATACGCATTGCATACGTATGCATCAGATACGCATTACATATGTATGTATCAGATAACGAAACACATGATATTGGTATTTAAGGATGTTTTTGGGGAAAAATAACTTTCAAGAGGGTCAACTTTCACAAAACTGATATTCTCCCATTCTGAAAAGGAGTCACAAAATGTGTCTTTCTTGTAAAAATGGCGAAAGATCTACCTTGTATATCCAACCCCCACCGACCCTTCCCCCCCCCCCCCCCACCCAACCCCCAGTCCCCCGCTTAATTTCGCTGACCATAATTATTGACTTACACAACAAATATATATCATATAAACTGCGGCACTTCATTTCCAATAGTGTTCCCTGACATAATATAGAATGTTCACAGGTATTAGTTTCGCGTGTCATATAAAGAGTCTCAATAAAACCGAGACTCCAAATTTCGTTCTTTGACGAGTTCTTTCCTTCTTTTACGAGTTCTTTGTTTTTGAACCTTTACCACTCTCTGGGCTAATTCAGCAGATGACACATTAATCATATTTTTCTTATTTTTCCTAGAAAACAGGTTCTGACATTTCATGCAAATTGTCTCCTATACATGAACTGTCAAAACCTGTTTCTGGGAAAAATAAGAAACTTATTTTAAATTGTCGTCTGCTGAAGTTTTTACCCAGAGTGCTCAGCGTTAACGACACAACATCAAACTTTGACCAATTACAGTAATTTATGCAACAAAAATTAACTCGTTACCTTTTCTCCTATCATAGTTTTGTCCCCTTTTTCAAACATTTCTAGATCTGTCTTCAGAGCGCAAGCATTTATGATCTTCTCGTATTTTGATTTGTGCATTGGTTTTCCGAATAAGACGTTGTTTCTCAAAGATGCGTTTTGAATCCAAGCTTGCTGGGGAACATAGGCGGAGCTTCCCTGTTTTGAAACGAAATAAAAATTATTCAGAATACATCAGAATATTTGGGGAAAGGAGGCACAATTTAAACATTTAAAGAAAGAATGTACAAAGAAAGAGAAGGCTCACAAAACCATTCTAATGCAGACAATGAATGTTTTTTTCTCCGTTTCATATTAATCAAAGAGACCCAATGCATAAAAAAAAAACAAAAAAAAAAAAACACGGAAATGTATGACCTATAAAAGATATACACTTCATCCATACAATTTAATACAATATCACCACGTTATTAGTTTTCTACTGTTAACTTTCATTCTTAATTTTCCATATATCAAACCTGTTTTAAGCAAGCACCTAAGATAACATCACGAAAACATGCCTATATAATTCTGACCCCCTTAAACCCCACTTTTATATAGTAAAACTGGGGTTTACAGGGGTATACATTATTTTTCTTATTTCTGCTCAAAAACATAAATTGTGGGTATTCGTTAGAACCGCCTCTGCGAGGCGGTTCTAACGAGTACCCACAATCTATGTTTTGAGCAGAAATATGAAAAATATTTGAATTTTTTGTCTGAAAATTTTCAATTTTTCGGTGATTAACTTTTCAGTATATTTGAATAGGCATGTTTTCGTAATGATGCAAAAAAAGTGGCTTTAAAGGTGCTGGCTTAATACAAGAATATATACATGTATATAATTGACTGCTAAGGGACCCAAAAATATAGACTTTTAATAGAGGTGACTGCTTATACAGGTATCTTTTAAGACGGGGTTTTTACTTTCATGCCATGTTACAGTTTGTTACATTTTCATTAGACAGTATATACAGAACTTACATCCACATTGACTTGGCCGTTTTCTTTCTCCATTTCTCCAAGTATTGCTGAGATCAGAGACGACTTTCCACACCCCACACTCCCTACCACTGCCACCAAACCACCTTTCGGTATAGCCACGTTGATGCTACAAAGGTAATCATAATATGTTATGTGTGTGAGCAAACAATGGCTGTCAGAATATTCTTTACTAGAGAATCGTATCCCAGCGGGCACATGACGTAAATATAACGTCGCCTCAACGTCGATGCAACGTCATGACATTGCATCGACGTTGAGGCGACGTTGTATTTACGTCATGTGCCTGCCGGGATACTGTACACATTTCGAAAGGATACTTTCTGGACATAACAGGTTCGGCGGTTAAGATTTGTTTTCAGGGTATGGTTGGTCTTCCAAACATTGTTTAAGTTCAAAGGCCTGCCTAAGCACAGCAAACTAAATAACTGAAGAAAAAACAAACACTGTCACCAGCACTTTCTGGTCCTTTTTTGAGACTGAATGTAGCAATACCTTAGTTGGCAGATACCGAAAACTAAACTTTTTAAATTTCACCACTTCTTCTTTTGGCTCCAGCAAACACAAAGTAAATGTGTGTTAGATAAACTGACCGCGCTCGACATGACCCCATTGGGTTGACTGGACCGTAAAACCTCAACACAAACAAACAAACATAAACAGATTTGGAACAATCATGAAATAACACACAAACTTTTTTTTTTTTTTTTTTTTATTTCTTCAATTTTTGAATGATACCGTAATTTTGAATTCCTCTTTATTATTAACCAGTTACAGGGCCTTACATAAAATAACTATCTGCACCAATCAGCAGGCCTGACACGATTAGTTCCCTGTGCCCCTTACTTGAAATGTAATTCCCTTTTAGAAGAGACTGAAATACTAATTAAATAAACTCTCTTTGGCTTGAGTGACCCTCTCCCGCTTTCGAAAGGGGCACACGTTGTCAGAAATGTTCATGTACATGTTAATGATAGATTTTGTTTTGTATATTTAACTTAAATACAGTCGAACCTCGGTGGCTCGAACATCCTTGGGACCATGAAAATTTGTTCGAGATATGGGTAGTTCGAGCCTCTGAGGGTTAATCATGGCGCCATGTCAGGAAGGATTTTTTCTGATCTTCTATACAATAAAGGTATGTTGAGTGAACTCATTAGAATCGCCTCGGTGAGGCGATTCTAATGAGTACACACAACATACAATTTCATCATGAAATAAGAAAAATTCCCTAAATATTTGTTTTCTTGAGCTAGCGGAAGAATTTCGTAGGGACTCAAAAACAAGTTCGAATTACCCATGGTAAACTAGATTGTCTAGACAATTTAACCTGAGAAACCAGTGCAGCCCAGGCGTGAAACAGAACAAAACCCTTTCTGTGTCGTTAACACTTACTCTTTAAGGCAAGCACCAATTTTATCATCCCAACGGAAGGTTCCGTTGCTGATAGTTATAGCATGATCTGAAAAGTAAAAAAAAAAATATTGTTTAGATTTAAGTTTTTTATCCTTTAGCATTTTCTGTGCGCATTAAGCAGATGACAAACTTATGGGGTTTTATTATTATTATTATTATTATTTTCTTTCAACAAACAATATGCAAGTAACCGTGCAACCATATTTTCTGAGGAACACACGGATGTGTTCTGCTGAAACATGACTCGTTGATATTAAGCGCTAGACAAACATAGGTTTATTGGAATTAATTCCTAGCTGAAAAGAACAAGTCCACGACAGTCATAATTTTAAATGTTAGATAGACAGCAAAATAGCATAAATAGCAGGCACAGCATATTGCATACAGACAATGAAAAAGTTCATTATTTTTTATATCCGCTGTACTCGTTAACTTCAGAGCAATGAATGCACTTTCAGAGGAGTCATTTCTGTCAATAATGAGTTTGCCCCTTTCTGAAAAAGGGTCTACTCTAAAAGGAAAGAATTTGCTCCTTCTGGGAGCAAATTCTTTCCTTTTAGAGTAGACCCTTTCAAAAAGAGATTAGCGTGCAATAAAGCAAACAGGAAGTCGCCAATATTGTCTCCCTTGGTTGAAAAGGCGGAAAATCTACCAATTGTATCAAGTCCCCCCCCCCCCCCCCCTTTTTTTTTTTTTTTTTTTTTTTTACATCCGTATTTGTCAAACCTTAGTGTTTCTGATGAATGGTGACACTACTACTATTTTTATTATTATACTGGGACCATAAATTATATTAGGGTCATTTTAAAGACTTACCAGATGGATTAGACGAGACATTGTCCGTGTTTATGTCATCATAATTCAAGAACTTGTTGAGTCGTTTCACGGAAACAGCAGCCTAATTAGAAATAAAATAAAATAATACAAAGCGGTAATGTCATGTGTCATCAAAAATCTATTCTAAAGTAGAGCGTCTTTGGAAACAGAAGAACTGAGTTTGTTCATGATGAATAACGGAAAATAATCCTTCATACACCCTAGCAGCCTTGAGTAAAATTCTGTTCACACACACACACACACACACACACACACACACACACACACACACACACACACACACACACACACACACACACACACACACACATTAATAAAATTTAATCACAAAATATTCATTTGAAAATTCAGAACAAAGCAGACCGAATAATTATTAAAATGTTAATACTAACCAGGGCTTTGGAAAAACACCATGTCCAAGTTGTCCAACTTGTCCCATTTCTCTGTGTAAATTTCAATTTACTTGTCCTGGGACAAGGACTTATAGTTGTTGCTAAGAAGAGTATCCAGATTATGAGAGATTCATTTTTTCGTATTTCTCGAAGAAAACATATGCTTTGGGTACTCTTTAGGCGCTTTTGTTGGTACTTATTAGAAGCGCCTAATGAGTACCCACAAGACATGTTTTCTTCGATGAATAAGAAAAAATGTCCTTTTTCGGCCAAATGAATCTTGGCTCTGACCATTCACTTCTCCGCGGACAAGTAATAATGTTTGATAATTCCACAAGCCTGCTTAAGCCATGGTGTTAAAATATGTAATGTTTATAATTTTCATTCGAAAACAGATCAATATAAGGAAAGCATTGACAGCACTGGTAGGTCGATTGTCTCTGAGGGTGCCTCTGAGGGTGGGCCGGGAAAATGGTCCTGAACGGGGACTGTTTCATTTAACCTATAACTTCCTGTAATTTAAGCAAACGGTGCAGACCCTGATCACATCAGACGCCGCATTCTGATGCGTCTGATCTAAGTCTGCACTGTTTGCCGATGTCCAAGTCCAGGGTTTACAGATAACCCTCTATACAATGCACTCTGACTTCACAGTGACAAGAATAGCGCGGCTATAAATAACCATTACTTGGATTTCGTTTACATTGGTCCATGATAATCCTTAAGGAAATTTTGGCGTTTGTATACTAAGGCTCGATTGTAAACAATCTACCAAAAAGAAGACATAAATGGATTTACCTTGATGAAATCTGTGATAAGCCAAGGGAGCCAATTTAGATTTCCTCTGAGGATGTCAAATAGCGAGATAGCAACAAAAGCAGTCTTTGCATCAAGTCGGTGGTTTTCACTCATGAAAATGTACATGGAAAATGTAGCAACGGCAATCTGAAAAACCAAAATTATACCATTTGATGCGCAACGCACGAAAAGGCCCCTTATGCAATTTGCGGACAGCGCAGATCCTTAAGTCTGCGCAGGCTGATCTTGCGCTTCGTTGTCCGCTTACAGAATCAATGGCTGCTGTAGGATATGTCGACGAACACAGAATGCTCAGGATGCACATGCTGATCTGGGCCTACGTTGTTTGCAAATTGCATAAGGGCCCTTTTCGTGCGTTACGAATCATTTTAGGAGTTCAGGCAACGTTTATGCTTAATAACAAATAAAAGGTTACCCAGGAAAGGTCACAATCACGAAGCACTGCCTTCCTAGGCGAAGAGATGAGGAACAAATATCTGATTTAACCCTTGTCATGTTGAATAAATTAAGATGCCACGCCTACTTCTAGTTTTCAGCCATTCAGACTTCTTGATCCAGGCTGTTGATACAAAGTCAAATACTGAATGGCAAACAGTGAAGATCCAGATCAGTTGGCTTCTTCAGAAGCCAACTGATCTGGATCTACACTGTTTACAAAGGCAGGGCATATCCGGGTTCAGCAGGTCAAGGGTTAAGAAAATAACTACAGTAAAACCTCAGTGACTCAACCACCGATGTCTCCTTTACCGTCTGTATATTGTTAATACTGAAACATTTACTGAACTCTTAAATGCTAGCCAAAAATTTACAGTTACATTAACATACCGTTGATGCTTCAGAATACACTAGTTCATTATAAGACGATTCGGATATAAGACGGTTTAACGGTGGACCCCAGAACTGTTGTTTGGATACAACACGGGTGTTTACCTAACACTGTTTGTGCTTTGTACCCCAGCAATAGCGTTAGAAAGAGGTTTTTTGGTCTAAAAGGTATGGGTTCTGTAAATGTTGTGTTGCACAGGATATGGTTAATGTAAACTATATGCTTAATGAGTTTTTTATTTGAAATTTGCCAAGAAATCTTTAGCTAAAAATAGAACTAGTAAACTTACAACAAATGGAGCTAATAGCCAAGAGAAATGCATCAATATGCCAGCAGTCCGATCTTTGCGTGTGTATTCCGCCTCCTTTTCTCTTATATCCAAGATCTTTTTGCCAAAAGCCATTTCCCAGGCATATAGTTTCAGAACCTGCAGGGAGAAAATATATGATAAGTTAAAATTTTACTGGAATAACCTAGCAGTGACACGGTTCTTACCGACATATAACTATTCGTGGGCGCTTCTACATACAACCTATGTTTTTTGTGAGGAAATAAGAAAAACAAATCTCTATGCTTATATATCGAAAGCTATATGCAAATGCAAACAGAGTATCGTTTCATGTTAAATACAATAGGAGAACTTAAAACCTTAAAAATACCTTTATTCCATTCAAGATTTCGTTCATGAGTTTCATCCTTTTATCCTTTTCTTCCATCCCAAGTTTGCTAGCCGAGCGACACCATCGGACCAGGTAAACATTAATAGGGGTCACCACAAGCAGAACTCCTAAACCACCAAACATAGCATATCCCACCTAAACAAAATATTAAGATAAAAAATCTATATACTACAGACAACACTAATAAAAGCAGAAACAGCCAAAATCCCTGTAAACAGAATTTTCAATAAATAAGTATTAGAGAAAAATATAATGTAAGAATTACAAAATCTTCATATCATTACGAAAACACGCCTTTTCAAATATATAGATAATTTCACCTCCAAAAACTGAAAGTTTTCCGATAAAATATTCAAAATGACGGCGCAGATGCTCACATTTATAAAAACCTTAAACTGCAATATCTTTCTTATTTCTTGATCGCGTTTGATCATCTTTGCACCAAGATGTTGTTATTTTTTTTAACTGACTATTTTAAGGCATACATTGCACTTACTATGCCCTTTCCGTTAATGTCACTGATTTGACATGATATATGCAACATAACCCGACCTTTCTTGTGTTGCTTCTCTTTGTATCAATCTTAAAAAAACATATTTGGATATTTGTTTATGTAGACTTAGTGACATAATGTAAACGGAATATCGCGAAGACAGAAAACATTATGATAAAATTGAAATAATTAAGTGATGAACAGATGAATTGACTACTTTCCTAACAGTGCTAAATACTAGCAGCATAAAAGTGTACACTGATAATACCTATATCTAAATCGCATAGCCTGCAATACCTAAAATTGAAATCAATTGGCATCACGAAAACATGACTATATAATTTTGACCCCCTCAAACCCCACTTTTATATAGTAAAACTGGGGTTTACAGGGGTATACATTATTTTTCTTATTTCTGCTAAAAAACATAGATTGTAGGTACTCGTTAGAACCGCCTCGACGAGGCGGTTCTAACGAGTACCCACAATCCATGTTTTGAGCAGAAATATAAAAAAATATCAGATTTTTTTATCTGAAAAATTGCCATTTTTGGTAGTAAAATTTTCAGTGTATTTAAATAGGCGTGTTTTCGTAATGGACTCATCCAATATATGAGTGGGGGAGTTTATTCTATCTGAGATGGGTTAAGTGATTAAGTGATCTTACCTCATTATATAGAAACACTAGTGACAATATGATTGACAGTGGACACGTGATTATTGCCCAGGTCATATGGAAGTTGTGTCGCACGTGTTCAGCATCTACAGACATGAGATTGACAATTTCACCCACGGTTGATTCCACTCTTGCAGCGTTGTTCATTGACAGAGACTGAACAATAGAAGAAAAAGGAACGGTTGTGAGTTAAAACGTACAAATAATCAGACGTTATAGTTATACTCCCAAAATTCAAAAAATATAAAGAAATGTCATGTACAGTCGACTCTCGTTATCTCGAATTCCAAGGGACTCTCTGAAATACTTCAAGATATCCGTACCTCGACATATCAGATTTGTAGAACTGAAGAAAAACTAATTCGGACAGCCACATTTAACAAATATATGTGTAATTGGACTCTTGGTTAGAGATATATTGAAAATATTGTGGAAAAGAGGAGAAATTGCTCCTAAGGAGCAATTTCTCCTCTTTTCCACAATATTTTTTACCTGTTGTAAGATTTTCATGTTTAGGCAGGGACCAGATTTTCTCTTCCAATTAGCGGTTATTCGAGATAATCGAGGTCGAGACAACGAGAGTCAACTGTATTTGCAAATATTAAGACACGAATTCTAGATGGCTTTTGATATTGTGCTGATGAACTTTAGACGGTTTTTACTATTATGCTGATGAAGTCCAGACGGCTTTTAAAATTATGTTGATGAAAATACATGAAACATGATAAGGCCTTATCTAAATACTTAGCATTATGTAAGTGCATGGTACGAGCGTATTAGTCAATGTTCAGGGCGGATATATCATTTGATGCGCAACGCACAAAAAGGCCCTTAAGTAATTTGCGGGCAACACAGGCCCTAATCAGCCTGCGCATTCGCGCAGGCTGATCAGGGCCTGCGTTGTCCGCATACAGAACCATAGTATATGTCGACGAACATGGACTGTCTAGATCAGACTGCAAGGATGCGCGCGCACATCTGGACCTTCGCTGTTCGTATATAGCATAAGGGCCCGTTTTCCACATTGCGCATCATTTGTTTAAAGGGTAATTGTTACACTTTGTGTGTGTGTGGGGGGGGGGGGGGGGGGGCGGGGTTGTAACTGTTTTGAACCTGTTTTCCTCCCTCCTAAAAAGGGGCCTACTCTTAAAAGAAGGATTTGCTCACCTTAAGAGCAAATTCTTTCGTTTTAGAGTAGACCCCTTTTTAGAAGGGGCTTGGTGTACAGAAAAGCAAAAAAAAAGGAAGCCACGAAACGTGTTCCTTTGTAAAAAAAAAAAAAATGTGAGCAAATTCTTTCCTTGTAGAACAGGCGCCTTTCTAGCAAGAAACAGAATAATTTTGACAGTTACCTCCCTTAGAAGTGTATCAAGTCCCCTTAATTCTCGCATTTACGTACCTTTTTGTAGATGAGTGACGTGAGGGCGCCCCTGACACGGATCATTAGGTTCACATAATAAATTCCGTGCAGTTGGCGGTTGGTAAACACTTGGATGATTTTTAGAACAAGTAGTCCTGTAGCCAGCACATGTCCTCTCCAACTTGGAGAGTGGGGATCTTCAGCAAAGTCAATCAGTAATCTGTAGGGTGATGAAAATTGATACTTAAAGTAGAAAATGGCATTTAAAACATCTATATGTAAAGTCATATTCCTTGAACAGTCGAACCTCATTGGTTCGAACATCTTTGGGACAATAGAACATTTTTCGTGACATATGTACTTTAAACCACTGAGGGTTAACCCTTAAAGCGCCAGTCACAACTATTGTCGTCTGCTTTGTCTTCTGCTTGTTACTTTAAAAGTCACTTCTGCAAACAGTGTGGACCCAGATCAGACTGCTCCCTTAGGAGCAGTCTGATCTGGGTACACACTGTTTGCCTGTATGCAAAAATAGATTTGAAAAGTTTGCAAGAATATTCAGCAGACGACATAAACAGACGACATTTTCAGATTCAAATAGCGATAATTTAGGGAATTGTTTTTCGACTTTCTACACAATTATTGTATGTTCAGTGTACTCATTAGAATCGCCTCGATGAGGCGATTCTAATGAGTACACACAACATATAATTTTATGATAAAATAAGAAAATTTCCCTAAACATTTGTTTTCTTGAGCTATCGGAAGAATTTCGTAGGGACTCAAAAAACGAGTTCGACTTAGCCATGGTAGACGAACAATCGGTGTTCGAGCTATTGAGGTTCGACTCTATACTCAAAATATTTTTGTTTTAAAGTTATATCGTTGATACATGGGAACTTATGTGCAGTAGAAGCTCAGACATGTCTTAGATCTGTTTGTAATCTCAGTCATTATGTACAGATGTTTGGTTGCCGGCCTCGGTGGCTCAGTTGGATGCGCCGTCCGACTGGAGACCAGGAGGTCGCGGGTTCAACCCCCGCCGAGGTCGGTAACATTCTTTCGTGGAGATTGATCATGAAATATTTTCTATGGTCATTCTCTCCCTTCCGCTGATTCAAGAAGGGCAGTTGTCAGTTTCTGGCGAAAGAATGTGCACAATACTGGTTAACCGCTTAGAGAACTAAGCCTGCCCAGTAATCGTGTGGTTTGGTAAACTGACCGCGCTCAACATGACCCCATTGGGTTGACAGGGCCGTAAAACCTCAACACAAACGAACAAACAGATGTTTAGTTGCGAAATAGATAGTCGGTCATCCGATGCATTTTTAAATCAATTTAATTAACAAATAATACAAAATGCATATTTCTTTCGGTTCTGGCTAAGAATAAAAGCGCAGTACAATGATCATGAAGATTTGTTTTACGACCCTTTTAACATTATTTAAGACATATTGAGATGGATGATAATGATCGGTCATATAGTTGTAAACTGACTTCCGCTTCTTGTGGGATTCGAACGCGGGACTTCGTGATCCAAAGTGAAGAGCGCTAACCGCTCTGCCACACGGACACTTCAATATGCTTACTTGAGAAGTATTGGGTTGAAGAAATGTATGGAAGTATTGACAAGATTCCAGAGAAGTCCAATCAGGTAATCGAGTCCGAATGTCATCGCTATTACTTTTACAAGTGACACTCCTGGTTTCGTTATCTCATCCGTGTCTTTATTGTCCTCTCCTGCCTTACTTGTGTCCTTCTTCTTGCTAATTGTATCATTTTGTTTGATGTTGTTATTAGTTTCAGTGTCAGCATTATCATTGTCATCACAGTCTTTCAGAAGTGCTGCCTTTTCTGTTTTCCCTTTCCATAATTTGGATAAAGTTATGATGTTCCAAAAAGTCTTCTTACTGGTTCTATTTCTGTTTGTACTGTAAGAGAGGTACAAATAATATTAATTAGAAAATCGACTAGAAAAGGCGTGTGTGTAACAGGGAATTTGTTCAGAAGCAGTACAGTGAACCCTCGTTACAACGACAGCATTTGTTCCCAAAGACATTGCCATTAAAACGAATTTGCTGTTGTACCGAATACTAAATGAGCAGATTTATATGTAAGAAAGGTCTTGTTTTGTTCTAATTTCTTCTCACAGAACATATGTTTTGGATATTTGTTAGAATCGCCCGAGGCGATTCTAACAAATATCCAAAACATATGTTTGTAAGTGTTAACTACAATATTCTTGCAAAGTTTGTTATTAATTGTTACCTCTTAAGCGAAGGTTTCGTGACAGTCAAATTGTCATTATGATGAATTTTGTTGTTGTATCGAGTGTCGGTATAAAGAGGGTTGTCTGTATTTAGTGATAATTTTGGGATAATTTTCTCAAGTTCTCAAAAAAAAAAAAACATATGTGGGTACTCATAAGAAGCGCCTCGCTGAGGCGCTTCAAATGAGTACCCACAACATATGTTTTTTTTATGGAAAATAAGAAAAAATATTCCAGAATTATTATATATCAAATACTCCTCCTTAACAAGTCCACTGATGTAAGTTACTGTCCCAGCATAACTGGAAAGGTGACAAACTGTAAAAACTCTCAAATACAGTAAAACCTGTGAAAGACAGCCACCTTTGAAATTGACTTTAGTGGTTGATGTGGAAAGGTAGTTGTCTTATAAAGGTACATGTCATGTAATTTTGCTAGCAAAATTACATGACAAGTACCTTTATAAGACAGACAACTTTTTCCACATCAACCACTATTTAAAGTCAGTCTCGAAGGTGGCTCTCTTACAAAGGTTTTTCTGTAGAATGCTAGCTTAAATCTATATTCTACTTTAATCTAGATTGGACTGTTATCGACTAGACAGGTCTTTTATAAATCTAAAGACTCCATATTCCTCAAAAATAGACATTTTATTATCCGAGAAATTGATATATGATTTCAAATGTGGCATCTGACAACCTGTCAAATTTCAGTTACTATCTAGTTTTTGAACTGGATCAAAAATAAAATGATTTTTTATCGTATCTCTGAATTAATGTTGCCAACATTAATTCAGGGATATGATAAAAATCATTTCATTTTTGATCCAATTCAAAAACGAGAGATTAACTGAAATTTTACAGGCTGTCAGACGCCACATTTTATGATCGTATTAATACCATATATCAATTTATTAAACCTTTCTTGGATAAAAAATGTTTCATTTTGACGAATATTGAGCCTTTAAGTAGAATGATGGCTGTGAAGTTCAGAAAATGTGGCAATACCATTTTATTTATTTATTTATTTAATCAAATCCTCTTAAAGCGCCATATATAGTTTTAGCAAACGATTTTCTGATTTTGTTGTAGTTACTGTTTTTTTTGTTGTTTTGTTTTTTTGTTTTGTTTTTTTGTTTTGATTTTATTTTGTCGGTTTCATTTATTTATTTATTTATTTACTTGTTTGCTCCGAGAAAATAAAGATTAGAGTTTCAAATGAATCATCTTCCAGGCAAACGGTTCACAAAATGTTTTGTGTTATTTTCCCAAAATATTTAAGACTGTCGTCTGCTTCTATTGAACCGATTTTTAGGGTTAAACATCAACAAATCCACCAACCTGTTTTGTCGGGCTTTCAACTTGTTTCTTTCCGTCTCCCAGTTGGCTTCAAACAAAGGTATGACAGATTTAGACTGGTTACTTGTATGCAGCTGATAGAGGTCTTCGTCCGTCAATGGGCGACTGTATCCTAGTTTAATTAACCTGACAAAAAAAAAAAATGAAAATTATGTCAATGAATCTGAAGATACATGCTAATTTCTTGAAAATGTCTATCCAAGTAATAGTTACTATCAATTTTGTTTTATGTAAAGTTGAGCACCGGTTCCACACTTCAGGTCTTAGAACACATGTCGCTGTGCATCCAAATGTCTATTTATATATATCTTAAATGTAATAATTAAATTTTGAGTCACCTCATGACAAAACCAACAAAATAAATGTGCGCCAAGCGAAGACAGATCAGCCTGGGCATCCACCCAGTCTGATCAGTCTTTGCTGTGCACTCAGTGGGTAGCTATGGACCCAGCTTTCTTCGTGCGGACAGCGAAGACTCTGATCAGACTGGGCGGATGCCCAGGCTGATCTGAGTCTTCGATGGGCGCACAATCCCTTTTTGTTGGTTTTGTCATGAGATTGCTCTTATGTTGTCCTACATGGCTATATCATGGTGAAATATTTGTGTTCACGAACTGTTACAATAGCTGCCGAATATGGTTTGTGCATGCTTTCGAAATAAACAATCGCAACTGTTCACTGTGTTGTTAATGAGTACTTACTCGTTTAGCCAGTTGAAGGAAATTCTAGACAAGAAAGACGATCTGTTGAGCGGACACTGGTTCTGAAATCACAAATGATTTATTCAATTGCTCAGACAATTGGCGTAGGAAAAATATGAATACGAAATAAATTGTTTGCTTTCTTTTAATTATGTTTTGTCCTGCGTATATTACTTAACTCTTACCAGTCTCTTTGTAAATTCAGCAATCGACAAGTTGATGATTTGTTTTTTCAAAAAAATCCAGAAAACAGGTTTTGGAATTTCATGCAAATTATCTCCTGAGACAAATTGCATGAAGTGTCAACGCCAGTTTTATAGGGAAAAAAAATAAGAAATAATTTCAAAATGTCATCTGTTGAAATTTTTACCCAGCATGCTAAGCAAAATAGCATAATAACTGGGTGAACAATTTACACAGTGCAATGCTTTAGTCTTCATGAGAAGACAATTCAATGATAAACAAGATAAAAAAAAAAAAACTGCAACAAAGTATCTCAGTTGCAGTGCTACATTTGTACATAGTAACCCTTAGAGTGCTGATCACAAACACAGCAGATGACATTTTGACGCTTTTGTTTTTCACAGAAAATAATGAACGACATTTTATGTGAATCGTCTGCCCCGCATGAAAAGTCAACACACATTTACTCTAGAAAATAATCGAACGTACCAACTTAGGATGTGTCAAAAGCTGGTAGATATATCAAGTGTCAATTTCATTGAATAAACTAAATTTAGAAACAAACTGTTTTTTATATAATACAAGACATCACGTGACTAACAGCCATGCTTATCAGTCATTGTTTAAGATATTTGCTAGCAGAGCTGCGTTCAAACATATATAAAACGATCGAGAATGTATTGTATTTCACTCCTGTAGCTAAAAACAACCCCAAACAGTCTCGGCAGCTTTTTTTCTGTTATTTTTTGTGGTATGAAATGGTATATGCGTACCTTTTCGGCTGTTTCCGGTACAGTTTCCGCAAAGCAGCTAAGGATAAACTGAGCCACGCTGAGAGCAAAGTAAGCCCGGAAGATCATGTAATCTAAGCCGTCCGTCTCTTCCTGAAAGAAATTACTATTCAGTAGATTTATGATTCTTTGCATGCTGGGTAAAAATTTCAGCAGATGATATTTTGGAATATTCTTTCTTTTCTTCCCCGCACCCCTTAGAAAACAGGATTAACATTTCATGCAAATAAGTAGGCAATTAGCATGAAGTGTCGGATCCTATTTTCTAGGATAAAATAAAAATATATCATCTTTAAGTCATCTGCTGAATTAGCCCAGAGAGTGGAACATTTCCTGGTATTAACTAGAAATGTGTGTTTATAAAACATTATGTCCCAGTTATATGCTTGCCCTTACATACACAGGGATAAAAGACGCTTATTTTAATAATAATAATATTATTATTATTATTATTATTACTAATATTTAAAAAGAATCGGAGCGATGGAAGTAAATTATGACTGTTAACCCTAAAGGAGTACTGGATGTTTACCCAAACGTAGAAAGGAACTTACTTGTTGTTTTAACGTCTTAGCAAAGCCAGCAATGGTATATGTCAAACAGACAAGCATCCAGTAAATGCAAAGAATACCAGACGTAATGAAGCCTTTCTTTTTCTCCAGGCGGACATAACACAAGACTAACATCTGTAAAATAAATGCACATGATAGTATTACAAAAGTTTTAATTATAAAACATGTTTAATTTAGAAAAAAATAAATAAATAAATACATAAAATTTGTTATTAATGTAGTGGTAAAAAGCAGCGAAGTTTTGTTTTTGATGTCGTATCTGAAAAATACTGGCTGCCAACCCTGCAAACGCACAACGTCGTTTCGACGTCGCGGCGACGTCGAAACGACGTTGTGTGTTTACTGGGAAGTGACCTAGATATGAAATGCTGGTCATTTTACTGTTGTAATCATACAAAGAATATTGTCGTAGACAGAAAACGGTTTTTCTTCCTCATAGGCAAATCTAAATGATTTCTTTTTACATTTAAAACAGTTTGATGACTTACTAAAGTTCCTATTTCAAGTAACACGCCGACTTTTTTCGCTTGGCCATTATCTGGTAGGGGTGCAGAAAACATGAGTTTCGTGGCACATAACATCAGCTGTAGCGCTGTCAAAATCTGGAAGAAAAATTATTGTGTTCCTGTAACCTAGCATTTATTTTTCTCTTTCGTAAAAGTGTCTGCTAAACTCTGATATATATAAACTGCATAGAAGAACTCTTGTGCAAATTGAAACCCCGATGATGAACATCTTTCAGCTGACTTTCCCATTGGAAAAGTCCTTTATCTGTTAACAGGGTGTTATATATGTTTCTCTGAGTGCAATTTACTCATGTCATGGCAAACAGTGTAGACCCTGATCAAACGCCACGTTCTGTGATGTCTGATCGGGGTCTGCACCGTTTGCCTTGGCCCCTTTTCGGGACGCTAGTCATTGATGGGTCACTACAATAGTTCTGCAGTAAATTAACAAAGGACTGTTAAACTTATATTCACATAGTTCAGCATATTTAATGTATTAACTTTTTATATTGAATGCACCTTTAAACTGCAAAGTTTAAATTTCGGAAGACAGCATTTTAAACTAATTCTCTCATTTTGCTTAGAAAACAAGACACAACTCATTCAAAGAGTTTCCTCTTGAGACAGTTTAAATGAAATGTGAACTGTTTTTCTGACAAAACAATGTGAAATAAAAAAAAAAAAAAAAAAAGAAGAAAAAACCAGTAACTTGTTGTATGCTGATTTAACCTGATAAACGTATTTTAAGGAGAACTACAAGGTAATTACACTTTCGTGGGAAGCAACTGTCAAAACTTTGTCATCCTTCTGAAAAGGGGTCTACACTAAAAGAAAAGAATTTACCCCAAACCCATTGGGAGCATCTGAAAAGGGGCCTATCCTAAAAGGAAAGAGTTTTGCCCTACTTGGGTGTACTCTAGACGGAAAGAATTTGTCCTCAAGGGGAGCAAATTCTTTCCTTTTATAGAACACCCCTTTTCAGAAGGATATTGGCCTGGGCCCAGTTTTTCAAAGCGCCGTTAGCTTAACGAGCTCGTTAGTGGTCAAAATGTTAACTGTTCTAGTAAGTACAATATCTAATTCACAGGTACTTTTGCTGAAAACATGTGAGTAGCTTTTGCAAATGCAAAAGCTACTCACATTTTTCAGCAAAATATTAGCATATATGTCATATTTAATGATCAAAGTTTTAACGATACGTTAACTAACGACATCGTTAGTTTTGAACAACCGGGCACTGCAAATTAGCATACCGGAAGTCACAGAAGATGTCTCCCGAGGTGGAAACGGCGAAAATCTACCAAGAGAATCTGGTCCCGTTTAACTACCTGTTTCGTCGTTTCCTTCCATGATCCTAGTAGGGGCTGCGGTGATACTTTGATCAGGTATGTTAGATAAAGAGGTGCTGTCATCCATAACCATCCACTGGCTATCCATATTAACACAGTATTCTGAAAACACTCAGTGAATTCTGGCCATGTTCTGTTATTATTCCAAATGAGATCTTCGTCCTGAAATGAATCCTAAGGGTACTAAAATCATTACGAAAATATGCCTATTCAAACATACTGAAAAATTTACCACCCAAAAAATGAAAATTTTCAGATAAAAATTCTGATATTTTTTATAGTTCTGCTAAAAACCTAGATTGTGGGTACTCGTTAGAACCGCCTCGCCGTGGCGGTTCTAACGAGTACCCACAATCTATGATTTTGAGCAGAAATAAGAAAAAATAATGTCTACCCCTGTAAACCCCAGTTTTACTATATAAAAGTGGGGTTTAAGGGGGTCAAAATTATATAGGTATGTTTTCGTGATGTGCACCATACATCTGTTTAAAACTGTATTCATATCTTATAAGAGGGAGAGGGTCAGAAATTATAAGAAAGTCCACATGATGATACCCTAGTGAGTATTTTTAACGGTGCAATATATTTTATCTGATTTTGTTTTCTTTTCCTTATTTTTTTTTTTTTTTTTCTTTTAGGTTCAACTTCTTTGTGATAAAAGTGCATTCCCAAGGTCATAACTAACAATAATTTGATAATGTGACAACGAGTCCTTTGATGGTAGAATGGGACGGGCTCGAGTCAGAATGGTCCAATGAAAAAAGGACTTAACACATTAGCGGGCAAATAAGGCAAAGATCAGCCTGGTAGTCCGCACAGTCGTTCAGGGTCCGACCCTGAACGACTATGCGGACTACCAGGCTGATTCCTTTCAGAGTCTTCTCAGTGTAGACTTTGCTAGCGAGAAGTGCATGAAGGCCCAGATCGGGCTGCTGAGCTGGGTCTTTACCTTTACCCCATATGCTTAAGCCCGCTTTTACGTTGAATGACTCAGACAGCGAAATGATTGCACAACTATATGAAATACAAAACTCATGATAAGGTAGTGGTATCCCTGTGCTGCAGGTAGATAAATGATGCCCTTCTTGGGAACAGAGCTCTTATGATAAAATACGAACAGCGAAGGATTAGATCAGCGTGTGCTGTTTGATCAGGATCCTCGCTGCCCGATTACGGTCAGTGCGCATTGCAGAATATATATATCGACAGAGAATGTTCTGATCAGGCTGCTCGGATGCTCAGTCTGACCTGGTCCTTCGCATATAGCAATGATTCGTGTAAATATTATTATTATTATTATTATTTATCAATAATAATAATAATAATAATAATAATATTATTATTATTATTATTATTATTATTATTGAATTCGTTTCAGATGAGTCTTAGCCTTAAAGTGCTGTGGAATGTTGTGGTAGATGACATTCTATAATAATAATAATTATTATTATTATCTATCCGACAAAATAAGATTTGGCGTTGCATGCCTAGAGTACGATTCACATGAAATGTCAAAGTTTATTTTCTTTAAAAAAAAAACAAAAACAACAACAACAAAAAAAAAACAAAAAAAAAAAAAAAAAACAGTCAGCTGCTACACTTGTGATTAGCACTGTAAGGTGTGATAAAACACCTTAGGTCAAATTGAATTTAAAAGTACGTAAAGTAGATTTTCATAAGAAAAAAAAGAGAAAGAAAAACAGGAAAATACAACTATTAATTTTAATTTTCATTATTGCTTTTTTTTCGCCAAATTATTATTACTATAGTTTATCTCTATATATTGCAATCCAAAACACGTAGAAATTTGCGCATCCACGCAGTCTGCTCAGGGCTTTCGACGTTCATTTTCTTTAAATATGTTTTAAACCACAAGTCCCATCCGATCATCTTAATGTTGTAAAATTGATAGGAGAAAAAAAAAATAAATAAAAGCGGAAATTTCAGAGATTTGTTTTATTTTACGTTTTAACTTCGAATAGATTCTAGCATAATTTACGATTATAATTGAATCATATTAGATTGTGTGTATTTCTCTTTTTAACGAGACAGTGAACACATTCCATACATACCCATATTTTTTCTCCGTTACAAATGCTTTCCATGTTGGAATGCGAATGAGACCATTTTGTGAATGAAGGAGTATTTATACCGGTCTGATTGAACTCCCAAGGTCATTTTTACGTCACGTATGTATATTCAATAAAATTATGAATGATTAAGACGAAATCATTGCTATTTTTAGCGGGGTTCAAAAGGTGACTGGTCATAGCGTTTGTAAATATTGTACTCTTGGGGATTTTTCTAATTTCACTCTACCCCAATTAGAAAATCAATAAGGAATAGTGTGAGTAATCAATATCAATGAACAGTTTCACGAATGGAAAGGTCCCTTATATCACTTAACGTTTACTACTCTCTGAGCAATTACAGCAGACGGAATATTCATGACATTTTCTTTTTCTTATTTTTTTTTCTTATTTTCCCCAGAAAATAGGATTTGGTATTTCACGCAAACTTGTCTCCTAAGTAGACAGCGGCAGTTTGCGTGTAATATCAAAGCCTACATGTATCTTCTAGGAAAAATAAGAAAACTATTTCAAAATGTCGTCTGCTGAAATATTATCCAGTTAGCGAAATGCGAATATCAAAGCCAGTTTTGACTTCTGAGCCCAGTTGTTCAAAACTAATGATGGCATTAGTTAACGCATCGTTAAAACTTTGATATCATTAAGTATGGCATATACGCTAATATTTTTGCTGGAAAAAAATGTGCAAAAGCTGCTCACAAATACCTTGGAATTACATATTGCACTTACTAGAACAGATAAAATTTTGACCTCTAACGAGCTTGTTAAGCTAACGACGCTTCGAACAACAGGGTGTTAGAGTCGGGTGACCCCTTGGGTTGGCGGGGGAGGGAAGACACAGTATCGCATATGGAGCAATATTGTCATTCATGGTACATGGAAATTGTTGTCTTTTTTTACAGGAGGAGTATTTGATGATTTTCTCCGGTAGGTGCTTCTAATGAGTACCCATAACATATTTTTATGAAAAGATAGGAACAAGTATCTCAAAAATTATCACCAAAACTTTTTTTAATACTTGACTCAAAATAGGGGATACAACACACATGTATGAGTTGCTCCATCTCTGGGCGTATACAGACAGCAAAGGTCCAGATCAGCCTGCGCATATGTGGTCTGATCAGGGTATTCCTTGTAGTCTTTGGGAATCATTCCTCACGATTCCGTCCCTAAGCTCTCTCTTTTATTACAACTCTTTAATAGGAGAGACCACTCGACGTAAATGGTTTAGGAGGCGGAGTTGTGAGGAATGATCTTCTACCACAATTCCTTGGATGGTGGCTCAGTCGGATGCGTGATCGACAGGTAATCAGGAGGTCGACGGTTCGACCCGGGACCGACATCGTTCTTTCGTGCAGATTGATCACGAAATACTTTCTAACTCATTCTCTTCCTTCTGCTGATTCAAGAAGGGCAATTGTCAGATCCTGGTGCAGATTGATCATGAAACATTTTCTACAGTCATTCTCTCCCTTCCGTTGATTCTAGGAGGACAGTTGTCAGTTTCTGGTGCAGTGTGATCATGAAATACATTTTGCAGTCATTCACTACCTTCCGCTTATTCAAGAAGGGCAGTTGTCAGTTTCTGGTGCAGATTGATCATGAACTACTTTCTACAGTCATTCTCTCCCTTCCGCTGAATCTAGGAGGGCAGTTGTCAGTTTCTGGTGCCGATTGACCATGAAATACCTTTTACAGTCATTCTCTCCCTTCCGCTGATTCAAGAAGGGCAGTTGTCAGTTTCTGGTGCAGATTGATCATGAATATTCCCTTCCGCTAGTAGGGCAATTGTCAGTCTCTTGTGCAAATTGAGCATGAAAAACTTTCTACAGCCATGCTCTCCCTTCCGCTGATTCAAGAAGGGCAGTTTTCAATTTTTGATACAGAACTTTCTACAGCCATTCTCTCCCTCCCGCTAATTCAAGAAGGGCAGTTATCACTTTCTGGTGCAATAATGTGCACAGATACTGGTAAACCGCTTAGAGGATAAAGCCTGCCCAGTGACAGTGTGGTTAGTTAAACTGACCGGCTTGACATGACCACAATGGATTGACTGGGCCGTAAAACCTCAACTAAGTCATCAACTCTTTGGACCGTCTACATGTATTTTTAGAAGCAGGAAGTCTGGTTAGTGTTTGTTTTTTGTTTTTTTGTTTTTTTTGTTTTTGTTTTTTTATAATGATGTTTTATAGAAATTTCTCATAACGAAAACACGCCTGTATAAATTTGAACTCTTTAAACCCAAATTTTATATAGTAAAACTGGTGTTTACAGGGATATACATTATTTGTCTTATTTTGCTAAAAACATAGATTGTGGGTACTCATTAGAACCGCCTCGCCGAGGCGGTTCTACCGAGTACCCATAATCTATGTTTTGAGAAATAATATGAAAAATATCAGAATTTTTTATTTGAAAATTTTCCTTTTTTGGTTGCAAAATTTTCAATAAATTTGAACAGGTGCGTTTTCGTAATGTGTATTTAATGAATACAGTGTAGACCCTGATCAGATGCCGCTTTCTACGGCGTCTTATCCGGGTATGCACCGTTTGCCAGTTACCCTTTTTGAGGCCTCCAGACTAAAATGGTAGCCTATTATCAGAGAGGCTGGTAATTGTTTCCTAGCACTAGTGTCAATATTTATCCCGTATCACTATAGCCAATACAGCCGAATCAATTAAACATGTTCCAACAATTAAGACGTACGAGTAGGCCATTTATCATTTGGCATGGGACACTGGCGAACAGCGAATGTCTTGACCATCCGCGCAGGCTGATCAGGGAGTTCACTGTTCGCATATTAATTAAATGATGCTTTGTTTTTGTTTGATTACACCTACATGTACCTGGTACAAGTGCTTAACCCTTCTCATGATGCCATTTCTAACTTTCAGCCAATCAAATTACTTGATCCAGATTGTTGAGATAAAATCACATACTTAATGGCAAACAGTGCAGATCCAGACCAGTTGGCTTCTTCAGAAGCCAACTGATCTGGATCTACACTGTTTGCAAATGCAGGATATATCCGGGTTCAGCAGGTCAAGGGTTAAATCACATGCTCTGATCAGTGAAGCAATTATGGTTTCAATTATTTAGCACTTTACTACGGAACCCGGGCAGGGACATGTTTGTTTTGTTTTTCAAGTTGTTGCGACAATTTAATGTCTTGTACGGACAACTTAATAACTTGTTCGGACAACATAAAATCTTCTTCCGACAACTTGCCGGCCTCGGTGGCCCAGTTGGGTGCGCGTCCTGGTGATCAGGAGATTGCGGATTCGACCCCCGCCGTGCATGCAACATCCTATCGTAGAGATTGATTATGAAATATTTTCTACGGTCGTTTTCCCCTTCCGTTGATTCCAGAAAGGCAATTGTCAGTTTCTGGCGAAAAAATGTGCACAATACTGGTTAACCGCTTAGGGGACTAAGCCTGCCCAGTAAAAGTGTGGTTCGATAAGCTGCCTGCGCTCGACATAACCCCATTGTGTTAACTGGGTCGTAAAACCTCAACACAAACAAAATCTTCCGACAGTTTATTATCGTGTTCGCACAAGATAAGTATGTTGTTCAGACGACATAATATCTTGTTCGGACGACTTAATATGTTGTTCACACAAGAAAATAAGTCATCCGAACAGCTAAATTATCTGGGTCGGACAACATTATATCTTGTTCGCACATGATAATTATGTTGATCGGACGACCTTATATCTTGTTAGGACAACTCAATATCTTGTTCGCATAAAATAATATCTTGTTCGCACAAATTTAGTTATGTTGTTTGCACGTCTTAATATCTTGTCCGGACAACTTTATCGGATATTATTGCATAAAAAGAAATGCCGCACGTTATTAATAGCCGTGCATTAAACGGCGAAAAGCCTGTAATAACAAAGCAATTCACGCGCTGTTAATGCACGGCTACGCAACTTTCAATATGCCTGTACTGGGGCCACAGATTAACTGCCGTCACGAGATATATAGTGCCCAGCCCTAGAACGAGCATAGTCCATGAAAATTGCGTTCGCGAGACTTCGGTGAAAAGGCGAAACAAAATAGTGCAAGAAATAACGCGAATAGTAGCAAATGTTTTCAGTTTTTATGCAATAATAGCGATCGAACATGGTTTTTCAATGCATTAACATTCGCCAGGTCCCTTGGGAGGTGTTGAAAACCGCGGCCTTCGGCCTCGGTTTTCAACACCTCCCACGGGACCTGGCGAATGTTAATGCATGAAAAACCATGTTTGATCCCTATATTCTGATTGGCTTATTAGCTATTGTAACAATATGGCGGATGGACCGTCAAACATTAGGCACGTTGGGACGGAAAGCACGACGTATATACAATGTATTATGTGTTGTTCGCACAAACTAAATAAGTTGTCTGAACAAGCTATTAAGTCGTCCGAACAATATATTGACTTGTCGAAGCAAAATATTATTTAGTCGGGATAAATGTTGTCTGAACAAGATATTAAGCCGTCCGAACAAGCTACTTATCTTGCGCGGACAACATATTATGTCGACGAACAAGATATTGTGTTGTCCGAACAAAATATTTTCTTGTTCGAACAACATATTAAGGCGCCCTAACAAAAAACAACAACAACAACAAAAAAAAAAAAAAAAAAAAAAAAAAAAAAAACAAGAAAAAGTTGATTAGCTTGTGCGTAAAAGATCTAACTTTGTCTAAACAAGATATTTTGTCGTCCGAACAACAATGTTATTTTGTGCGATGTAGATAGTAAGTTATCTGAACGAGATATTATGCTTTCCGAACAAGTATTAAGTCGTAGGAACAACCTAAAAGATAAAACCAACAGGTCACTTCCCGGGTTCCGTAGTACTTTTATCCAGATAATGAGTTTTTTTTTCTTATAACTCGAAAGTACAGAATAAATAAATAAATAAATAAATAAATAAATAAATAAATAAATAAATAAATAAATAAATAAATAAATTACAGACTCGGTTTGACTGAGTTGGTTTATGATGAGAAATGAAAAAAGCAAGCATGTCCACCGTTCTTCCAGTCAAAGCATAAGTTTCAGCTCGACTCCCGGACAGTTAAAAAGTCTATGCAATGTGTAGCTCTATAATATATAGTGAAAACAGGGTTATACAGTGAAACCTATATAAGAAAGCCACCTTTGAGATTGACTTTAGTGGTTGGTGTGGAAAGGTAGCTGTCTTATACAGGTATATGTCATTTAATTTTGCTAGCAAAATTACTTATGTACCTTTATAAGACAGACACCTTTTTCACATCAACCACTATTTAAAGTCAGTCTCAAAGGTGGCTCTCTTACACAAGTTTCACTGTACATTATACGACATACGTCTAAATTTTTCGATTTTTTAAAATTTTATTTATTGTTTAATTGTTTTGTATTCCCATCAATCTTTTGTGCTGCAAATTCTGTCTTAATCTGCTTAACCCTTCCACCCTGAGTTTCTTAAATGGACTCTTCCATCTTTAAATTTGGACATGCCCACTGTCTCAAATTGTGGTTTCTGCGTAAAATAATAAAAAAAAAAATGGCAAACAGTGAGATCCTGATGAGACGGCTCGTTACATGCCCACTGTCTCAAACTGTGGTTTCTGCGTAAAATAAAATAATAATAAAAAACAAAATGGTAAACAGTGTAGAACCTGATGAGACGGCTCGTTACGAGCCGTCTCATCTGGATCTACACTGTTTTTACTGGTATATGGTTTGGTCTGCCGGGCTCAAAGTGTTAATACAGAATCATTCCTGAGTTTTCCCGTATTATTAGACTAGCTCCTAGACCTTGATGTCATGTTTTATCACTCCTTACTATAAGCTGATTCAAATTTATGTATGACATCTTGTACAGCCAGTCTCTAATAGTTGGTCTCTGACATCTCGGATATCTCCAAGATTAGTTGCTGCTATCAAAGAGGTGAGGCAAGCAGTAAGTAGTAGATGGCCCTTAGTTCATTAAGTAAATTAATAATTATACATAATTGATTGATGAAAATAATATTGATATCCGACTAGTAGCTAGTCTACCGTATTATATACTTGAATTTCATGGATTTAACATTGTCCAGATAAAAGGGGTATGCAGGGGATAATTTTGAAATATAAAGTCGATATTTTGCATCCAAAGGCTTTCGTTTGGAGACGATGTGAATTTGGAGGAAAATAGGAAGAAAACAACTCGATTCATGAATCGTCTGCTCATTCTTGTCACAAGGCGCTGCGATTCAACATACTGGGGATTTCCCTTGACATAATTATTTAGAAAGCGCTAATCTCTACCAAGCAGACGAGTCAAAGGAAATGTTTGTGTTGAGGTTTTACGGTCGAGCGCGGTCAGTTTACCTAACCACACGTTTACTTATGGAACGCCATAGCTTTCTTATGTTGCAAAAGGCTAGTTTAATTTGTTAAAAGATGGGTTATCTTGTCTGAGAAGTGTGCAAACTTGTCTATACGATGTGTTATTATGTTAAAAGCGTGTGTTGTTTTGTCCACACAATGTCTTATTATGTCAAGTCATGTTGTCATGATAAACGCTCGTGTTATTATGACCACACAGTGTCTTATTATGTTAAAAGGCTACGGATTTATGTTAAACTCGCGTGCTGTTTTGTCCACACGGCGTTTTATTATGTTAATGGCTATGTTATTATGTTAAAAATTGGTTTATCTTGTCTACGAAGCATGTAAACTTGTCTATACAACATGTTATTATGTTAAATACATATGTTGGTTTGTCCAAACAGTGTCTTATTATGTTAAGATGTTATGTTATTATGTTAAATGCATGTACTGTTTAGTCCACAGAGTGCCCTGTTATGTTAAAACGCTATCTTATTATGTTTAAAATGGGTTATCTTGTCTATAAACCGTGTTATTATGTCACACACGCGTGTTGTTTTGTTCACACATAGTCTTATTCTGTTAAAAGGCTATGTTATTATGTTAAAAAGCATCATGCTATTATGTTAAACATTTGTGTTGTTTTGTCCAAACAGTGTCTTATTATGTTAAAAGGCTATGTTATTATGTTAAGAAATCCGGTTATCTTGTTTATGAAGCATGTGAATTTGTCTGAAAATGTGTTATTATGGTAAACGCATGGTTTGTTATGTCCACACACCGTCTTATTCTGTTGAAAGGCTATGCTATTATGTTAAAATTTGGGTTATCCTGTCTATGAGGCATTTGAACTTGTTTATACAAAGTGTTATTATGTTTAACGGGTGGGCTGTTTTGTCCACACAGTATCTTATTATGTTAAAAGGCTATGTTGTTATGTGAAAAAGTTTGGTTATCCTGTCTGCGAAACATGTGAACTTGTCTATACAAACTGTTATTTTGTTTAACGCTCGTGTTGTTTTGTTCACCCAGTTTCTTATTATGTTAAAAGACTATGTTATTATGTTGAACACGTATGTTGTTTTCTCCACATAGTGTCCTATTATGTTAAAGGCAAAGTATTTATGTTAAAACGTTGAGTTATCTGGTCTGCGAAGCATGTGAACTTGTCTATACAACTTGTTATTATGCAAATGGTTGTGTTGTTTTGTGTACATAATATCTTATTATGTCAAAAGACTAAATTATTATGTTAAAAAGTTGGGTTGTCTTGTCTATGAAGTATGTGAACTTGTCTGTATTACGTCTTATTATTTAAACGCGCGTCTTGATTTGTCCATACAGTGTATTATTATGGCAAATGGTCTACGTCATTATGTTAAAACGCGGTGTTATCTTGTTGAATCAATATGTTGTCTTGTTCAACTGCGTGGTGTTGTTCCCGAAAATCTACGCATGCGACATTGTGTGGACAAAACGACACGTGAGTTTGACATAATAACATGTCGTCTAGCCAAGTTACTCTTAGACAAGATGACCCAAACTTTAACATAATGACATATACGTTTGACATAATAAAACACCGTGTAGACAAGTCAACGCCATATGTTGACAAAATAACGTGCCTGTGTAAGATAATAACACACTATATAGACGAGTTAACATGCTTTTTAGACAAGATAACTCCACGTTGTGACAAAATAAAATGGTTCTTTAACATAATAAGACAGTGTGTGGGCATGTCAACATTATATATTGACAAAACGACACGCGTCTTTAAGATAATAACATAATGCATGGACAAGTTCACACAATTCTTAGACAAGACAACAAGAAATATAACAACATATGACAGCTTTGGCGTTCCATATTTACTGGGCAGGTTTAGTCCTCTAAGCGGTTAACCAGTATTGTGCACATTCTTTCACCAGAAACTGACAACTGCCCTTCTTGAATCAGCGGAAGGGAGAGAATGACCGTAGAAAATAATTCACGATCAATCTCCACGAAAGAATGTTGCCGACCTCGAAGGAAATGTCAAATTTTAATTTCACTGAAAAATCAATTTTAGAATGTCTACTTTTAAAAAACTTAAACCTTTACCACTCTCTGGGCAAATTCAGCAGACAACAAATTGATGATTTTTTTTCTTAATTTTCCTAGAAAACATGATTTGACCTTTCATCCAGACAATTTGCATGAAATGTCAAAAAACCTGTTTACTGGAAAAATAAGAAAAATATTTCAAAATGTCATCTGCTGAAATATTTATCCAGAGTGCTATGCGTTAAAGGTTAACAATTCAGGGTGCAGGGGATTTCCCTTAACATATATACATGCAAAATTGAATCTGACTGAAGAGTTAGGTTAGGTTTAGACCATTTAGTCTGTGAATATGTTTGTTTTCCATGTGGGGGCACAACGGTATTGCTTATTTAACTATTCAACTAACACTAGCAGTGTTATTTCATTTTGAAATATACCTTTATACCTCTATTATGTCTTATTCATATAGGTATATGATATGACTAAATAAACCCCAGCTTGAGAAAACGTACATGTACCTCTTAACATGTGCGCCCAACGAAGACTCAGATCAGACTGCGCATCCGCGCAGTCTGATCAGAGTCTTCGTTGTCCGTATGAGGAAACTTTGCATACTTGACTATCCAAAATGCGCGGAGTGAAGATTCTGATCAGACTGCGCGAATGCGCAGGCTGGTCCGAAGCTTCACTGGGAGCACATTTCCGAAGGTACATTTTCTGATGTTGTGGATCAAATATGGGTTAATTAAAAAAAAACTTGTCTATATCAGTAATGTCTCTGGGTTAAAAAAAAACTGTGTATATTCACACGGCCGACTTTCGTGCACGTTAACCTTTCCTAATATGAAGTATGAAGTGTTTTTTTTTTTCTTCTTTTTTTCTGTTTTATTATTATTATTATTATTATTTGTTTGTTTGTTTATGTTTGTTTCAGGCTGGATCCATAGCTTTATGGACATTGTGCATGGTCCCTAGCACACAGCTCTCGTGAAATACCAATTTATATCATTATTTTTTTTTATTTATTTCGATTTATTTATATTCATCACGAAAACATGCCTATATAATTTTGACCCGCTTCAACCCAACTTTTATATAGTAAAATTGGGTTTTACAGGGGTATACATTATTTTTCTTATTTCTGCTCAAAAACATAGTTTGTGTACTCGTTAGAACCGCCTCGCAGAGGCGGTTCTAACGGGTACAAAAATCTATGTTTTGAGCAGAAATATGAAAAAATATCAGAGTTTTTTACCTGAAAATTTTCAGTTTTTGGAGGTGAAATTTTCTATATATTTGCATAGGCGTGTTTTCGTAATGCAATAAGGTCTTAAATGATTTGCAGGAAAATCAAACTGGCTCTAAAAGGTAAGAAAAATAATATTAAAAAAATATTTCAGCACTCAACCGAGACTCGGTCCTAACAATACCGATTTCAAGATGAATCAGTGACCCACCAATGTCTGCTTGCCGATTATATTCAGTACACATTTTTAAAAGTTGAATAATTAAGAAAACAAATTGAAAATACAAATAGTCCTTGATCTGCCTCTGCACATTACGGCTCATGTAACAAAATACGGTAAATTTACAATTACTGTCCTTTCGACATCACCTTTTTTATTTTATTTTTGCTTGCCGTTTTATTTTAAATGAAAATAGTTTGTTTTGATTGGCCACATCTTATCAGAATTGATTGTGTTGTTGTTTAACGACACGTCTACCCATGTAAGACATTTTATGTCGTCTCCCAGAGAAAGGGAGAAGAGAGATAGAATGGATAGTAGAGGAGATGAAAGAGGAGAACAGGAAAGAAAGAGGAAACTGAATGAAAGTGAAGAAAAAGAAGAAATAAAAACATTCCCCTTTATCCTTACCTGCTGCAAGGATAGCTGGCCTTGTCCAACTGTAAGCCAATATAAGTTGGTCGCCCCAGTGACGCAAGATACACGACACCTTTGCCTCTCCCAACCGCCCCCATATCTTTTCAAAAACCTCTTGTCTTTTCTGTTTCTGTGTTTCGTTTTCAAACATGTACCCTAAACTTAAATTTACGGCAAAAAATTGGTCTGACCTATGCAATTTCTATAGTAAAGTGATTGTCATTTATATATATTTTGCAATATTTCTATAGTAAAGTGATTTTTTTTTTTTAATTTTTGTCTAAGAACATATTTTTTACTTTTTCTTTGCTGACTTTGAATTATTGATGTTTCACAACAATATTGTGAAAATTTCAGAAAAATTGAACAACCGGAACTTGTTGAAAATCTGCCTCCAAGTTCCTTATCCTACAAATTTCTGCATAACTGGCATTCATTTTTACTATGGGAAAAAGTGAAAATATTTGATCTTTCAAAAAACCAACGATTAGAATAAAACTTTTTTTTGAGCATAGGTAGTTACGACATATGGTTTTGCATTTAATCATGACAAAAATTTGCAAATTTACTTCTTCTGTCTAAAGCGCCAAGCAAAAAAAAAAAAAAATAAAAAAAATAATAATGATAAAATAAAACGACTTTCTAAACGATGCCGAAAGCACAGTAGAATGCTGGGTTATAATTTCAGCAGACAACATTTTGAAATATTTTATTTTCCCCAGAAAACAAGCATGGACATTTCATGCAAAATGTTGACAGGTGGAGGAATAGCCACAAACTCTAAACATAGCCTACCAGTGACACCAAGAGGAAGAGCATACAAAACCAAGACAGACAAAATACAGTCGACCCTAGTTATCTCGAATTCCAAGGGACTCTCTGAAATACTTCGAGATATCCGTACCTCGACATTTCAGATTTGCAGAATTGAGGAAAAAATGATTCGATTTACCACATTTAACAAATATATATGTAAATGGACTCTTGAAGTTAGAGATATATTGAAAATATTGTGGAAATGAGGAGAAACTGCTCCTGAGGAGCAATTTCTCCTCGTTTCCACAATATTTTTTACCTGCTATTAGATTTTCATGTTTAGGCAGGAACCAGATTTTCACTTCGAGATAAGCGGTTATTCGAGGTAAGCGAGGTCGAGATAGCGAGAGTCAACTGTACATTTTCGCGCAAGAAAAAATAACCATACTTTTTGATTGAAAAAAACAAAACAAAACAAAACAAAACGTCTTAGCTGGAGCAATGGTTCAATGGTTGGGGCGCTTGAAAAATTAACCCATTTATGCCGAGTGGACTCTTCTACCTCAACTCTTTGGACAGGTTCATTTCCTATATAGGGGTGTCTGGTCAGTTTTTATTATTGCCATGTTTTTGTAGGAATTTCTAAACTTTATGCAAACAATGTAGAACTTGACCAGACGCCGCGTTCTGTGGCGTCTGATCTGGGTCTACACTGTTTGCCAATGTCCCTTTTAAATGACGCTAGGCATAAATGGTCATATCTATCTTACTTTTCAAAATCATACATTGTATTGATCTTAGTCTAATAATTGTCTGGCAAATAAAAGTACGGGGATTCACCTCGGGAAATCCTAAAAAAATCGATCACTGAAATCCAGTTTTTGGCCTATGACACAGATATGTTTGGCGACCTGCCACGAGCCGTGGAATGTGCAAAAGTACCTTACTGCGCAGGTTTTGGCCCGCCTGTTCGTCTGCGAAATCTAACCATATAATCCGCAACGTGAGGAAATGTATCTTCTTACATGTTCGCCCAACGACGTCCGATCATTCTTCATTGTACGCATGAAGAAACTTTGCATCCTTGGCTATCCAGAATGTGCCCAGTGAAGATTCTGATCAGACTGCGCGAATGCGCAGTCTGATCTGAATCTTCACTGGGCACACATGTCCAAAGGGACGTTTTTCTGACGTAGTGACTCACACAATGTGTACAGTCACGGAATATAGGAATAGCTCGGACTCGGACTCGGACTGCACGAATGAGCAGATAAATGTGGTTATGTGATACGTTGACTTTTTGCTAGCACCCAATTGACGAAATAGTATTTGGACAGCGCACTTGTATAATGTAAAATATATGAATACAGGTCAATGAGTCGTTGTGAATCAGTGAATCAAATAATATAAAAATACGGGTACATGCAAACTTATAGTCAACTTGAAAATGTTCAGCTCTTGTTTCTTTTCTTTTTTTTTATCTCCCACCCCCAGCTTCGAGTAAGTTTGAGGGGATTTTGGCTTGCATGAGAGGGGTTAAGGCGACTTTATCACATAGTGGCCTAAATTCCCAACATTCAGCATGAAATATTTCGCGATGTAGATGGTCTACATGCATGCAAATGTGATAAATCAGTTATACCATGGTTCTGCGCTTGTACGTGCGATAATGCACTCGCTGACGCTCGTGCATTATCGCATCGTACATGCGCACGAACCATGGTATAACTAAGACTTAAAATGAGAAAGCCGCAACGTCAGAAACGTACCTTCGGACATGTGCGCCCAGCGAAGATTCAGATCAGTCTGCGCATTTGCGCAGTCTGATCAGAGTCTTCCCTGGGCGCTTTTTGGATAGTCAAGGATGCGAAATTTCTTCATATGGACAACGAAGCCGATCAGACTGCACGTTGAGGCTCATATATCATTGCAACGCTATGGTTTTCTGGGGTCATCGTTTTGGATATGGTGGTCAGCACCATACAAAGCCACAGTATGCATACTAATTTTTTATTGTTATCTTTCTTTGTTTTTATTGTAATCATCATTATTTTAATCATCATCATCATCATCATCACATCACGAAAACATACCTATATAATTTTGACCCCCTTAAACCCAACTTTTATACAGTAAAACTGGGGTTTACAGGAGTATACATTATTTTTCTTATTTCTGCTCAAAAACATAGATTGTGGGTACTCGTTAGAACCGCCTCGATGAGGCGGTTCTAACGAGTACGCACAATCTATGTTTTGAGCAGAAACATGAAAAATATCAGAATTTTTAATCTGAAAATTTTCATTTTTTTGGTGGTAAAATGTTTCAGTATATTTGAATAGGCGTGTTTTCGTAATGATCATCATCATCATCATCATCATCGGATTTTTGATTAACGTGCAGGTACAGTGGCAACATCCAAATCAGTGGACCCCCTTCCAGTTAGCTGGCTTGCTGCACGCATGGCAGATCTCACATCATATATCTCCAGGTATGTCTATTATGAGGGTCGATAGCTGAGAGCTTCCATTCTCTCTCAAAATGTTTGTATTAAGTGAAAACACACGTAAATGTTTAAAACAGAATTTGAGTGTTATAAAAGAGCTAAACGAATTTGAAGCAGACACTCTAAAATTGATATTGTCATTTTTTTCGGAGAATAGTCTGCTAGATGATTCGCGTGAAATATCAATCATTATTTTCTCTCTAAAAAAAAAAAATGAAATTTTAAAGCGTTGTCCACTACTATGCTTGTGATTCACGCTTGTAGGTTAAAATAGAGTGCCTTAATAATTCATAATCGGATTTTCACCATAATATCGTCAGTACTGATCCAATACGTATACATATTGTCTAATACAGGGGATTTTTTCTGTAAATACTTATTCAAGGAGATCTCCGTGTGGGTGGTTATTGAAATTCTTATGCCTTGTGTTTAAGAGCTAGTTTGGCAATATTTGAAAAAAAAAAAAAAAAAAAAAAAATGAAAGACGTAATGACAGCGAGACTAAGTTACATGTATATTGTGATTCAGAAGTAGCAAGTGACATTGTCATTCATACTAATAAAAAGGGTTTTTTAACGCATATATTTTAGCATGCTTGGTAAAAAATTCAGCAGACGACATTTTAAGACATAGTGGCAGTGATATTAAGCTATATTTTGATTTAGAAATTACAAGCGACAACAGAGTACGCAGCCATTCTACGAATGAAAGCAACTGTAAAATGAGATTTTAACGCTTAGCATGCTGGGTAAAAATTTTAGCAGACAGCCTTTTGAAATAGTTTTCTTATTTTTGCCTAGAAAATGGTTTTGACATTTTATGCAAATTGTTTCCTTAGGAGACAATTTGCATAAAAAGTCAAATCCTATTTTCTGGTAAAAATAAAAAAATGTCTGCTGAATTTGCCTGCAGCGTGGTAAAGATAAGTCTTAGTTATACCATGGTTTGTGCGCATGTACGATGCGATAATGCACGAGCGTGAGCGAGTGCATTATCGCACGTACATGCGCACAACCATGGTATAACTGACTTATCACATTTGCATGCATGTAGACCATCTACATCGCGAGATATTTCATGTTGAATGTTGGGAATTTAGGTCACTATGTGATAATTATTCATAGAAAAGGGGGAAGCCTCAGATCCTGAATCTGTGCGTCCGCATATTCTAATTATATATGAACACCAAGTTCAGTGTGCAACGCTCTAGTCTGATTGTGGGCGAAGGCGGAATCCTAGATCAGCCGCCGGATGTTATGCCGTTTTTAGACAGGCAGTAAATATCCCGATCAAACTATGTAACCGAAACAAAGGCTGCTAGGTTGATGCAATCAAGCTATACCCTCACCGCAGTTCCACCATAACACAGAGTGAAAGACGGGAAAGATAAAGGGGAATACAATAGGCCGTTTTGCCGCCAAATTGTTTGTTATTTCTGTCATTTTGCACTCTAGTTATTATCTACATCTTAAGTGGACATTACACCGGGTAGATTTCCCAACATTCTTTAAAAGGGAGACAACTGTTTTTATGATTTCGTGTATGCTTTCAAGAAGACAAAGCCCATTCTGAAAAGGGGTCTACTCTAAAAGGAAAGAATTTGCTCCCCAAGGGGAGCAAATTCTTTCCTTTTAGACTAGACCCCTTTCAAATGGTAGGTTACACTTTTGAAGGGGTGGCCGCCCTTAAGGGTATCAATTCCCCATAAGAAGGAAACATGGTTTTACGCTTTAAAATTTGATATTCAAGCGAGCGAACGAAAAAACCTACAATAAGACTTGTGTGACCAGTAGACTCAGATCAACCTGTAAATCCACCCAGTACAGCAAGGGTTCTCGTTTATCCCTCTTTGCGTAGCCCAGAGACTGTAGAAGGCACCTGCGATCAGCGTAGACTGACCAGACTGCGCGGATGCGAAGGCTGATCCGGGTCCTCGCTGGTCGCACGTCTTATTGTAGGTTTTATCGTACGCTGGCCCATTTAAGATATGATGACGTGCATCGGTAACATTTGTATGCGGGCTACTCCAAATAAATATCCCAATGTGTTCTGCTGTGGTAAAAGAAACCGCTTACAAAGTGCTTGAGCTTCACCTGAAGTATGCTTCGACTCGTATCAGCAAAAGGAATCTTCAAAGAAAAAAAATAACAATGTCTTAGCATTCATAGAAAATAATTTATTGAGTAAAAAGGAATAATGTCTTGATTCATTCCTGTAAGTCTTACAAATAAATAATTGCTACAAAGACATTGTAACTCTTGCAAGTTACAATCAACAACTCTGACAAGCTATAACCACTGAACTAAAATCAGACAACACTCTCTGTAGGAAAAAAAATATTCTACTGCAAGATGCTCAGGTTAAAAAAAACTGGAACCTTATGTCACATGTGAACATTGAAGGCCTTGATCAGCCTGCGCATTTGCGCAGGCTGATCTGGGCCTTCAATGTTCAGTGATACATTCTACTGGCTATAGGTCAGGCGCTTTTTTCAACTAAAAACTATAGATATTTTACTTATTTTCTCCATGAAACCGCATGTTGTGGGTACTTATCAGAAGCACCACAGGGAGGTGCTTTTAATACACCACAACCTCTTTATAACACTATTGTTGGGGTCCATAGCATAAACCGTGCTAGTTAAACAACCGTGTTATAGCCAAACAAAAATGTATAGATTATATTAAAAAATGACCATTCATGGTCATTTTTCAATATAATCTATACATTTTTTGAGATCCATCTTTGAACCGTGTTATATTCAAAACCGTGTTATAACGAACCGTGTTATAAAGAGGTGGTAGTGTATTAAGAATACCCACAGCATATGTTTTCATGGAAAAATAAGAAAAATATTTATTTGATACCCCTCTTATCTAAAGCTATGTAAAAACTCTACAGTAAATGGACAGTAAATGCCCCGATAAGACTACATATACGCACATGTATGCACAGGATCTAGGCTTTCATTGTTCACATGAGCAGGAAGGAATTACATTTATCTGGCGCTTTGAAAGCCTAGCTCAGACAGTGAAGCCAAACAGTCTCCACTATAATACGAGCAAATAATCACTTTCCATGCAAACAGTAACAGTTCTGACCAGCCTGCAAATCCACGCAGTCTCAGCATTGTCTTCTCTGTTCATCAAGACGAACTCTAACAAAGAAAACACGCCCCCTGACATGTATGTCTAACAAAAATGCTAATTAGCCTGTGCAGTCTGATTTATCTTCACTGTCCACACGAAGAAACATTGCAGTCTTGTCTATTCAAACTGCGCCAAGTAAAAAATCTAATCAGATTGCAAATATGCAGGCTAATCGTGAGCTTGGCTGGGCGCACATATCCAAAGATACAGTAATTATCCTTAGTATTGGGACAGATAGGCTTTTGCAAACAGTGTAGACCCAGATCAGATGCCGCACTCTGCGGCATCTGATCTGGGTCTACACAGTTTGCGATACATACAGCAATATCTTAGACAAATCAAGAGGTAGTAGAATGGACTATTTCAAATTTTAGGAAAACTATGGTAAGGAGATAATATGTCCCAATACTTAGGGCAAAAAAGTACATTTTCACGTACACTACAGTATCGAATAATTGGTGGGGGTGGGGGTGGGGGTCGGAAAATGAAATTTTGGATAACAAAAAATACCTGTGTTTCCGCTAACATGCTGTAAAAATATGGTCGTAGGTAGGAGAAATTTTTTTTATATTTTCCTATTTTTTCTCCAGAAAAAGTACAGAGTCGGGCCTATAATTTTATGAAATACAGGTATTTTCTTGAAGGTCGGTGCTTTACTTTTTTATTTTACATTTTTACTGATAAAAATATAATAGAGTCGGGTGTTTGAAACAGGGTCGGTCGGGCGAGCGGAAACACAGCTATTTGTTTTGATTTTTTTTTACGCCTAAATTAGAAATACAGCATTTTCCCTAAATATTCACACCACTTACTCTTTTCCTTATACTTCTCTTCAATAAGTCCATTTTACTACCTATGAATATGTGCGAAATTGCTGGATGAGTGGCAAACCGTATAGACCCTGATCAGATGCAGCATTCTCATTATGCGGCGTCTGATCTGGGTCTACACTGTTTGTTAAGGCCTGTCTGTCCGAATACGTAGAGTAAGAATGGTAATTTGATCAAATCGAACCCCTCAGAAATCATCCTGGGTCCACCACTGTAATTCTGTGAGTGAACAGAAAAGGTCCTGATCAGACAGTGCTGAAGTGCGGAATGATCTGGGTCATTGCTGAGAAAATGTGTTGTTATTTACCTTTTCTCATGACACAGCTCAAACACTGGATTTCCTACAGTGGGCATCAGATACTCAATTTGATATTTTCTAAAATTCTAAACTAACCAAGTCAGACAAAACCGGGCTTAACCCACAAGTGAACAACCTAGGCTTATATCAGTCTAAATGACCACACAGTCTGATCATTGTCTTCATCATTTACTAGTCATACCGGTCTTAACCCTGGTACTGCTGAACCCGGACATGCCCTGCTTTTGCAAACAGTGTAGATCCAGATCAGTTGGCAGAAGCCAACTGATCTGGATCTGCACTGTTTGTCAATTCGAATGTGAATTTGTATCAACATTCTGGATCAAGTAATTTCATTGGCTGAAAATTAGAGGTAGGAGTGACATCATAATTTATTCAGCATGACAAGGGTAAAATTAGGCCACCCAGATACTGAGCCTTCATCCGTTATTAAAAGACCAGTGTTTTCTTTAAGAGAATGAATAGACTTTCAAGGGAGACAACGCTGTCAAAATTGTTTAGTGGCCTTCTGAAAAGGTGTGTACTCTAAAAGGATAGAATTTGTTCCTTTTAGGGGTAGACACCTTTTCATATGGGCCCTGGTGCCCAGGAATCAAACAGGAAGTCATACACAAATTGTCTCCCTTGTAAAAATTGTGGAAAATCTACCAAGTGTAGTCAGTTCCCTTAAAAGGCTGAATAAATTCAGATGCCACGCCTACTTCTAATTTTCAGCCAATCAAATTACTTGATCCAAGTTGGGGATACAAGTTCACATACTTGATGACAAGCAGTGTAGATCCTGATCAGAGAAGCCAACTGATCTTGATCTACACTGTTTGCAAAGGGGGTGTGGGGGGGGGGGGGCAATCCGTGTTCAGCAGGACCAGGATTAACTTATTTTAATGTGAGTGGATCCACCTCTGAAAGACTTCTCACCATCTTGAATTGGAAGACAATTTCTGCTGACAGGAAATTTCTTCCCTAGTAGTCGAAACCTTTCAAATAGGGGAGCTACTCTTAAAGGAAAGAATTTGCTTCCGGTTGAAGCAAATTCTTTCCTTTAAGATAGCCCCCACCCCCAATGGGAAGGGAGACAAATATTTATATGTCCAAGTCATTTCCCTTGGAGTTGATTTCTGTTTCCCCAAGATACTTGCTTCTACTATTTTACTATATTTTGAGTAAATGTTAGAGAACTATGAAATGCTGATCAAACTGTGCAGATATGCAGGATTCTAGGACTGCTGTTCATACCATATTTATCATACCCGTATGACAACTCAAATCCTTACCATACTTGTCCTAAACATTGAGTCTATCCATTTCATTATCTGTTCTTGTGTCTAAACACAGCTGAAGGAATGGCAAACAGTGTAGACCCTGATCAGATGCCACATTCTGCAGCATCTTATCTGGGTCTATACTGTTCACTCAAGCCTGTCTGTCCCAGTACTAAGGTTATTATGGTACATGCTAGGCACCATTTTTGCATTATACGGCTCTAACGATAGTAATGATTTGATTTGAGGCCTACGGGCCAAGATTCGCTCACCTGTGTCATTGCATATCTGCAGATTCCATGTAACATTCTACAAGTATTGCAACAGCAACTAGGACACAAATCTGACTGTGTCATAAAAATGTCAAAAGTCATCCTATGATCAGCAATGAACAAACTTAGTAGACCTTCAGTCACTGATGCTAGATACCAAGATTCAGCCTCAAAGCTCTCTTGGTTCTGGTGAAGATTTTTAAGTGTTTTTACCACATGTTGATATAGTAGTCATCTTGTTGAAAGGAGTAGAAGTGCTTGAACAAATTGTTGTCAATTCTTTGATTGATTGTGTTGGGGTTTAACGACACATCAACCCTTGTGGGTCATTTTGTGTCGTCTCTCAGAGAAAGGGAGAAGAGTGATAGAAGAGACAGTCGAAGAGATGAAAGAGAGGAACAGGGAAGAAAGAGAAACAGGAATGAAAGTGAAGAAACAGAAGAAATAAAACATCCCCCATCTACCCTTACCTGCTACAAGGATAGCAGGCCTTGCCCAACTGTAAGCCAATATCAGTTGGACGCCCCGGTGACATAAGATACATGTTGTCAATTCTGCATTGACAGAAGGCCCCATGTGAAATCCTTTGACAATTGGCCAAGCATTTTCAGAAAAGAAGATTCAAATCTGAGCATGCCATAACAAGGTCAAAGATCATCCTAGGATATTCATATGAACAAACTTGTTAGACCTTGTGTTCATCACGAAAACATACCTATATAATTTTGACCCCCTCAAACCCTACTTTTATATAGTAAAACTGGGGTCTACAGGGGTATACATTATTTTTCATATTTCTTCTTAAAAACAAGGTGGTTCTAACGAGTACCCACAATCTATGTTTTCAGCAGAAATATGAAAACTACCAGAATTTTTCATCTGAAAGTTTTCATTTTTTGGTGGTAAAATTCTCAATATATTTGAATAGTCGTGTTTTCGTAATGTCTTGGTTAGACGTTGTGTTCCCAAGGCTATATACCAAGATTCAGCCTCAACACTTTCTGGTTCTTAAGAAGAAGATTTTTAAGTATTTTTTACCATATATGGGCATGACATCAATCTTGTTCAATGCTGCAGAACCATTTGATTAACTGGTCAATACTCCTTCGACATAACGCCCAATGTGAAAACTGGTCAAGGGATTTCAGAGAAGAAGGTGATTGCACAATTTTATAGATGTATAGAGCCCAGGGGATGGGCATGTAATGCCCGCAGTGAGCGGCGTGGGGGGGGGGGGGGGGCACAAAATTCTGATTGTAACCAAAAAGTTTTACTTCTTTAATCATACATTGTAAGTTTCAGCCATTAGTCTTTTATACATTTTGAGAAAACAATTTTTTAATATCTTCCCCCTATGAATGTATGGGGATGCAAATTTGACCTTGCCATAAAAAATGTCAAAGATCAATCTATGACCATCATATTAACAAACTTGTTAGACCTTATGTCCCCAATGCTATATACCAAGATTCAGCCTCAAAGCGTTCATGGTTCTGTAGTAGAAGATTTTTAGGTATTTTTACCATATATGGGCATGGTGGCCATCTAAATGGACCACGATCATTTAAACAAATTTTCAATCTACATGAAATTTGAAGAAAATCAACCTGGGGGAGATGGCAGGGAAGTTCAGAGATGTTGTTTAAATGTGTGGACGGTAAGACGAACGAATGGACGACGGACGGCAAGTGATCCCAATAGCTCATCCTAAGCCAAAGGGCTTTTGGCTCAGGTGAGTTAAACAAGAGGTATTTCTGCCAATCTGCAATTTGGAGCAACCAGAGGTTGAAAACACATGATTCTTGGCTATGGAACACTACAAAGTCATGATATATTATGATAGACAATTCCAGTAAGTACAACTGAGGTGATTGTAATGAATACCTACAAATTATGTTTTGGTGCAAAGATTAAAAATAAAGAACATCCTAAATCTTCACCACAATAACCACCTATATTCTGGAGCTATAAATACATAGAACACCTAGGCAATAAGTTTGAGTCATAAGGGCCATGTCAAGAGAAACACTGCCTTTGTGCATGTACAAAACATGCAGATTCATATATCTTGCTTTGTTTGTTTTGAGGTTTTACGGCCCAGTCAACCCAATGGGGTCATGTCGAGCGCGGTCAGTTAACCTAACCACATGTTTACTGGGCAGGCTTAGTCCTCTAAGCGGTTAACCAGTATTGTGCACATTCTTTCACCAGAAACTAACACCTGCCCTTCTTGAATCAACGGAAGGTAGAGAATGACCGTAGAAAATATTTCACAATCAATCTTCATGAAAGAATGTTGCCGACCTCAGCTGGGGTTGAACCCGCGACCTCCTGGTCTCCAGTCGGACGGCGCATCCAACTGAACCACCGAGGCCGGCCATATCATCTTGCATACACACAGTCTCATCTGGGCATTTGTTTTCCACTGAAACACTCTATAGTCGTCAACAATTCTGTCTGTGGAACAGCAGAGGCCCAGATCAGACTGCACATTTGTGCAGTCTGATCTGGGCATTTGCTGTCAAATATGCCCAGAGACACATTTTTGCATGAGGTGGCCCATATCTTGATTGTGTTATATCCAAAATAGCATTATAATGAAAAGCGTTATAATGAGGCTCCAATTTATCACTATGTTTTGTTTAAGAAATAGAGTAATAAATCACAGTTTGGAGGTCAGTTGTAAAGCAGATCAAATCATCAGTGCCTAGAATGACTGATTAATCTGCTTACCATCATGCAAACATATCTATATTATTTTGACCCCCTTAAACCCTACTTTTATATAGTAAAATTGGGGTTTACAGGGGTACAGGGGTTTACAGGGGTATACATTACTTTTCTTATTTCTGCTCAAAAACATAGACTGTGGGTGCTCATTAGAACTGCCTCAGCAAGGCAATTCTAATGAGTACCCAAAATCTATGTTTTGAGAAGAAATATGAAAAATATCAGAATTTTTATCTGATAACTTTCAGTTTTTTGTGGTGAAATTTTCAGTATATTTGAATAGGCATGTTTTTGTAATGCAACAGACCAATGTACTGTGATTTATTACTCATCAAATAGTGCCCTACAGCTGATCTATTTCAATTCTAGCACTAAAAGTTGATGAAAATGTTGTTGTTTTCATCGTTCTCCCTTAACCAGACACAATTGTGTAAAAAGTACACCCAGATGGACCTAGCTCCCATTAACCTAAACACAACAGATCTGTATTCAGATTTAATATATACAGTGAAACCTTGTTACAATGACAGCATTTATTCCCATAGATGTCGCCTTTAAAATGAATTTGCTGTTGTAAAGAATCTTAAATGAGCAGAATGATATGTAAGAGATGCCTTTTCTAGTCTTATTTCTGATAAAATATGTTTCGGATATTTGTTAGAATCATCTCTCTGAGGCAATTCTAACAAATATTACAAGTATATGTTTCGAGAAATATTAAATATGATGTACAGTGTACTTGCATATTATCTGATTAACTGTCATCTCTCAAGCAAAAGGTTTGTGCCAGTCAAATTATCAATTAAACACATTTTGTCATTGTATTGAGTGTTGGTATAAAGAGGATGACTATAAATCATTATGAAAACATGCCTATTCAAATATACCGAAAATTTTACCACTAAAAAATGAAAATTTTCAGATAATAAATTCTGATATTTTTCATATTTCTGCTCAAAACATAGATTGTGGGCACTCATTAGAACCACCTTGATGAGGCAGTTCTAACAAGTACCCACAATCTAAGTTTTGCATTGAGGTGGTTCTAACAAGTACCTACAATCTATGTTTTGAGCAGTTGTACACCCCTGTAAACCCCAGTTTTACTGTATAAAAGTGGGGTTTAAGGGGGTCAAAATTATATAGGCGTATTTTCGTGATGTATTTTTCCTTATTTCTCCATGAAAACCTGTTATGAGCACTCATAAGAATTGCCTTACAAAAGTGTTTCAAATAGTATAGAATGTTTTAACCCATTTCTGCCTGAATATTTTCAGTGAACTCTCCCGTCATGATCTTTGGATGGGTCCATTATATACTGAAAGGGGTGTTATAAAAAAATTGTCATAGTGGCTTTTATTATTGAAACTTTCCAATGTAACAGCAAACAGTGTAGACCCTGATCAGATGCCGTATTACGCGGCATCTGATCTGGGTCTACACTGTTTGCAAATGTCCCTTTTATAGGATGTTAGGCATAAATGGATTTCTTGTTAAAAGCCGTCTCATCAGCATCTACACAGTTTGTCATTTAGTTCTAAATTTTTATATTGATATCCCTATTAGCAACAATGACTATCAAAATTCAAAGACAAAAGAGTCCTTTGCAGAAACTCTGGGATGAAAGGGTTAACCTGATTTTGCAGACATAATGCTCACATAGTTCTAGCTGAAGTATTTTTTTCCAGGCAAAAAAGTATTGGAATTTTCACTTATCCCTCCACTAAAAAAGGTACCATATTCGACCTAATTACTGCACTGTGTGCTTAGATTTTTCAAAATTACTGGGAAAACTTGTGGTAAAATATGCATATATCTACTAAGGGTACACTTTAAAAAAGATCAGCAAAGTACTTATTTGATGATGTTTAGGCGACTTTATCAGATTTTCTTTATAAAAGCATATGTTGTGGGTACCTATTTGAATTGCATTGACATTTCAATGCAATTCAAATGGGTACCCAAAACATATGCCTTTATAAAGAAGTAGACAAAAAGTACACTGATTTTCTTTATAAAAGCATATGTTGTGGGTACCCATTTGAATTGCATCAACAAGTCGATGCAATTCAAATGGGTACCCACAACATATGCCTTTATAAAGAGTAGTCAAAAAGTACATATGCCTTTATAAAGAAGTAGACAAAAAGTACACGGATTTTCTTTATAAAAGCATATATCATGGGTACCCATTTGAATTACATCAACAAGTCGATGCAATTCAAATGGGTACCCACAACATATGCCTTTATAAAGAAGTAGACAAAAAGTACACTGGCTGTAATCTGAAGACTACAAATTGCTCGACTGTGCACCTATAGGGATATGTGCGGTAATTAGGTCAAATACAATATGTTGTGGGTACTCATTTCAAGCAACTAGCATAGGCACCTCTATCAGTACCACAGTGGGTAATCCATGTGGCCAAATGACTAGGTGCACAGAGTTTGTTACAGTTTTTAGCTCCGCTTTAGGTAGGATTTTTGAGAGTATATCGATTTATACCTGATGGAATTTTTTCAAATAAAGCACAGAGTACGTGGAAAAACAAGCTCTTTCTGGTGGTGTCAGTGCTATTCTGTAATTTGGTCTGATTCTCGAGAACATTCGGAGAATGTTTTTCGTCAAAATTCATGTACATTGTCCCGGTGACCCAGATTGACAGCAAAAACAATCTTCGAATATTCTCGAGAATCAGACCAGATCGCAGAATAGCCCTTACACCACCAGAAAGAGCACGATTTTCTGCACTTTATTTGTACAAATTCCATTCAGTATGAAGAGATATTCTAAAAAATCCTACCTGAAGTGGAGCTAAAAATAGTCACAAACTCTCTGTACTTAGTTATTTGGTCACCTGAATTCCCCACAATGAGTACCCATAATGTGTGTTTTTGTGGAGAAATAGTAAAAATGTTTATCTAAATATTCCTCTAATCTCTTAGCTCTAGATAAGAACGGATATCAATTAAATATTTTTCTTATTTCTCCATAAAAACATATGTTGTGGGTACTCATTAGAAGCACCTCGGAGAGGCGCTTCTAATGAGTACCCACAACATATGTTTTTCACAAGAAATAAGAAAAATTTAAATACATTTATCTGAAAAATTTACTGATTGCGGTTTTACCGCCCAGTCAACCCATTAGGGTCATGTCGAGCCAGTCAATTTACCAAACTACACTTTTCCTGGGTGGGCTTAGTCCTCTAAGCAGTTAACCAGTATTTGTGCGAATTCTATTGCCAGAAACAGACAAACTGCCCTTTTTGAATCAGCTGAAGGGAGAGAATGACCATAGAAAATATTTCCTGATCAATCTCTATGAAAGAATGTTGCCTGACCTGGCGGGGATCAAACCCGCCGCCTCCTGATCACCAGTTAGACGCGCATTTTTGGTTGAAAAACCTACCTTATCTAGAGTTATGAATCTAGAACAATGAGTTACTTAGTTCTTACTCTACCTAGCTCAAATATAGCTCTCTGCAAATCAGCTGTATGTTCTATGCAATATAAGCAGACAACAAATAAGTAAAACATGTACTTTTTCTATTTTTCCCATCAAATAGGGTCAGACATTTAATTTACCCTTTTATTACACGCTGTAATAGGCAAATTCAGCAAATCAACTGTTTGCTTAGACATACCTGTCCAACTATTTAAGGTAAATTACTTGACATAAAACCCTACTATAAAGTCAGCTTGTTAAAAGTTTATACAGTACTTTTAACTCTAAACTGCTAAATGTTAGGCAAACTGATACATTTTCAAGGGAGGCAACTCTGTTAAAATTTGGTTTGTTAAATTGTTATTGCCTCCCTTCTGAAAAGAAGTCTACACAAAAAAGGAAGAATGTACCGTAATGGCCCTACATACTGGGACAGACAGATTGAACAAACAGTGAAGACCCAGATCAGATGTCACATTCTGTGGCACCTGATCAGGATCTACATTGTTTGCCACTCATCCAGCACTATTTTAGACACCTCAACAGGCAGTAAAATAGACCTTTAAAAATTTTAGGACGTTTGGTAATGTGTTAAGGTGTCCCTAATACCATAATAACCCTAAATATTGGGACAGATAGGCCTTTGCAAACAGTGTAGACCCAGATCAGATGCCACAGAATGCAGCGTCTGATCAGAGTCTACACTGTTTGCTATACATTCAGCAATATTTTAGACACATCAACAGGTAATAGAATGGACCTTCAAAATTTTAGGACAAGTATGGTAGGTAGTTAAAGTGTCCCACTACTTAGGGTAAGTACGGTACATGAAAGCAAGTAGGAAATCACATTAGGCTGACTTGGCCGTAAAACCTCAACACAAACAGACAAGTTGTCTCCCTTACAAAAAATAGTAGAAAATCTACCAGTGTATCCAACCTCCGTCAGTCTTAGCAGACACCATGAGACATGTCAGGTGTAATAGTTTCTTTGAATGAATGTTAAATACACTACTTCAGATCATTCTGCTTATCTTGTTTGTGTTGAGGTTTTACGGCCCAGTCAACCCAATGGGGTCATGTTGAGCGCGGTCAGTTTACCTAACCACACGCTTACTGGGCAGGCTTAGTCCCCTAAGTGTTTAAGCAGTATTGTGCACATTCTTTCACCAGAAATATTCTGCTTATCTGCATGGTCTCATCAGGCTTCTGCTGTCTGCTGATATATACCACAGTATCCACTGAGTCCCTTATTGTTTTTAGTTTTATGGCCCGTCAACACTGTTAAGGTCATGTCAAGCCAGTGAGTTAACCTACTCACTTTACCTGGGCAGGATTAGTCCTTTAAACATTTATTCAGTACTTGTGCACATACTTTAATCTTCAGCCAGTCACTGACAATTGCCCTTCTTGAACATGCAGAATCATTGGAAGATATTATGAAAACACACCTATATAATTTTGACCGCCTTCAACCCAACTTTTATATTATATTAAAATTGGGGTTTACAGGGGTAAACATTATTTTTCTTATTTCTGCTCAAAAACATAGATTGTGGGTACTCGTTAGAACTGCCTCACTAAGGCAGTTCTAACGAGTACCCACAATCTATGTTTTGAGCAGAAATATGAAAAATATCAGAATTTTTTATCTGAAAATTTTCCTTTTCTTTGGTTGTAAGGTTTTCAATATATTTGAATAGGTGTGTTATCATAATGAGATTTGAACTTGTGAACCCTAGATCTGCAGACAGATGCACTACTGACTGCTCTATGGAACCCAGCCAAATGCTTTTGTAAATGGACAGTGAAGGCCCTGATCAGACTGCACAGATTGATCTTGGCCTGTAGAGTCTATATGCCTTAAAGAAAAAGTATTGCCTGGAATGGCAACTACATGTAATAACCCTTAAAGTGGCAAGAAAATTTGTAGCAGAAAACATTCTAATTTTTTTTTTTTTTTTTTTTCAAAGAAATTAAGTCTAGTCATTTCATGCGAATAGTCTGCTTGTTATTTTTCAAAGAAAATACGTACTGACATTGCATGTGAATCATCTGGTTATTTTTTTTCAAAATAAGCTTGACATTTCTTGTGAATCATCTGCTTGGCAAATGATTCATATGAAATGCTAAAACTTGTTTTGAAAAATAAACAAAAATTTAAAATGTCATTTGCTGCAGTTGTGACTGGCACTTTAAAGGTTAAGTTGATATTTACAGGGCTGTTTTTGCTATCTCCAGGACAACATGGGTAGCTTATAAGCTGAGCCAGATAATTCAAATGACATGTATGGTGTCTGTTAACCCTTGTCCTGCTGAACCCGGATATACCCTGCCTTTGCAAGCAGTGTAGATCCAGATCAGTTGGCTTCTTCAGAAGCCAACTGATCTGGATCTGCACTGCCATTGAGTATGTGAATGTATAGCAACAATCCAGATCAAGTAATCTGATTGGCTGAAAATTAGAAGTGGGTGTGGCATCTTAATTTATTCAGCAGGACAAGGGTTAATGTTAATTCTGCGATACTTTTTCTTTCAAAAACGTATGTTGTAGGTACTCTTTGTTTGTTTTCTCTCCAGAGAAACGTACATTGCAGGTGCTCATTAGAAGCACTATAGTGAAGCACTTCTAATAACCACCATCAACAAACACATCTTTTTATGGAGGACTCAAAAACATTATCCCACAATTATCAGCAAATATTCTTCCTTATACACATGTAGTGTTCTGAAGAATGCATGTATTTGTGCAAAAAAGCATCTTTTTCTTGAACTTTCTGAAGAACTAGAAATTTTAGCACTTAGCACTTTCCATGCTGGGTAAAACTTTCAGAAGACATTTTGAAATATTTATTTTATTTTTCCTAGAAAATAGGATTTGACATTCAAGCAAATTGTCTCCTTAGGAGACAATGTGCATGAAGTGTCAGATCCCATTTTCTAGGAAAAAAATAAGAAAAAATAGCATGAGTTTGTCGTCTGCCTGAATTTGCTCATAGCATGGTAAGTGTTAAGCTTGGTGTTTGAACAGTGGAAAACTCTTCAAGTGGTTGCCCAGATTTAATTGAAAGGCCAAAAAGCCTTTTACCTAACTCTGCTTACTCCAGCACATATAATTTTTCCATTAACTCCTAAAGCTACAGTCACAACAGCAGCAGACAACAATCTAAAACAAATATATTTTTTTTTGAGAATATAAGGTTTGACATTCCTTGCAAATTGTCTGAGAGACAGAATAGTAGATGATTCACATAAACTGTCATGCAACTTAGAAAAAAAAAAATAGAATGGTGTCTGCTAAAGTTTTGAATGGTTCTTTAAGGGTTAAAATTAACTGTGACATGCCAAAGCCCTATGATCATTTTAAGAGTTTGCTAGTAAAATTAATGCACACACTGGGTCTCTTCAGCCATCTTGTCTGTCTGCTCAGCAGCACTGCCATTCCATGGCGTTGATTGGTTGAATTGATCACAGCTCCGCAGTAAATAAAAACACAGGGCATGATTGGTGATTACGCACTTCCATGCAGGTTTAGAAAGACACTAACATTTGAATCTAAGACATGTAAATAAACATGTTAATGTTGTCCTCGTCTCTTCTCATATATTTGTGTTCAATCAACCACTCAATCTGTTCCTTAATCAGTTTCTTTGATGGCAAAAACATGTTTTTAAGAATTTCAACTAGTTCTGTTTGTAATGCAGCATTTGTGATCTTCTTTCTCATCTTCATAATTTTCACAATCGCCTCCTGAAATGTGAGAAAATAATGCAAATTTAAGTAAGAAAAGTAGAGAAAATTAGAAATGCAAGTCTTAAAACACCATGGCCCCATCTATATGTTTATCCTAAAGAAATGACAAAGTAAAAACAAACGGACATAACACTTACAAAAGTAATCAGGGCCCAGTTGTTCAAAGCATTGTTAGCTTAACGAGCTCGTTTAGGGTCATTTTAGCGGCTTCAATACACAGTATTCTGATATTTTTTGCTGAAAAAATGTGAGTAGCTTTTGCACTGCAAAAGCTACTCACATTTTTTCAGCAAAACATTTCAGCATATTTGCGTATCACTTGATTTAAATTTTAACGATTCGTTAACTAACGACATCGTTAGCTTTGAACAACTGGGCCCAGATATTCTTTTTCAAAAGTTAATCAAGTGATCTACTCCCCAGCCCCAGTATGCTCACCAAATTTCAAGGCCCTAGCTCAAACAGTTATCAAGATATCTTGTTCACAAGAAAACATGACAAACAGATAGACAGATGACAAATAACCCAAAAGCAATATCCTTCCATCTTCTTTGAAGCTTAGGGCATTATAAAGTCTTGTAAGTACCTACACATACATGTACCCATTAATAAGATGACCATTACCATGCAAGTAGTCAAAAAATATTTGTCTTTTTGAAGACTGATTTAAACTATCCAAATAGTCACAAAATAATAATGCATATCATATTGTTGGTACTCATTAGAAAGTGAGTACTCACTCATTAGAAGCACAGTGGCAAGAAACTAATGAATACCCAAAGCATACATTTAAAAAAAAACACACACACACAAACAAAAGCAATTTAGCTGAAGCTGTCTGTAAGTATAAAAATATAGTTCTTTACCTGTACACGTAATATTCTCAGCTGCATAATGCCTTCATTATCCTCTTCTTTACTTTTCTCTGTGGACAACTGTAGTCGACCTATCAAGTTGATCTTCCCTCTCTTCTGAACTTTACCAGTTTTGCTGAAGAATAGAAGCACCACAAAAATGCATTTTTTTGTTTTGTTTTAAATATTACATTTATTTATTTTGATTTTAATAGTGTAGTACATGGACAAATATAATTCTTAGTAGCATAAAGTTATGGAAAATTTTTTGTCTTTTCATCTTTTTCATGATTCATATTTTTAATAAAAATATTATCAGCTAAATTAAAGCTAATTGCAGTATGTCAGTTCATGACGCTATTTGAACACCAGGGCCAAGTTGTTCAAAACTAACAATGTTGTTAGATAACGTATTGTTAAAATTTTGATCAGTAAATATGGCATATATGCTAATATTTTTGCTGAAAAAATGTTTGCATTTGCAAAAGCTACTCACATTTTTTCAGTAAAAATACCAGTGAATTAGATATTGTACTTACTAGAACAGTTAACATTTTGACCACTAATGAGCTTGTTAAGCTAACAACGCTTTGAACAATTGGGCCCTGATTTCACAGATGAAGACTCTTAGACTCCTGTTTTCAAAATCTTAGCGACAACTAGAAAATAATATGAATAATCAAAACCAGAAATTGCAATAAGCTATATAGTCAACCCTCTTTATACTGACACTCGATACAATGACAAAATTTGTTATAATGACAATTTGAATATCATGAAATATTCTCACAAGAGGTGACAGTTAATGAGAAATTATGCAAGAATACTGCATTTAAATTTCAAGCAACATATGTTTTGGATATTTGTTAGAATTTCCTCACTGAGGCAATTCTAACAAATATCCGAAACATGTTCTATGAAGAATAAACCAAGGTTCTTCTTACATATCATTCTGTCCATTAAGGATTCTTTACAACAGCAAATTCATTTTAATGGCAACATCTTTGGGAACAAATGCTGTCATTGTAACGAGGGTTCACTGTACAAGGGGAATAGAAAAAAAATTAAGACTGGCACACGTCCCTATTATCATGTAGGGTAAATATGGTGAATACTCACATCAAAGCAAATTCTTGATTTGTCCAGAAATTTGTGCTGTCATGGAAATCTTTAGGTGATCTAGCTTCAGGTGAACATAGCAACACTTGTCGCCGGATTTTTGGAAATGCTACTAGTGACTACAAGAAGAAAATCATTTTATAAATTAACTTTTTTCCCGCTGGTGGTGACTTTTGTCATCTGCTGATAACCTTTGCAAACAGTTTAGACCCAGATCAGGCCCGACAAAATGTTGGGCCTGACCTGGTTCCAAACTGTTTGACACTCTGATGGTATTCCTGAAAGATATTTTTTAAAAAAGTTACTTTTAAAAAAGATCGAAAATGACAAAAAAGCATGCAGAATTACCCAGCATGCAAAGAGTTAAAGCTGCAATCATGACTGCAGCTGATGATATTTTGTAATACATAGTATTTTTGAATTTTTTTTTCTTCAGAGTGAATACATCTTTGTATTTCATGTGAATCATCTGCTTGGCAGATGAAATTCAGAATGAAATGTCCAGTCTTCTTTCCTTTGAAAAATAAAAATAAGAAATTCGCGGAATGGCTATGTTGCGGCTGCTGGTGGTGTTCAAGAAACAGAGCCAAACACACAGGCTAAACAAACTTCAGCCAAGCTTAAAAAATTGGTCAAGGTCAATAAAAGTCTAGAGCACTGGGCAGGGTGAATCCTGCTGGATGTGTGTATGAAGTTTTATTAGCCTATTGGCCTGGGTGTTCATGAAATTGAGCTAAATGCATTCTTAAGCCATGCATGAAAAGTAGATCAAGGTCAGAAACAGTTGATGGCAGCGGGCAAGATATGTCACAGCTGTGTGTATGAAGTTCATTAGCATAGAGGCCTTGGTGTTCCAGAAAGGGAGCTAAACACACAGACTAAACATTGTTCAGCCGGTCAAGGCCAGAAACGGTTGATGGCAGTGGGCAGGTTGCATTGTGGTGGATGTGTGAAGTTTCATTAATACAGAAGCCTCAGTGTTTGAGAAAAAGGAGCATAATGCACTGACTAAATATTGTTCAGCTAACTAAATATTGTTCAGTCAGTAATGGTCGATGGCAGTGGGCAGAGTGTGTCATGGCAGATGTTTTTAAGAAGTTTCATTAGTGTAGATGCCTCAGTGTTCCAGAAACAGACTTAAACATACAGACTTAACATTGTTCAGCCAAGCGTGAATAGTAGGTCACAGTCAGTAGCTGTCATGTGTCATGGCAGATGTAGGTATGGAGTTCCATTAGCCTACAGGCATCTGTGTTTGAGAAATGGAGCTCAAAGCACTGACTAAACATTGTTTAGCAAAGTGTGAAAAGTAGGTCAAGGTCAGTAACTGTTGATGGCAGTGGGCAAAGTACATCCAAGGCAAATGAGTGTAGGAAGTTTCATTAGCCTAGAAGCCTTGGTGTTCAAGAAATGCAGCCAAACACACAGACTTTACACTGGAACTGAAAGCAGACTTAACACAGTTCAACCAAGCGTAAAAAACAGGTCAAGGTCAGTAATGGTTGATGGCAGTGGGCAGGGTGTGTCATGGCCAATGTGTGTATGAAGTTTCATTAGCCTGGAAGCCTTGGTGTTTGAAAAACAGCTAAATGCATAGACTTAACATTGTTGATGATACAAGGATGCCAGTGCCACTGCCAATGACAATGCTTGAAAGTGACCCCTGTCACTCCTGCTTGCTATAACCAATCACAACAAATTGTGCTTGGCACTTTAACCCTTCTCATGCTGAATAAATTAAGATGCCATGCCCACTTCTAATTTCCAGCCAATCAGATTACTTGATCTGGGTTTTTGTTAGAAATTCACATATTTAAATAATAAACAGTGCAGATCCAGATCAGTAGCCAAATGATTTGGATCTACACTGTTTGCTAAGACAAGGCATGTCATGTTCAGCAAGAGAAGGGTTAAGGGTGAATTAAATGAACTGAATCCTGGATGATATTATGTACGAGATGGACAATTAGGGACATATGGTTAAAGCAAGTACCCACATCAAGCTGCTGACTTTTGCTTTTTGTCAGATTATTATAGCTGTAGGTACAACCTTTTTTTTCAACCAAAAAGGTATTCATATTTTTTCTTTTCTCCACAAAAATGTACATGTATTTTGTTTGTACTCTGTGGAAGAGTAGCTCTACAATTCCTTCCCCTCAGCTTCCTACCATCAATGGGAGCAAATTCTTTCCTTTAAAGGTTACCATTTTGGAAATTGAGGCAAATATTTTCAAGTGATAATCTATTACTTGGCAGTTTCACCTTCACCTTTCACACTATCTCAGCCACTTAGCAGACAACAAGCATTTTGCTTATTTTGTCTAGTAAATAGGGTTTGACAAGTGGCGCTTAAATATCATGCCCTATTTGCTATGAAAAATACTGAAAATATTTGAAAGTTTCATCTGTTGCTATTCAAGTGCTGTTCATTAGAGGTAATATTCATTTGCCCTTACCACTTCTCATCCTGTACTTGACCATCCCCAATTCAGACACAGATAATTTTTCAAACTAAAAAAAAAATTGTAATTTTGAATCAATCTTACCCATAAAGTTCTCCTGAGTTCAGCATCGGGTAATTCTGTAGCCAACTTCAGACTTTCATACGAGATTTTATCTTTTGGTCTTTGATTCCATGCAAACAACACAGCCATTTGAAATGTTGTAACTTCCAGATCAAATCTACCCACCTCATTGCCGAATGAAATCTACAAAAAATGAAATAACTGTAAAGCGGAACAACATAATCCATTCCTTTCTTGGGTGAAACCATAATATGGGTGCCACAATAATGAATATTAAATGGGATGATAATTAGGAGTTTTATAGCATTTTCAAAATGATCCAAGGTAAATGTCCTAAAATTTCGAACAATTTATTCCACGCTTTTTTCAACTGAATTTTGCTTTTTACGCGGCTGTCTCTTAAAATGTTTAGTGGAATGGCAAAAAGTGTAGACCCTGATCAGACTGCTCCTTAGGAGCAGTCTGATCTGGGTTTGCACTGTTTGCATATGCCATTCTGTCAGACACTTAGGTGTTCTAAATTTTGGAACATTTACCGTAATTCATATCAAGACAACGGAAGGGTGATAATGAAAGGCTCTGTGCAATGAAGTGCCATACAGTCACGAGGTGAATTTCGCCTCCAGTGTGATCGAACCTGAGACCTCCTCATCAAAAGCCGGGACCACTTAACACATGGCCATCCAGAGGCTTATTGTAAAAAGCAACAACTGTCACTGTTCCATTCAACGGTGTACCATGATGATTACAGTCAACTCTCATTATCTCAAAGTTGAAGGGACTCTGAAATTATTCAAGACATCTGTACCTCAAAATATCAGAGTCGCAGAATTGAGGAAAAAATAAACCAAACTACCATATTTCACAAATGAATGTGTAATTTGACTCCTGAAGTTAGAGATATATTGAAAATATTGTGGAAAAGAGGAGAAATTGCAATTTCTCCTCTTTTCCACCATATTTTGTTACTTGTTATTATATTTCTATGTTAAAACATGGACCAGATTTTCACTTCGAGACAAGCAGTTATTTGAGATAAGGGCAGTCGAGATAATGGTTAACTGTATTCTGTGACACGTTGTGACATCATAAAGCCTTAATTAAGGGGACTGGATATGCCTGGTAGATTTTCTGCCATTTTCTACAAAGGAGGTAACTTTTTTGTCTTCCTGTTTGATTTCCTGCACATTGATCGAATCTTTTCTGAAAAAATGGTGCAAATTCTTTCCTTTTAGAGTAGATCCCTTTTTTAGAAGAACAACAAATAAATTTTGAATTTTCAGAAGGGAAACATTTCTAAAAGAGTTGTCTCCCTTGAAAGTATATTCATTCCCCTAAACATGCAAAACTTATAAAATAAATAGAGAATATTTACTCTTTTGCTGTGAATACCATAAATATTGTCATCGAGTGTAATAAAAACATCAGTATTTTCACGAGTGCGAAGCACGAGTGAAAATTTTAATGTTTTCATTACACGAGAAGAAAATTTTATGGTATTCACTGAAAAAGAGCAAATTTTCTTTTTACTTTATTGTTTATATGCCAATGCGCATTTCTGATGTCATAACAAACGTCACCAAACAAAACATGAACGTCATGGCGTCGACGTTCAGTGCTTAACATGTGAAATGCTGGAGAGACAAAAAAAAAAAAAAAAAAAAAAAAAAAAAAAAAATCGGCAAATCAAAATAACCTTGATACCAAAATATTCCTTACATTCTAACTAAGAAAATGCATACCAAAACTTGACAGTTTAGTTCAGTAAGAAAGAAGTTAGAGAATCTGAAGTGGAGGTAACATCCTCTTCTCAAACAATGAAGAAAACCGAAGTCGTCCAAAGTGAGGAGTGAAAATATAAATTGTATCAATCACTAGTGAAATGATACGATATCAATTCACTAGTGACTGATACCACTTTTATTTTCACCAGATATACACTGATTTCACTGCTAACAATTAAATAAATTGTTCAGTATTCGATCCACATACCCCTATAAGCCCAATGTCAAGCAATATCATAGTCTTCAGATTACAGGCCACGAATCTACTTCTTAACTAGACCATGAAGCTCACTAATACCCCCAGCCATGGCCATCAGTGATAACATGGTTTCAATGTTTTACTAGTCATGTGTACTAAATTTCAAGATTCTAGGTAGAGGAGTTCTTGAGAAATCTTTGACACAAAATAAATGTTTACTCACACACAAGTAGCCAGAACAACAAAGGGAAATAACTATAAGGGACCTGGCCCCATAGCCCCTATTTTCTTTCCCACAATACCACTAGTCATACTTGTCATGTGTACAAAATTTCAAGATTCTAGGTATAGTAGTTCTTGAGAAATCTCTCACACAAAATAAATGTTAACACACAGACAGACAGACAGACAGAAAAGACAAAAACTAGATCTATATACCCCCTTAGCATACTTCGTATGCAGGGGCTATAATAAAAGCATATGCTGTTGGTACCCATTTGAATTGCCTCGACAAGTCGAGGCAATTCAAATGATTACCAACAACACATGCTTTTATAAAGAGAAGTCAGAAAAATATTGCATATCATTAAATATACCCCTCATGAAATTCTCTGCTGATCTTTCTTTAAAGTGTATTGTATTAGAAGGATATTTTACTATGTTTTTCTAGAGCTTTATGAAACAAGACCTGTCGCCTGACAGGATAACTCACCGGAAGTCGCGCTTTGACTTAGTTGCGCAAAGGCAAATTTTCAGGCCCATAACAGAAACAAAGTCACAGTCATGGGAGCTGATGCTGCTGATAAAATTTTTAGACAAGTATCTCTGACCTCAGCAAGTATGAACTGAATCCATCAAATGGTAAAGAAGAAATGAGCTCCTAAAAACCTTAACCCAAAATCTTTAACATTAAAGTCTGTGACCTTGACCCCAAGGTCATGGTTATAGGTCCTGATGTTGCTGATAAAAACTTAAAGCAATATCTATCACCATACCAAATTCATCTAAAGGCAACCAAGTAATTATCAAAAATCTTTAATGCAAAAACTAACATAAAAGTGTTGTCTGTGACCTTGACCCCAAGGTTATGGTCATGAGAGCTGATGCTGCTGCTTAAACTTTGAGACCAGTATCTATTACCATACCAAGTATAAACTAAATCCATCCAAAGGTAAAGAAGTAATGAGCTATAAAAAATTAAAAACAAAAACTTAACATAAGAATTCAAGTCTGTGACCTTGACCCCAAGGTTATGGTCATGAGAGTTGATGCTGCTGCTAAAAATCTGAGACCAGTATCTATTACCATACCAAGTATAAACTAAATCCATCCAAAGGTAAAGAAGTAATGAGCTCCTAAAAACTTTAACACAAAATCTTTAACATCAAAACTCTAAGTCTGTGACCTTGACCCCAAGGTCATGGTTATAGGTGCTGATGTTACTGATAAAAACTTTAAAGCAATATCTTTCACCATACCAAGTCTCCAGTAAATTTATCTGAAGGCAACCAAGTAATGATCTAAAATCTTCAGTGCAAAAACTAACATAAAAGTTCTTAGTCTGTGACCTTGACCCCAAAGTCACGATCATGTATGATGATGCTGCTGATAAAAACTTTTGACTAGTATCTATCACCATACCCAGTATGAACTAAATCTATCAGAAGGTAAAGAAGTAATGAGCTCCTAAAAACTTTAACACAAAAACTTTAACATAAGAATTCAAAGTCTGTCACCTTGACCCCAAGGTTATGGTCATGAGAGCTGATGCTGCTGCTAAAAATTTGAGACCAGTATCTATTACCATACCAAGTATAAACTAAATCCATCTAAAGGTTAAGAAGTAATGAGCTCCTAAAAACTTTAACACAAAATCTTTAACATCAAAATTCTAAGTCTGTGACCCCGACCTTGGGGGAGCTGATACTGCAGATAAAAACTTTAGCCCAGTATCTATCATCATACCAAATATGAACTCAATCCATGTACACATAAAAAAGTAATGAGCTACTAAAAAACTTTAACACAAAAATTTTAACATTTGTGGATGCCGACGCCGGGGATAGTAGAATAGCTTAGCAGAACTTTTTGTTCCGGTGAGCTAAAAAAAGCACTCAGTGCGGTAATTACGGTGAATACAGTATTTACAATCATAATTTAGCTGTGCTTCCTAGCAAGAACAATGTTTTTCTTGAAAACTGCACAGTTTTGTTCAGACAGCATTTTTTATTTAATCATTTGAAATCTCTGAAACAGCATTAAATATTTATAAAAGTGATACCATAACAATTGTTTTGAAATCTGTAACCCCATAACTCTCTTGCCTTTCATCCAACTTTGATCAGTCATATTAAAATGATAATTTGTCAACTTCTTTCAGCTCTTATTTCATCTTCATCTAACCCATTAAAGACTGAATAAACTCTACCACACTCAATACTGGAAGAGTCCATTTCTGATTTTAGGTATGCCAGGCTATGTGATGTAGATATTCCTAAAGAAAAATGGATGAATTATCTGCAAACAGTGGAGACTCTGATCAGACGCTGCATTCTGACATGTCTGATCTGGGTCTGCACTGTTTGCCGGTTACCAGTTTAGCGGTCTCCAGTCCTCAATGGGTTGTTACCCGTCTTGTTAAATTTCCTTTATACAAAGAAAAGGTCAGAACTAAAAACAAATCCCACAGATGAAAAATAGGCTTGCAATTCACATCCTTATAAGAGTTAGTAATTATTTCACATTATAAGAGCTAGAAATTATTTCAAGTTGTTATTCCTGTGGATGAAGAACCACAAGCACCTCCTTTTAGTTAGACAGAAAACAAAGGAGCTGTATTTGTATGAACTCAATGTAAAATTCCATGACTTCCATCAGATGTGTTTTTTAGTTGCTTTCTTCAAGAATGAACAGACTGAACTGAGTCGATGCTGGGCATACATGTTATAAGTACATTTCTCATGTCCATAGCTCCAGACAAGGACTTTTTTTTCAGTCAGAAAGTATTGATATTTTTTTTTTCTTATTTCTCAACAAAAATAAGTGCAGTACTAGTGGGTACGGTAAATGTCCAAAATTTTGTACACCAAAGTTGCTGACAAAGTGTCATATGCAAACAGTTTAGACCCAGATCAGACTGCTCCTGAAGGAGCAGTCTGATCAGGGTCTATACTGTCTGCCATTCCACTAAGTGTTTGAAGAAACAACTGCATAAAAAGAAAAATTTAGGCCAAAAGAGTATGGAATAAAATGTTCAAAATTTTAGGACATTTATTGTACTTATAGAACTGCTTCTAATGAGTACCCACAGCATATGTTTTCATAGAGAAATAAGATTTTTTTTTATCAGGCTATCCTTCTCAGCTGGAGCAATACATGTTGTGCATTATATGACGACCATAACTTACAATTCCATTGGACATAAGATGATGCCACTGTAGTTTTCTACCACTGTGTTTCTGTCGGTAGAACTCCTCTACCTGAGGGATATAGTCCTCTAGCTCCATGGGCAGCGACACTGACACCCTGTCACTTGACCGTGCCCATGCCCCTGCATTTAGTATTTTGATGTTTATTGAATCTGAATAATAGAAGGAAACATTTTATTATAACAGAGTTCTTGATCTGGGCCCAGTTGTTCAAAACTAATGATGTTGTTAGTTAACATATTGTTAAAACAAACTTTGATCATTAAATATGGTATATATGTTTATATTTTTGCTGAAAAAATGTGAGTAGCTTTTGCATCTGCAAAAGCTACTCACATTTTTTTCAGCAAAATTACCTTCAAATGAGATATTATGCTTCCTAGAACAGTTAACAATTTGACCACTAATGAGCTCATTAAGCTAACAATGCTTTGAACAACTGGGCCCTGAGGGATAGTCATTTAAATATTTTTATTTATCCACACAAAGTATTGAGTTGTAAAATACCAGCACAGTGGCTCAGTTGGTAGAGTTTCACTTTGTGACTGGGAGTTGTGGGTTAGATCCCCGGCTGAGTCATATAAAAGACTTTGAAAATTGTATTTGTAGTTCTTTTGGTTAGTGCTCAGCATTAAGAAAGTAGAGCTAAGAGTCAGAACTCATCAGCCCTCAATCAGAAAAATGTGTCTGGATGGATTATCATGTCAGGTATCTGGGGCAATATTTCAGTGAGGTAGCAACCCTTAAAGTGAGCTGTGAGCTCCATGCTACATCCAGACACTGTCAAAAAATGCCTGAAAGATTGTTGAAAGTGATGTAAAACCCGAATAAAATAAACAATCACACTGGGTCCACACTGTTTGCAAAAATGATTTCTGAAATCACAAGCAGATGACAAAGCAGACGGCAATTGTTGTGATTGGCAGTTTAAAGGTTGATATTTTAGTTAAAGGCCCAGAGGACTTGTTAAAGGAGGAACATTTGATGAAAATTCTGGGATAATTTTCTCCATTTCTCCATAGAAACATATATTGTGGGTACTCATTTGAAATGCCTCATGGAGGTGCTTCTAATGAGGACTCACAATAAAATTTTTTATGGAGACATAAGAAAAATTATCACCAAATACTCCTCCTCATCAAGTCCTCTGTATGGCACTGCTCAATTTGAAGTTAAAGGTGAATTGTTGGTGAAATCCTTTCAAAAAGATAATAAGCAACGGAGCTATGAGGAATGAAAATGGAAATAAATGGAATTGGATACATGTACACTTAGTAGATTTTCATCAGCCTATGCAAGGAAGACTACTTTTTTTTGACTTCCTGTTTACTTGCATGTCTTCTAAAAGGGGTCTACTCTAGAAAGATAGAAAAGAAAGACCCCATCACGAAAACATGCCTGTATAATTTTGACCCCCTTCAACCCCACTTTTATATAGTAAAACTGGGGTTTACAGGGTATACATTATTTTTCTTATTTCTGCTCAAAAACATAGATTGTGGGTACTCATTAGAACCACCTTGTTGAGGCAGTTCTAACGAGTACCCACAATCTATGTTTTGAGCAGAAATGCGAAAAATATCAGAATTTTTTATCTGATTTTTTTCAATTTTTGGTGGTAAAATTTTCAGTATATTGAATAGGCATGTTTTCGTAATGCTAAAGTCAGCAACAAATGGCATTTGATATCATACTTGACCTAAATATTCAAACACTTTAACCTCTTACCATACATGCCCTGAATTTGGAAGTTACTTTAAATTTAAGTACAATATGTTGAGTCAGAAAAGGTCTGGCATAATGGCAAATTTGGTAGACTTTGATGAAAAACCCCAAAACGGTTTGATCTGAAACTACACTATTTGCTAAGACAATTTCGTTCATATAAATATGATAATTCATTGCTTCAGATTAGTTGGGTTTTTTATTCCAACTGAAAAGTATTCATATTTTTCTTATTTTTCCACAAAAACATATGTTGTGGGTACTCATTAGATGCACCTCACTGAGGCACTTCTAATGAGCACCCACAACATATGTTTTTGTGGAGAAATAAGAAAAAAATTATCTGGATACCCTTCTAATCTGGTGCTATGGAATGATTACTGTATGTTACTGACAGCTACAGTTCTGAATTTTGTAGTATTACCTGCTATATATTCATTATTGTTTCTATGAGCGTCTTTGAACTCCTGATTAAGATCTTCACTAACTTTGATATCCTGGAACATTCTGGCTAGTTTATTCACATAGTCAGCTGGCATTCCAACTTCCTGTTTAATACACAAAATATTCATGTCAAATTTGGCCACAATTTCAACTCTTAAAATGCCATTCACAATTGCTTCAGACAGCTTTTTTTTCAGAGATTACAAGCTTCAGATTTTATGTGAATCGTCTGTTAGGCAGACCATTCACATAAATAAGCTTGTTTTCAGAAAACAAGGCTAGATATTTCATGCGAATCGATTATCTGAAATGTTAAACCTTGTTTGTTTGTGTTGAGGTTTACGGCCCAGTCAACCCAATGGGGTCATGTCGAGCACGGTCAGTTTACCTAACCACACGTTTACTGGGCAGGCTTAGTCCTCTAAGTGGTTAACCAGTATTGTGCACATTCTTTCGCCAGAAACTGACAACTGCCCTTCTTGAATCAGCGGAAGGGAGAGAATGACCGTAGAAAATATTTCATGATCAATCTCCACAAAAGAATGTTGCCGACCTCGGCGGGGGTTGAACCCGCGACCTCCTGGTCTCCAGTCGGACGGCGCATCCAACTGAGCCACTGAGGCCGGCTCTATGTTAAACCTTAGATTCTCAGAAAAATTAATCAAAAAAAAAAAAAAAAAAACAAAGAATGTTTTAGACTGACATCTGCTGCTATTAGCACTTTAAGTGTTTACTGTATTTATGTTAAATACTGGGTCACCCATAACTCCAGATAAAAGGGGGTATCCACATAATGTTTTTCTTATTTCTCCATGAATACATATGTTGTGGGTACTAATTAGAAGCACCTCAGTGAGGCACTTCTAATGAGTACCCATAACATATATTTCATGAAGAAATAAGAAAACTATCACTACTTTTTGACTGAAAAAAGTTACTTAACTGGAGCTATGGGACTCACCTTAATTAACCCTTGTCCTGCTGAATAAATTAAGATGCCACGCCCACTTCTAATTTTTAGCCAATCAGATTAATTGATCCAGGTTGTTGATACATATTCACATACAGAAAGACAAACAGTGCAGATCCAGATCAGTTGGCTTCTTCAGAAGCCAATTGATCTGGATCTACACTGTTTTCAAAGGCAGGGCATATCGGAGTTCAGCAGGACAAGGGCTAACTTCTTATCATAATTTTCTAATAATTTGAACAGCTACCTACATCTCCTTCTTTCCGGCCTGTGGGCATGGTAGGCGAAGCTTACTTACCAAGTTATGCTTACTATCCGCGGACACCTGATTACACCCTTTATTCTGTTGGTCTGAACATTCTGATTCGTCTTTCCTTATGGATTTATGAGATTGATTTATGGCTTGGGTTTTGTTTGTTTGTTTGTGTTGAGGTTTTATGGCCCAGTCAACCCAATGGGGTCATGTCAAGCACGATCAGTTTACCTAACCACACGTTTACTGGGCAGGCTTAGCGGTTAACCAGTATTGTGCACATTCTTTTGCCAGAAACTGACAACTGCCCTTCTTGAATCAGCGGAAGGGAGAGAATGACTGTAGAAAATATTTCATGATCACTCTCCACGAAAGAATGTTGCTGACCTCGGCGGGGGTTGAACCCGCGACCTCCTGTCTTCAGTCGGACGGCGCATCCAACTGAGCCACCAAGGCCGGCTCTAGTCTGGATCTACATTGGTTGCTCAGGCCTGTATACACAAATGCTTAACCCTTGTTCTGCTGAGCCCGGATATGCCCTGCCTTTGCAAACAGTGTAGATCCAGATCAGTTGGCTTCTAAGAAGCCAACTGATCTGGATCTGCACTGTTTGCTATTCAGTATGTGAATTAATACCAACAATCTGGATCAAGTAATCTGATTGTCTGAAAATTTGAAAAGGGTGTGACATCTTAATTTATTTAGCAGGACAAGGGTTTAAGAGTTATTAAAGTATTTCAGTGTGTTTGTATACTAAATCAGCTTTTGCTGAATAATGTTTACTTCACTGCAGATGGTGTTAAGAGCCGTAAAATCTCATACTTCATAATGCAGATTATATTTTTATTTCCTTTGGGATCTTTTAGTCCATTCTGGTTACTTTGAGAATCCACCAGTGCTTAAATAAGTGCTGGTGGGCATATACAGCCTTGCAAACTACATTGCTGAAAATGAAAGGTTAACCCTTGTCCTGTTTGTTTGTGTTGATGTTTTACGGCCCAGTCAACCCAATGGGGTCATGTCGAGCGCGGTCAGTTTACCTAACCACACGTTTACTGGGCAGGCTTAGTCCTCTAAGCGGTTAACCAGTACTGTGCACATTCTTTCGCCAGAAACTGACAACTGCCCTTCTTGAATCAGCGGAAGGGAGAGAATGACCGTAGAAAATATTTCATGATCAATCTCCACGAAATATTTTCTACGGTCATTCTCTCCCTTCCGCTGATTCAAGAAGGGCAGTTGTCAGTTTCTGGCAAAAGAATGTGCACAATACTGGTTAACCCTTGTCCTGCTGAACCCGGATATACCCTGCATTTGCAAACAATGCAGATCCAGATCAGTAGGCTTCTGAGGAAGCCACCTGATCTGGATCGGCACTGTTTGTAATTCAATATGTCAACAATCTGGATTAAGTGTTCTGATTGGCTCACAATTAAAAGTGGGCATGGCATCTTAATTCATTCAGCAAGACAAGGGTTAATTAAAACCGAGTCTCCAATTTTTGTTCTTTTGTGCTGCTTCTTTAGAAGCCAACTGATCTGGATCTACACTGTTTCAAAAGACAGGGCATATACAGGTTCAGCAGGACCAGGGTTAAAACTAAACTCAATTTTTTGGGTGAAAAAAAGTTCAAAATGCTGTATGGCGAAATGTTTACCCAACATAGTAGGCATTAAGAATCTCTAATTAAATATATTTTAAACACTGACAAGTACAAATATAGTAGTAATACAATAATAACAACAGCATAAAATGGCATTCAGAAGCAAGTCTTGTGACTTCTGTAAATATTTATCCCATGATTTGTAATCATTTGCATAACCAGCTGAAAGAAAACAAACTTACTCGTAACCATTCTACCATGTTTTCTTCTTTCTCATTGTCAGCTGAGGTGTCGAGAATGAGACGTCGGGTGAGGTGAGCTTTGTGATATCTCATGAACACATCTTTGTTCTGGACGTACTTCAGCACCAGTAACTGAAAAGATGAAACAGATTATTGTTAGCATCTACACACAAAATTTAGCAGGCATTATTCTACATACTCATAATAAATGTAAGTACAGTCAAACCTGTCTTTAAGGTCACCTGCATTAAGCAATCACCTGTCTTAAAAGGCCACTATTTCAGATCCCATTAAAGGTAAAACTGTAGATTTACCTGTACTAAGCAAGCACCTGTCTTAAAAGGCCACCATTTCAGATCCCATTAAAGATAAAACAGTAGAAATTTACTTGTATTAAGCAAGCACCTGTCTTAAGCAACTACTTTTTGGCTTTCCATAGGTGCTTGCCTAACACAGGCTTGACTTTACTGGGACAGACAGGCCTGAGCAAACAGTGTAGTCCCAAATCAGATGCTGCAGAATGTGGCACCTGATCAGGGTCTACACTGATGCCAGTCAACCTGCAAATATTTAGACAAATCAAAAGGGCCTACATTGATGTCAGTCAACCAAAAAATATTAACACATCAACAATTAGTAAAATGGATATGATCAAATTTTAGAACAAGTATGGTAAGAAGTTATGGTGTCCCAATATTTAGGGTAAAAACAGTAGCTCCAGAGAAGTTGTTTTATACAACCTACAAGAAAAACGCCTAACGGCATTATGGTCGAGTTTATAAATAACTAAGAAAGTAAGAGTTGTCTCTCTTGCATGTGAAACATCTACTGGTCCTCCTCTTCATCCCTACCAAATATGAAAGCAATTCATTGAAGAATAAAGGATGAATAAAGGTAATATATAACTTTGAAAAAAAAGTTAACCAAAAGGTAAACTTTGGACGACGTCCAACGAAGCAAATGCAAAAGCTACTCACATTTTGTCAGCAAAAATATGAACATACTTGGCAAATTTTATGATCAAAGTTTTAATGATTTGTTAAATAACGACATTGTTAGTTTTGAACAACTGGGTCCAGAATTTTAAAAGTAAAATCACTTACTACATCTTTGAGTTTCTTTTCTACTTCTTCTGAGGTGAGTTTTTTACTGAGTGGTGTTTTCCGCAACAACATATCACAATAATTAGCTAACAACTCAGGGCATTTAGACTCTGGTTGAGTTTTTGTACTAACACTGAAAATACAACAGAACAGCATATAACAATTATTGGATAACAACTTGGGGCATTTAGACTCTTGTTGAGTTTTTGTACTAACACTGAAAATACAGCAGAAGAACATATCATAATAATTAGCTAACAACTTGGGGCATTTAGACTCTGGTTGAGTTTTTGTACTAACACTGAAAATACAACAGAAGAACATATCATAATAACTGGCTAACAACTCGGGGCATTTAGACTCCGGTTGAGTTTTTGTACTAACACTGAAAATACAACAGAAGAACATATCATAATAATTGGCTAACAATTTGGGGCATTTAGACTCTGGTTGAGTTTTGTACTAACACTGAAAATACAGCAGAACAACATATCATAATAATTGGCTAACAATTCAGGGCATTTAGACTCTTGTTGAGTTTTTGTACTAGCACTGAAACTACAACAGAACATGTCAAAATAAAAATGTCAAAACAAAACACCAGATCAGGTAATTGATGCCTATGCAAAATATAAAAATTTCTTCATTTTGCCTTGATAGATAGGATAATTATGTTTTAGCTTGACTGTGATATGAATACCACTGTTTGGACATCAGTCCTCTTTATAAAATTTATTTCTTTGTCATGAGATGATAGTTGGTGTAGTTCACTGAACAATGAAGCCTTTTACGAATGGAAAACCAGACAACAGACATAAAAACAACACATCTCCTAGAATGGTAACTTACTACAACCACATACACTGTTGGTAAAATTTCTTTACACTCCCCACTGACATCAACCATTTCGCTGCAAAACGTAGAAAAAATTTTTTTACATTTTGCATTGACGGTAACACAAACTGTAGAAAATTTCTACATTATGTATTCGTGTCAACTCAAAATGTAGAAATTTCTATATTTTGCATTGTAACATAGCTCAAATATCAACCTTTTAACAATGATCATGAAAAAATTTGTTACTTACCCTTTATTTTTTAATGGGATTTCTAATTTGAACACTCGTATATCATTAACAACAGCTTTGTAAGCCTGCAATAAGAAAAAATATAATGGCCCAATTGTTCGAAACTAGCAATGTTGTTAGTTAACATATCATCAAAACTTAGATCATAAAATATGGCATCTACACATATTTTAGCTGAAAAAATGTGAGTAGCTTTTGCATTTGCAAAAGCTACTCACATTTTTTCAGCAAAAATACCTGTGAATTAGATACTTTACTTATACTAGAACAGTTAATATTTTGACCACTAACGAGCTCATTAAGCTAATGATGCTTCGAACAACTGGGCAATGAAATATAACTAACATGGTGATTAAAGGGAACTGCATACACCTGCTATCATTACGAAAACACGCCTATTCAAATACACGGAAAATTTTACCACCAAAAAAATGGAAATTTTCAGATAAAAAATTCTGATATTCTTCATAGTCCTGCTTAAAACATAGATTGTGGGTACTCGTTAGAAATGCCTCAGCGAGGCAGTTCTAATGCGTACCCACAATCTATGTTTTTAGCAGAAACAAGAAAAATAATGTAAACCCCTTTAAACCCCAGTTTTACTATGTAATTGTGGGGTTTGAGGGGGTCAAATTTATGAAGACATGTTTTCGTGATGATTTTCTGCCATTTTTTACAAGGCATGCAACTTTTGTAACTTCTATTTGCTTTTCTGTGCACCAAGCCACTTCTGAAACTGTGTCTACTCTAAAAAGAAAGAGTTTGCTCCCCTTTGGAGCTTTCAGAGTAGACCCCTTTTCAGAAGGGAGACAAAACAAGTTTGACAACTGCCTCCCTTGAAAGTGTATTACATCCCCTCAATTAAAACAGTTCATTTTTTCCCATTTATAATGTAGCCTTAATACCATACCAACACTTACTCCGGACTAGTACTGGGTTTATTTTAATCGGGTTTTAAGTTGCTTTCAACAATCTTTCAGTCATATCGGGTTGGTATCTGGATGTGGCAGGAACTTCTCACTTTAAGAGTGCTACCTCACTAAAATATCACACCCCAGACATGATATAATATTCCACCCAGTCCCATTATACTGATACCCAAATAACCAATCCTGATTCCTAGGTCTACTTTCTGGTTGCTGAGCACCATGAGAGAGAGCAACTAGAACTATTGTTAAAATCTTTGGTATGACTCGGCCTGGGATCCAACCCACAATCTGCAGGTCACAAAGCAGACGCTGTACAAATTGAGCTACTGTACAGGTTGACTAGTACTGGGCTTACAGTACAATTTTTCTAAAAGTAGCATGTATATTACTATTAGCGAGCACAGCTCGCGATACATGAAGAACGCCGCTAATTAAGTGAGCTCTACAGTAGAGAATATGATCAAGGAAAAGTAACATACAACAATATATACTTTCAGCAGAAATTGCTCTGACCAATTTTCTTCCTTTTTCTTCCCGGAAGTTGTCACCGAAAGTTGGCAGAACTGACTGGAGCTGGTCTCACTAATAAGCGTCACGAAGTGACAAGAAACAAGTGTCAATACGTGTCACAAACATATTTTGCTGATTATTTTTATTATTGATTTACATACATTTTTTATATACTGATATTCATTTTTTAATAATGCTGTGAAGGACTTATGATGAGACTACAGATAGGTCTGTGCTCTGCTCGCATTTAGGCTAAGCCTATTTTCATATTACCGTTCTATATTCTTTAAAATTTACTCTATTCATTATGTGTAACTAATGTAACCAAATAACAGATTTAGAACGGTAATATGAAAATAGGCTTAGCAGAGCACAGACCTATTTTTAGCCAATCAGATTAATTGATCCAGGTCTTTGATACAAATTCACATACTTAATAACAAACAGCAGAAGCCAACTAATCTGGATCTACTGTTTGCAAAGACAGGGCATATCAGTGTCAAGTCATGTACATGTACAAATAGATTGACAGAAGCACTAACATCAAAATGGGCAACTATATCTCACACACCACAAATGGGTTTGACAAAAATTAAGAATTTGACCGAAAACAGTTTATCAGTAAATTTCTATATTTTCATTGTATTGTCAATGGCATTGGTTTTTGTTGCTTTTTTATTTTAGTTAAATAGTTATAGGAATTATGGAGACCCTTGTAGCTCCAAATAAGGCCTGTTTTTCAACCAAAAAGGACTGATATTTTTCTTATTTCTCCATGCAAACACATGTTGTGGGTACTCATTAGAAATGCCTCACCAAGGCACTTCTAATATCTTTTTGTGAAGAAATAACAAAAATATTGTGTGGAGACCCCCTTTTATCTGGCCCTATGAACCCTTGAAAGCTGTACCTGCTAAAATTCATTAGCAGCACAAGAAAAAAGAAAATAGTTTTATAAACTTACCTTATCTCTTGAAGTTAAAAACCTGGGATCATCATTGAAAGCATCTCGTACTAACATACTAAATCTATTAAACAATTCTAGTAGCTGCTCTACATATTTTTCTGAATCCTGAAATAGAAATTGAATTATTGGAGTAAATCATGAGAAATTTGTCTTCTGGGCAAATAGCAATTTAACGCTTAGCACTCTGGGTAAAATTTTCAGCAGACGACATACTGAAATATTTTTCTTATTTTTTCCAGAAAACAGGTTTTGACATTTCATGCAAACTGTCTCTATTGGAGACAATTTGCAAGAAGTGTCAAACCCTGTTTTCTGTGAAAAAAAGAAAAATATTATCAATTTGTCATCCGCTCAATAGCCAAAAGAGAGGTAAAGGTTAAATTTACTTTATTTATTTCATGCTTCGCGATCAGAGCAGCATGCTACTCATTAGAACTGCATCTGTCAGGTGCTTCTTCCTAGTACCTACAATGTGTTATTTTGGACCAATAAAAATATCAGTTTGCAGGGGGTATGGATACACAAAAATCATATGAACCATATCTTAGAAGAAAAACAAACATGAAGACAGACAGGAAAGGCTCAGATCAGCCTGTGCAACCTGTCAGTCTGATCTACATCACTGTTGTTTTATTTTCTTTTTTTTTTCTGATTTGGGTTTTACGGCCCTTTCAAGAATTATTCACTTGTATTGAGCTGATCATTCATCAAAGGTGGGTGAAAACTGGAGAACCCCGAGAAAAAATACCTGACCATCGGTAAGCAGAACTTAGCTTTTCCAGCCCACCTACCTATAGAATCATCAAATACCGTAAATGTCCTAAAATTTTCATACAAAATGGCATATGCATACAGTGTAGCTCCAGATCAGACTGCTCCTTCAGGAGCAGCCTGATCAGGGTCTACACTGTTGCTGGATGCCATTATGTTTAGCGGAATTGCACCATTTTAGCATTTTGGTAGAGGGTCACTCAAGAAACATTCCTGTAAAATTATTTCAAAATCCATTAACTGGTTTAGGAGGAGATGTCTTGTAAGTAAATTGTTGTCAGATGCATGACAGTCTATGCCCTTTTTCTATTTTTAGCTCTGGTGGCCATTTTGATAAGCCAAAGGGAACCATTTTAGCAATTTTAGTCAAAACACATAAGAGGAACATTTCTGTGAAATTATTTTGTTTGTTTGTTTGTGTTGAGGTTTTACGGCCCAGTCAACCCAATGGGGTCATGTCGAGCGCGGTCAGTTTACCTAACCACACGTTTACTGGGCAGGCTTAGTCCTCTAAGCGGTTAACCAGTATTGTGCACATTCTTTCGCCAGAAACTGACAACTGCCCTTCTTGAATCAGCGGAAGGGAGAGAATGACCGTAGAAAATATTTCATGATCAATCTCCACGAAAGAATGTTGCCGACCTCGGCAAGGGTTAAACCAGCGACCTCCTGGTTTCCAGTCAGACGGCACATCCAACTGAGTCACCGAGGCCGGCGAAATTATTTTGAAATCCGGTCATAGGCTAAGAGGAGATGTTGTTTAAAGGTTTTTCTATTTTTAGCTCTGGTGGCCATTTTGTTCAGCAGAGCAGAAGCATTTTAGCAATTTTGGTAAAGGGGCATTAGAGGAACATTTCTGTGAAATTATTTTGAACTCGGGCCACTAGCCTGGGAGGAGATGTCCTTTTAAAAGTTTTTTTTTCTATTTTTAGCTCTGGCGGCCATTTTGTTCAACCGAGCAGGACCATTTTAGCAATTCTGGTATCTAGAGGGTCACTCAAGGAACATTCCTGTAAAATTATTTAAATTCATTGACCCGTTTAGGTCTCTTAAATAAATTGTTAATAGATGCATGACAGTCTACACTCTTTTTCTTTTTTTTTTTTTAGCTCTGGTTGCCATTTTGTTCAGCCAAACAGAACCATTTTAGCAATTTTGGTAAAGGTTCATAAGAGGAACATTTCTGTGAAATTATTTTGAAATCCGGTCATAGGCCCAAGAGTAGATGTTGTTTAAAGGTTTTTCTACTTTTAGCTCTGACGGCCATTTTTTTTAGCAGAGTGAAACCATTTTAGCAATTTTGGTAAATGGGCATTAGAGGAACATTTCTGTGAAATTATTTTGTAATCCGGCCACTGGCATGGGAGATGTCGTTAAAAGGTTTTTCTAGTTTAAGCTCTGGTGGCCATTTTGTTCAGCAGAGTGGAGCCATTTTAGCAATTTTGGTAGAGGGCCACTCAAGGAACATTCCTGTAAAATTATTTCAAAATCCATTATCCGGTTTAGAAGATGTCTCTTCCGTAAATTGTTGACAGATGCATGACAGTCTATGCCCTTTTTCTATTTTTAGCTCTGGTGGCCATTTTGTTCAGTGGAGCCAAACCATTTTAGCAATTTTGGTAAAGGGGCATTAGAGAAACATTTTAGTGAAATTATTTTGAAATCGGGCCCTTGGCCTAGAAGAAGATGTCATTTAAAATGTTTTTTCTATTTTTACCTCTGATGGCCATTTTGTTTTGTGGAGCAGAACCATTTTAGCAATTTCGGTAAAGGAGCATGAGCTTTCTGTGAAATTATTTTGAAATTGCGCCATTGGCCTGGGAGGGGAATCGTTTAAAGGTTTTCTATTTTTAGCGCTGGTGGCCATTTTGTTTAGCAGAGCGGAACCATTTAGGCAATTTTGGTAGAGGGTCATCCAAGGAACATTCCTGTAATATTATTTCAAAATCCATTCACCGGTTAAGGAGGAGATGTCTTTTAAGTAAATTGTTGACAGACGCATGACAGATGACGCATGAGAGACAAAGACCAGTCACAAAAGCTCACCTTGAGCCTTTGTTATAAATCATGAACCTATTTTATGCTATACTCTAATTATGTCTTCTTCGATGATGGATAGACACAATTCTGCATGTGGGTGGGAAACCAGCCCAGCTCAGAGTGTCCTTGCACGTAAGTCTATCAAGGTCAAACAATATTTAAATCATAATCCAGTCCAATAAAGAATCTGATATTACAATAGATAGAAGTTTGAAAATTAGTCCATGGTGCCAAACCTTATTAAACGCCTTGCTAATATCATAGAATACTACTCTTATTTCTTTGCTCTCCACAAGTGCTTTGGAGAATTCATTACACAAGTGAAGTAGTTGGTTAATCAACATTTTGGAATCCATGTTGAAAAGGAGAGATAACAGAGTGTGTTGATAGGTAGTTTGTTATGTGTTTGTGAATACATAGTCCATTAATTTGTCATTGCAATTTAAGAAAGATATTGGTCGATAATTACTTGGATTGGAAAGTCTGTCTTTTTTGTGTACCGGTGTTACATTAGCACCTTTCCAATCCCAAGGAAACTTTTTTGTGGTTAAAGATAAATTAAATAATTTCCTTAGGTGTACTCAACTGATGTTTTCCCTCTATCAAAGTTTTGGGCTGATGATATGGACCTGGTACTTTATTTTGATTCAACTGATTGATACTTTCTCTTACCTCATTGTCAGTGATTATGATGTAATCCAGTGGTTTCATAATTTAGTGCTTGAAATTAAGGCAAGTCAGTGTTACTTTCGTCTAATTTGGTTTGTTTGGTAAAAAAAGGTATTTAAAACCTCAGCTTTCTCGTGATCAATTTCAACAATCTGGTGGGTGGTTTCTAAAAAAGGGATATTCTGTTTATCACTTTTAGGTCTGAGGAACTGGTGAGCTAGTTTATACCACTGTTTTGAAGCATTCTGTTTGTAATCAAGTCATTTTTTAGCTTATTGGTAAATAGCTTTTTTTGCATTCCTAATAACTGATACACTTTCATTTCATTTTTGCCTGAATTTAGCCAGGGCCCAGTTGTTCAAAGCTAACGACATCGTTAGTTAACGATTCGTTAAAATTTACATAGAGTGATACACAAATGCTGAAATTTTTTGCGAAAATTTTTTCAGCAAAAAATATCAGAATATTGTATATTGAATCCGCTAAAACAGTTAACAAAATGACCCTTAACGAGCTAGTTAAGCTAACGATGCTTTGAACAACTGGGTCCAGATTGCTTAGTTGTTAGTTCACCTAGCTTTTCTGAACAATCATTTTCGCTGCTTTAATTATCTTTTAACATAACCATTTATCCATTGGGATTCCGAGGGCCATATAGTGACAACTTTGTTTGGAATAGATTCTTTTGCTGCTTTGATAATTTCATTTGCGAATTCGTATGCACATTTATCCATATTATAAAATGAAAGATTTCTTCCTAATTTATTGACTTAGTGTATTTCAGATTTTTTCCATGTTGAACATTCTACAGGTTCCTACATACTGTTGTGATTATTTCTGCAGATGCCATCATATCGGCTAGCCCCTGGTGAACAATGTGGTTCTCTAAATCGTGTAACATTGGCGTAATACCATCTGGTACCCTGTCCATCAGACTGAACATCAATTTCAATCCTGAAACACAAGAGAAAGATCATGTGACCCTGGTGTAATACCATCTGGTACCCTGTCCATTAGACTGAACATCAACATCAATCCTGAAATCAGCAGAGACAAAAATCATGTGACATTGGTGTAATACCATCTAGTACCCTGTCCATCAGACTGACCATCAACATCAATCCTGAAAACAGCAGAGACAAAAATCCTGTGACATTGGTGTAATACCATCTAGTACCCTGCCCATTAGACTGAACAACAACTTCAATCTGAAAACACCAGAGATAAAAATAAGGAGTTAATGTGTCCCAATACTAAGAGTAAATACAGTACACTTTATCAATTACAGAAAGTGTGAAGAAATGACAAACAGTGTAGATCCAGATCAGTTGGCTTCTGAAGAAGCCAACTGATCTGGATCTACTCTGTTTGCTATAGATAAGGCACTTTTTTCTGCCATAAAAAATTGACATTTTTTCTTATTTCTTCTCAAAAACAGATGTTGTGGGTACCCATTAGAAGCAACTCGCAGAGATGCTTTTAATGAGTACCCACAACATATTTATTTGTGAAGAAAACTAACTGGATACCACTCTTATCTGGAGCTATGGGACTGAGTTTTGTTTGTGTCAAAGTTTTACAGTCCAGTCAACCCATCAGGGTCATGTCAAGTGCAGTCAGATTACCTAACCACACTTTCCTGGGAAGGCTTAATCCTCTAAGCGGTTATCCAGTACTTATGTACATTCTTTCACCAGAATCTGACAGCTGCCCTTTTTGAATCAGTGGAAGGGTGAGAATGACCCTTTGACCTTTTCATGATCAATCACCAGGAAAGAATGTTGCCAGACCCAGCAAGGATCGAACCCTCGACCTCCTTTTCACAAGTACAGTGAACCCTCGTTACAATGACAGCATTTGTTCCCAAAGATGTTGCCATTAAAATGAATTTGCTGCTGTAAGGAAGCCTTAATGGACAGAATGATATGAAAGAAAGACTGTTTTGTTGTTTTTTTTATTTCTTCAGAAAACATATATTTTGGATATTTGTTAGAATTGCCTCAATGAGGTGATTCTAACAAATATCCAAAACATATACAGCTTGAAGTTTTAATGCAATATTCTTGCATAATTTCTCATTAACTGTCACCTTTAGCGAAGGTTTTGTGACATTCAAATTGTCAGTATAACGAACTTTGTCCTTGTATCAAGTGTCGGTATAAGGAAGGTTGGCTGTATGATGAGCATTTGTGACTGAGTACTTACTGTCAGTTTCATTATTGCGTATCATTTGAGCACACTCTTGTAGAACTGTTTCTTTGAAAGTTGTCACTAGCACATTAACACAACACTCTGTTAGCTGCAAAATATAACAGGGCCCAGTTGTTCAAAGCATTGTTAGCTTAACAAGCTTGTAGTGGTCAAAATGTTAACTGTTCCAGTAAGTACAATATCTAATTCACAGGTATTTTTGCTGAAAAAATGTGAGTAGCTTTTGCATATGCAAAAGCTACTCACACTTTTTCAGTAAAAACATTAGCATATATGCCATAGTTAATGATTAAAGTTTTAACTATATGTTAACTAACAACACCGTTAGCTTTGAACAAGTGGGCCCAGATGTTTTAAAATTCTGTCAATATTTTATCATTCAGTATGCTACATTTACCAGCTGAATCCTAAAATTAATTCAAATTACCTCCAAAAAAGCTTGAAAGAGATACCAGAGGAGTTAAGGTGGGAGGAGTATTTAATTATTCTGGAATATTTTTTCTAATTTCTCTTTGAAAACATATGTTTTGGGTACTCATTAGAAGCGCCTCAGGGATATGCTTCTAAAAAGTACCCACAATGTCTCTTGCTATGAAGAAATTGAGAAAAGTATCCCAGAATTATTGGAATGAATTTCATTTTCGTGGATTTTATCAATGTGTAAACACCAGCAAATCTCTCACAAACTAATAAATATAGTCCAAAGGGCTATATGTTAAGTTTGTGAGTGATTCTCCAGCAGTCATACATCAATAAAATCCACAAAAAAATCTGTTTCCTATAATTCCAACTAGATCATATTAACATCCAAAATATGGGTAAAACAGCTAATTTTATGCAAAGAAAATAGTTCCAGGATTCCTGCTCATTGGATTTATCGGTTTAAATCCCATTTACAAACTGCTCTCTGCATTGCAAAAGCTACTCATATTTTTGCAGCAAAAATATCAATGTACATGTATTTGAAAATACCTTAGCAACAACAGTTAACGTGTTTGTCATTAACAACCATGTTAAGCTAATGATGCTTTGAACATTGATTGTGTTGGGGTTTAATGGTAAGTCAACCCTTGTGGGTCATTTTGTGTTGCCTCTCAGAGAAAGGGAGAAAAGAGATAGTAGAAGAGATGAAAGAGAGGAACATGGAAGAAAGAGGAACAGGAATGAAAGGGAAGAAACAGTCCCCCCTCTACCTTTACCTACTACAAGGATAGCAGGCCTTGCCCCCCCCCCCCCACCCCCCCCAACACACACACACACACACACACACACACACACACACACACACACACACACACACACACACACACCCATGCTTCTGAACAAGTGGGCCCTGGATACTCTCTTATCAAACACAACACAGGGTCTGTTCTAAATAACCATAGCTCCAGATATTTGGTTGTTTTTTTTTTTGTTGTTTTTTTTTTTCAAAGAAACAGGTACAGCATTGTTATCTTTCTTATTTCTTCATGCTCCAGATATTTGTTGTTTTGTTTTTTTTAACCAAACAATACTGATATTTTTTTTTTATTTCTCCAGAAAAGCATATGTTGTGGGTACCCAACAGAAGATGCTTGATCAAGTCTTCTAATGAGTACCCTCAACATGTTTTCATGGAGAATTAAAGAAAATATTTATCTAATACCACCTCTAATCTAGAGCCATGTATATCCCTTTTATCCAGATCCCTACACAACTCCCAACCCCCTTCAGTCACTTACAGAACTGACTCAAGTATAGCCCTGCCAAGATCCCTACACAGCACCCAGCCCCTTCAGCTACTTACAGCACTGACTGAAGTACAGCCCCAGCCAGTTTCGAGATATCTTATGGCTCTAGTCTCCTCCTCTTTCAATTTGGCATCAGCGTATCTCATATAGTTCTGTACACCATTCGTCTGAAGGTACTGAGGGGCCTTCAATAAGTAGAAATTCTCTGTAGCTTCTAAATAAGCTTTCTCAAAATTTGTTCGATATATCTTTAATTTGTCTTCAACATCAGAACTGAGATTCACTGAAAAAAAAAGGAAATATTACAGATATTATTTCTACTTAAAGCAGACCAAACCTAGAATTTTGTTAATCGGCAGTTTAAGTTACCTACCTACATAGGTCTAGATAAGAGTGGGTATCAGGTAAATATTTTTCTTATTTATCCATGAAAACATATTTTGTAGGTACTCATTAGAAGTGCCTCTTCAAGGCACTTCTAATGAGTACCAACAACATATGTTATGCAGAAAGAAGAAAAATATCAATACTTTTGAACTGAAAAAAAAAATCTAAGTAGGAGATATGCTACCTACAAAACCCTGTATTACATGTAAATTTTTGCAAACAGAGTATACCATTATTAGATGTTACATTCTCTAGCATCTAATCTTTTTACATCTTCAAAGCATCATATCAAAACCTGATCATATATGATTCTCTGATTTGTATAATAACTAGCCTGAAACTAGACCACGAAGTGAGCATATGCTCACTAATACCCCCGGCCATGGCCATCAGTGATAACATGGTTTCAATGTTTTGCTATTAGCCAGAACAACAAAGGGAAATAACTCTAAGTGTACTGACCCCACAGCCCCTATTTTCTTTCCCACATACAACTAGTCATACTTGTCACGTGTACAAAATTTCAAGATTCTAGATATAGTAGTTCTTGAGAAATCTTTGACACAAAATAAATGTTAACTCACAGACACACAGAAAATAAATGTTAACTCACAGACACACAGAAAAGACAAAAACTATATACCCCATGCTGGGGGTATAATTAAATACTCCACTTTTTCTCATAGCAAGCATTAACTTACCATATGATTCTCTGACTCCTATAACTAACTGGGAATCGAAAGCCTCTCCATTTCTCTCAGCATGCACTAACTTCATAGCACTGTCTTGTAATCTTTGTTTGATGTTGGAGAATATACTAGAGTTCCAGCTGTCTAACATCAACTGTCATGTAAATAAAGCAGAACTCTTTAAGGAAAATGGGTACACTTTCAAGGGAGGTAATTCTGGCAAAATTGATTTTGCTCCTTCTTGAAAATGGGTCTTCTCTAATAGGAAAAAATTTGCTCTCTTTGAGAGCAAATTCTTTCCTTTTAGAGTAGACCCCTTTTCAGGTGGGACTTAATGTGAAGGAAAGCAAACAGGAAATCCCAAAAGTTGTCCCGCTTGTAAAATAAATCTACAAATTGTATCAAGTACCCTCAAGTAAAGTGGAACCAGCTGTATATTGCATGTCAACTTTCACATTTTGCTTTTCACACAGACTTCTACCAATGACTTCTACCAATGTCTCCTGTTGCATAAATGATACGGCTATAGATAAGGAATTTTTTCCCAACCAACAATATCGATGACCAATGTGTCATGTATACCCTCGGACAGCGCCATCACTAACAGTATAATTCTTTCCTCCATGACATTGGCCTTCCATTTTAGGTAACATTTATAGCATAATGTCTTAAAAACTTTTATGCAGCAGAAAGAAAAAAGAATGAACAAACATATGTACAAACGAATGGAGAAATAGAAAACTATATACCCCTCTGCATACATGTATGTTTTGGGTATATTTGTTTGTGTTTGTGTTGAGGTTTTATGGCCTAGTCACCCTACTTGGGTCATGTTAAGCATGGTCAGTTTGCCTAACCACTTTTACTGGGCAAGCTTAGTCCTCCAACGGTTAACCAGTATTGTGCACATTCTTTCACCAGAAAATGACAACTGCCCTTCTTTAATCAGTGGAAGGGAGAGAATGACTTTAGAAAATAATTCATGATTAATCTCACAAAAGAAAGCTGCCAACCCGATGGGAGGTAAAACCCGCAACCTCCTGATCACCAGTTGGATGCGCATCCAACTGAGCCACAGAGGCTGACATATCTGGGGTATGAAAATGTTGAAATATATTTTCTTTGTTTCTCCATGAAAACCTGTTGTGGGTGTTCACAAGAAGTGTCTAGGCAGACAATTCACATAAAATGTCCTTATTTTCTCTGAAAAATGTAAAAAACATAAAATAAACTGTTGTCTGCTTCATTTGTGATCAGCAGTTTAAGGGTTAACCACTGCTATGCCCTTATTTTAACACTTACTTTTCTTACTATACTTTCATCCCCTTGTGGTTTCTTCTGCATAGATGTACTATGAGCCTTGCCAGAAAGTGCTGTTTCAAGCTGATTGAATGGTAAGGGGAGATAATCGCACTGTGTGAAGAATTTTCCCCACTCTGTAATGTAGGCTTTGAGTAACACTGAATCTTCTTCATTGTGTAAAACTCTCTGGTCAAAATAAATCAGAAACATGCCAATTCACAGAGAATACTGACTACTACATAGCTCTCAAAAAGAGGGTATACAGTTACATATGTTTCTTATTTCTCCATAAAAACATACAGTCGACTTTCGTTATCTCGAATTCCAAGGGACCCTATGAAATACTTCGAGATATCCATTACTCGACATATCAGATTTGCATAACTGATGAAAAAATAATTCGAACAACCACATTTAACAAATATATATGTATGTAACTGGACTCTTGAAGCTAGAGATATATGGAAAATATTGTGGAAAAGAGGAGAAATTGCTCCTTAGGAGCAATTTCTCCTCTTTTCCACACTATTTTTTTTTACCTATTGTTAGATTTTCATGTTTAGGCAGGGACCAGATTTTCACCTCGAGATAAGTGGTTATTCGAGATAAACGAGGTCGAGATAACGAGAGTCAACTGTATGTTGCAGATACTTAGAAGTGCCTCGATGAAGCATGTCTAATTTGTAACCACAACATATGGTTGTGTGGAGAAATAAGAAAATTTTCAACACATTTTATTGCATAAAAAAAGAGTGTCGCACGTTATTAACAGCCGTGCATTAACCGGCAAAAAGCTGTGTATTAACAAGGCAATTCACGCGCTGTTAATGCACGGCTATGCAACTTTCATTATGATCGTACCGGAGCCACAGATTTGCTGCCGTTACGAGATGTGTACTGCCCAGCCCTAGAACAAGCATAGTCCATGGAAATTACGTTCGCGAGACATCGGTGAAAAGGCAAAACAAAATAGTGCAAGAAATAATGCGAAATGTAGCAAATGTTTTCAGTTTTTATGCAATAAAAGCGATCAAACATGGTTTTCAATGCATTAACATTCGCCAAGTCCCTTGTGAGGTGTTGAAAACCGCGGCCATGTTTGATCCCTATATTAGTTTTAAAAAGTGCCTTTTTAGAGCTATGTCTGTTTTCTTGTTTTTTTGTTTTTTTTTCTTTAAACTAGAAATGTGCAACGCCTTGGGTACCTTCATAAACCTATGAAGTCAGTGGACTGTGATGTATAGGCCTTTGTGGCCCGATCCTTGTATATTCCTGTTGTACTCATAGACATAAATCCTAATACCAAATTTCAAGTTGCTACAATGATAGGAACCCTGAAATCTACCTCTTACAAAAATCTTAACCTGAGTCTAACAGGATCACGTACGTATAACGTAGGAATGTATGCACAACCATAACACTATATTCCTCCGGCATCATGCCGATGGCAGGGCCATAAAAATATCCAAACCTCGATCTCGCATAGGTGGTTCTATTAGGAAATTTATTAGCCTTTAAATTCCAATTTAGATTTAAATAAACAACATTTAAAATACTTTTTTCTTATTTTTCCCAAAATGTAACTTATGCGTAGAAACTTGTTCAGCTTGAGTATTTGATGATAATACTTGGATAATTCTTTCTTATTTCTCAATAAAAATATATGCTGTGGGTATTCAAAAGAAGCACCTCAGTGAGTTTCTACAGGAGAAATGGAGAAAATTATCTCAGAATGATCATAGGTCTAGATAAAGGAGGGTATCTGGTAAATATTTTTCTTATTTCTCCACGAAAACGTATGTTGTGGGTACTCATTAGAAGCGCCTCGGTGAGGCGCTTCTAATGAGTACCCACAACATATGTTTTTGTGGAGAAATAAGAAAAATATCAATACTTTTGGATTGAAAAAAGCGCCTTAACTAGTGTTATGTCAGAATTATCATCAGAATGCCATCCTTCACCAGTCCTCTGTTGTCAACATCACCTCATATGCAAAACTTCACGGAAATCTGTTGATTCTCAAGAAACTGCACGGAAAAGATTTTTGATCTACCTATAGAATGTTAATCCTCGTCCTGCTGAACCTGGATATGTCTTGCGTTTGCAAACAGTGTAGACTCAGATCAGCTGGCTTCTGAAGAAGCCAACTGATCTGGATCTGCACTGTTTGTCATTATGTGAATTTGTATCAACAAAATGGGATCAAGTAATCTGAATGGCTGAAAATTTGAAGTGGGCGTGGAATCCTAATTGAAATAGATGGCACAAACTCTCTTGCATATAGATAACAAAATGCTGTGTTAAAATCCCAACCTAGAAATTTTTAATAGCAGTGAAATACGGAAAACTGATGGAACTCAATCTAGGCCACAGTTTTTTTGTCATTTTTTTTTAGTTTTTTATTTTAGGTTTGTGGGAGAGTCTAGGCAATGACTTTAGACCTTCTAGAAAAATAACATATGCAGTTCAAACTTTATTTTTGTTTCATGTCTCAATCCTTCAATTTGGGGCTGAAATATTGAAATTTTTACATGCAAATTTGTTAATTTATTTTATTTAATCGACTCAAGCTTTCTCGTAATTCAATTTTTATTCCTCCCACCCAACAGCAACTTTTTAAGAAATTTTTCGTAAACATAAAGATAGAAAACTTTGGCCCTAGCATTTCTTAAAGGTGGCTGACTGAGCTAAAATTGATATAACCTTATTTTTTGCTGTCTAAAAATACAATTTCCAAACAAAATTAAACTACCCCTAGTTTGTTATAAAATGCTTCTAAGGACTGTGCAATAAAGAATTATAGGAGAAAATATTGCCTAAATATGTACTTTCTAACTAGGCTACGTAGCCAAGTTAGGTCAAGGGAGGTAATACTTTTATAAATTAGATAGTGATTATACTCTAGTTACTTTAGGAATATGTGTATTTTTTTGTGTTTTTATGATAAGAGTTTTAAGACAGTATATTTCTTTCAAAATGAGTGTGCAGATTCTTCAAAACCTCACTGAGAATTTATATTTGTGAAACTTAGTGTATCAGAACACTTATCACATAGTGGCCTAATTTACCAACTTTCAGCATGAAATATCTTGCGATGTAGATGGTCTACATGCAGGCAAATGTGATAAATCAGTTATACCATGGTTCTGCGCATGTATAACTAAGACTTATTCTATTTAATTTTGCACACACTATAAATACCAAAACAACAGTCTGGAAAATTCAATTAAAAACAAAAGTAGGGCTTCTGTGATTTTTGTCATATCAAAATTAACTCAGTCAGCAACCTCTAAGATACTGAGTGGAAACGATTTTGTGATACTGATCAAGTTATAACGCTGTCAGAAATCAATTAAAAGTGCTATGAACATTACAGTCCCAATCAAGAACTTGTCAGCATTAGTATGTTTGGAAAATTTTATGGAAATCCCTCAATTCTGTCAAGATATTAAGCAGAATGTGGCATTTCTGCCACAGAAAGTGAACAGGTAGATTTTGGAAGAGGGACCTAATTCTGTTAAAATAATGAAAAAAAAGCTATTAAAATCTCAGCCTAAAGGTATCAAACCCTATCAAAACATACAAGTACTCAAAATCTGACGGACATCCATTAATTCCTACTCAAGATATTGCCAAAAAAAATTCTTTTACTGCCAGATGGACAGACAATACAAAATCCCATTTCACTACCAAGCAGACATAAAACAGGAAAATAGCATTTGTTTGTTTGAGATTTAACCTCACTGTCAAAAAGCTTTCAGTCATCTTGTGACAGTATCTGTATGTGATGCTGGGAACTGATGCCTAATTCTGTTAACCCATTTTAGTCTGGAGAACCCCAAAAGGGTAACTTGCAAACAAATCAGATTCAGATCAGATGCCTCAGAATGCTGCATCTGACCAGCGTCTCCAATGTATGCAAATAGTTAAGCCATGTTTCTCTAGGAATATCTAAATCACACTACTTGACATACCTGAAATTGAAATTGGTCTCTTCCCATGGGGAGTCTATTCAGTCTAAAATGGGTTTAATCAATGAACAAGAGGCCCACAGGCCACGGTTCGCTCACCTGAGTGACATAGCCACTGCAGACATGCAGATGTTATGCAACATTTTTCCAATCCTATCATCGCAACTAATGAAAATATCATCATTTGAGCAGCTCTTAGTTTTGAAGAAGAATATATGGGCCTGACAGTCAATGGAGCATGACCATTTGAATAAACTATCAATCACATTTCAACAGAAGGATCAATGTGAAATTTGGTAGAAATTGGCTAAGTGGTTTCTGAAGAATCATGATTTTATACATGTAAACAGCATAGTGGCAGGGAAATATTATTAATATAAACCAGATGATGGTCATCTTAGATTTCCAATCAGAACAATTTTAACTACTGTTGATCTACAAGTCACTTCGATACTTTCAATATAAATGTATATGGCCCATACAAATGGGGAAGCAAATTCGACCTTGGAGGTAAAAAGGTCAAATGTCAACACAGAACCATTATTTTAGCAATTTTGGTAGATCTCCTGTCCCCCATAATTTGTGCAAAGATCAGGACCCAGGGCTTATTTGGTTATGGAAAAGAAGATTTTTAAAGGTTTTTACCATATATGGGCATGGCAGCCATTTTGATCAATGGACCATACCCATTTTAGCAACCATTCATTCTCCTGCCCACGAAGGCTCCGCATGAAATTTGAGCAACACTGGCCCGGAGGCTTCAGAGGAAAAGCCATTTGAAATTATCAACATTTTTTCCATACAAATGTATGGGGCTCATACAAATGCATACAGAAGCAAACTTGACCTAGCCATAAAAGGTTAAATGTCAATGTATGATAATTATTTTAGCAACTTTGGTAGACGGCCCATTCCAGATGATATATGCAAAGATTCAGCCACAAGCCATCCTCGGTTTTGGAGAATAAGATTTTTAAATGTTTTTTCCCATACAAATGCATAAGGAAGCAAACTTGACCTTGCCGTAAAAAGGTCAAATGTCAATGTATGACCATTATTTTAGCAACTTTGGTAAACCCCCTGTCACCGATGATTTATGCAAAGATTCAGCCCCAAAGCATCCTCGGTTCTAGAGAAGAAGAGTTTTAAAGGTTTTTACCATATATGGGCATGGCGGCCATCTTGGTCAACGAACCATGACCATTTTAGCAACCTTTTGTTCCCCCTATCTAAGGAGGCTCCATATGAAATTTGAGCAAAATTGGCCCAGAGGCTCCAGAGGAGAAGTTGTTTGAAATTCTGAACATTTTTCCCATACAAATGCATAAGGAAGCAAAATTGACCTCACCGTAAAAAGGTCAAATGTCAATGTACGACCATTATTTTAGCAATTTTGGTAGCCCTCCTGTTCCCGATGATATATGCTAAGATTCAGCCATAAGGCATGCTCGGTTTAGGAGAAGAAGATTTTTAAAGGTTTTTCCCATACAAATGTATAGGGAAGCAAACTTGACCTTGCCGTAAAAAGGTCAAACGTCAACGTACGACAATTCTTTTAGCAATTTTGGTAGACCTCCCATCCCCGATGATTCCTGCAAAGGTTCAGCCCCAAGGCATTCTCGGTTCTGGAGAAGAAGATTTTTAAAGGTTTTTACCATATATGGACGTGGCGGCCATCTTGGTCAATGGACCGTGACCATTTTAGCAATTTTTCGTTCCCCCATCCTAAGGAGGCTCCATATGAAATTTGAGCAAAACTGGCTCAGTGGCTTCAGAGGAGAAGTCGTTTGAAAATGTTAACGGACGGACGCACGTACGGACGACGGACGAAAAGTGATCACAATAGCTCATCCTGAGCAGAGCTCAGGTGAGCTAAAAAGCTGTGTCCCAACCTGAAGGTATTAGTCAATCAGAAGAAAAGCAAAGCAAAAGTTGTAAAATTTAAGAATAGTCCACAATATGTTGTCCCAGTTTAGCATGGCTTAAACAGTGGTAGTATCATGTCACTGTTTCTGGGGCATGATACTACAGTGAGGCAGTCCTTGGCTGCCATCAAATTTTATCCACTGTCTGCCTGTCAGCAAATTCTAGTTCAGGAGTTGGGTATAAATATCCTCAATTATCCCCTTATATTGAGCTATGAGAGGTGAAGGGCTACAGGATACTCACAGTTTGTGCATTTGAGATGAAGTTAAGTATATCCTCTTGTAATGCCTGGTACACCTTAGTAGGTCCTTTGTCATCCCAGAGACACACAGAATGTACAGCCCTGCAATATAAACATACAATCTATTACATAGCTACAGATAAGAGGGGGTAGCCACATAATATTTTTCTTATTTCTCGACAATTACATATGTTGTTGGTACTCATTAAAAGCGCCTCACCGAGGCGCTTCTAATAAGTACCTACAACATATGTTTTCACTGAGAAATAAGAACATTATCAGCATTTTTCGGATGAAAAAAAGCGCCTTATCTGTTGCTATGCTTTTACCTACCGAATTAATTTACCTTATTTAGCCAAATTACTGCACTTTAGGTTTTTCAAAGTTACCTACCATATTAATTTACCTTATTCAGCCAAATTACTACACTTTAGGTTTTTCAAAGTTACTAGAAAAACTTGATGTAAAATATCCACAGGTCTAATAATTTTGAAGTACTGTTAAAAGAAATATATATAAGCAGAGGACTTCATGAAGGATGTATTTAAAGGTGCTTATGTGATACATGTATTTTATTTTAAAATTCTGATTTTCTTACAAAAGCAAACATGCTGTTAGTATTCATTTGCCAGGCCCCGAGGTTATAAAACTTTTTTTCAGGCTCAACTCAGCTGAGCATGAAATTTGCCCTGCGAATGAAACTCAAATTACTAACAATTGCAAATTCTTTCTTGCTAAACATAGCCAAGCATGAAAATTTCTCTGCTAATAAATATGAAAATGTCAACTATTGTTGGCATTTTCATATTTATTAGCAGGGAGAATTTCATGCTCAGCTGAGCTGAGCATTAAAAAGGTTTTATAACCTTGGGCCAGGACTTATCAAGACAACCCAATTGAATATCCGCAACATATGTTCTTATAAAGTAGATGAAAGTGTATGGGCTGTAATGTGATGACTAAAAAATTATCTTCTGAGTACTTATAATGTCTATAGCTAAGATCACATGTATTCTGGAGTCCCTACAGTCTCCAGTGCATTATGATGCTGTTTTTTTTTTTTTATTTCGTTTGTTTGTTGTTTTTTTTTAATTCAGATTTTCCATTTCTCTGATTCTTTCTAAGTGTGAAAATAAATAAATTAATAAATAAAATAAAATAAATAAAAATAAAAGTTTTAAACTGTGAGTCCATATATATACTTTACCTACATTTTATCATGACATTGCTTTCATAACTTATTATACACTGTTTTCTTTTTAATTAATTACCAGAAGAGATCCTGCCATTCTGGTCGAGGTACATCCTCTTGTCTAAGAAGCTTCAATACTGTTGGGCGCATTGTCGGCCATTTCTCTTCAAACTGAGACTGGCCTTGCTGTAAAAACAACAAACAGTAATCTATTATTTACCTTAAAAGTACTGCGAAAAACAGGCTTGAAAAAAAACAAAAAAAAAACAGTGTAGATCCTGATCATAATGGATACTTCAGAATGCATCTGATCAGGGTCTACACTGTTTACCAGTCATCCAAAAACTTTCAGACACACCTGCAGGTAGTAATAAGGACATCCAAGGACAATTATGGTGTTATGAAGGGTATTTAGGGTAAATATGGTAATTGATAATTTACATAATCAACCTGCAGCCTCATTAAAACACTGTTCATTATAAACACTATTTTGGCTAAACTCTTCCAAGCCATGGCTCCCAAATACCTATCTGCAGTAAAACATATTGTTAAATATGCTGGTATGAATGGTGTGATACCCAATTACCATAATAACCCTAAATACTGGGACAGACAGGCCTGGGAGAACTGTGTAGACCCAGATCATGGTAAGGGGTTATGGTGTCACAATATTAATAGCAAATGGTACTTTGCACATACACCTGTCTATAAATCTGCCTAATCAGAACCAAAATCATTCAAAATTCTGTAATGATATATAACTTAGTAATTGGACTACAAAGTATGTGTATATCTTACATATAAAAGCGGTGCCAAATGATTTTACAATAATCAAACAGGCATCCAGAACATAATATGTAGCCTGTGCTGTGGCTAGACTAGAGGTCATGTACCAGATCCCTAGCCACATCTTGTTTTTTTTTCTTCTTCTTCTTTTAGCCCAAACTGGGGTTGGATTTCTAATGAGAACAAGGCAACAAATTACATTTGTTCCCCTATATTCCCTTCATTTCTAGTGTGCCCCTGAAATAAATAATTCTCTTCCTGTCAAGCTACTGGCAAGTCCCAGCTTACAGCCAAATGACCTGATGCAATGACTCATCTACATCATTATAACATTGATCTGTCAAAAACTGACTTTTACTCAATGGTTAATTGACTATTACTCACTGTTATTGTCTATCATTTCCTGCATTAAGATCTTTAATGTTTGTCCATTAGTCTATGAAGACTGTGTTTGTTCAACCTGTCTTTCTTTCTTTTCTTTAGATACTGCAACACCCTCTCACGAGGATAACATGCAGGTCCCCATAGTATTTTCAATGACCAGAAGCAATGATGGTGCTGTTTTTTGAATGTATGACTACAACACGACTATGTGTGTATTGATATTGTCCAATAACTGGTACCATACGCTCACTGACACCAATCAGTGGAATAATAGGAACATATTAATCGCTCTTAAATAGTACAGGCGACAGAAAATACGCAAAAGCTTAAGTAAAAACATGATGGCGATTACAGAAGAGGATAACTAGTTATTTAATTTTTGTGTACCTTTAACATTTTTCTTTCTGTTTATGGTAAAATCAGTACGAGAGTTCCCGAGATGACACTGACTGCTTTTGTTTGATTACTACACTAAATTGCGGTGATTTCGCAACAATTCTAAAACCATTCAACGTAAGGTATAAAGAATTATCTGTTTATTTCCGTAAATAAAGCTATTGGCATGTAAAACGTACAGCTTCACTCGTGCACGAAGACCGTATCACGGTCTCACTAATAAGCGTCTATAGTGTCAACAAGCGACAAGAAGTGAAAACAAGCGGCCAGAACATATTTTGATGTTGTGTTTGTCATTTAAATGCTATATTTTAACCAATTATGGCATTAGAAAAGTTTTCAAAAATCATTTTATGACCATATAATTTAATATGAAATTAGGCACTGCCTAGATGCGTGCAAAGCAACCCCAAATTCTAAAACCATTCAACCCCAAACCCAAATTCTCCATACTAGGTTACGAACGAACTGTAGCTCATTGAACTTGGACCTATTTTTAAAAGGTATAACTGACTCGCCTATGTGTAGATGTGGTAGTATTGAGAACTCACAACACTTCTTCTTCCACTGTCCTTACTATCAGCAGCAGAGAAACGCGCTTCTAAATGTGGTTTCTACCTATCATAGACCTACTCTTGATCTTCTTCTGTACGGGGATTCCTCTTTATCATATGATGTAAATATGTTAATTTTTGAAAACATTCACCGGTTTATATTGAATTGTAAACGTTTTTCATGAGATGTTTCAAATACTGATATGGTCATGCGATTGCTTTACTACAGTTATCCGTTGCAAACGGTATTATATTCCATATTGGATGCCGGGTGCCCCGACCCCTCAATCCCAATTTCCCACCTACCCCCTTCCCATCTCCCCCCCCCCCTCCCCCCTTCTACCCCTCCACCTCACCGGCCCCTTGTTTTGTCCACTTACATTTTCTTAACCTTTGCTAACCTCAAAATGCTTTATAGGAAATGATTACTATCTGGTGTAAAACTTTACATCAGATTTTCATCATTTTTATCACCCAAACATGTAAAAACAACACTTATTGTTAATTATCACTACATAATGTTACTTGCTCTAACGTATCTTGCTCGAAATTCGCCATTATGTATACATGTAGATTGTTTGTGGGAGAGGAACTATATAAGTACTTGTGCTTTCGTTCTAATCCCAATTTGTATAATGACTTGCATCATGTTGTAATGATAGTTATGTTACAATAAAATATGTTTAAACCAAAGCAACCCCACTAAATAGGCCCTCCCAGGAGGTACCATGTTCCCTAAAAATAATTGGCCATGTTTCCTTGTTCCCTAAAAGCACTTTTCAAGATTTCCATGTTCCCTGTTTCCAAAAGTTAGTCTTGTTCCTTTGTTACCTTAAAATATTTTCCAGTTTTCCCTGAAACCTCTGGGAAGACCTCACTAAAGACTTAAAAAATTTATACATAGTACATAACCCAAGAATCTTGCAGAATTCTCGGCCGCGCATGGGCCCAGCGCGTTGATAGGCTGAGACAGGTCCGGTTGCCCAGAGGCAAAAGAAAGTGCATATTCATTTGCCTGCATGAGAAATGGCGAGGCTTGTATATGATGTGGGGGTAGGGGCGGGATGTGGTGTGTGTGTGTGTGTTGGGGGGGGGGGGGGGGGCGGTGTTCATCAATACCCTGTATCCCTGGAAGTCAACTGACGAATCTGCTATATCCCTTTTATATATTTCGTGCAATATCTATATTTTTTATTTTTTAAATATCCATAAAAGTAATAAAATATACCACATCCCTGGTAGTAAATAGTAAAATGTCAAATATCCCATACCCCTTGAAGTAAAAAGGCAAATATACCACTTCCCTAAAACCCTTATACTAGCCTCAAAGGTTCAACGGTCAAAAGTTTCGATTTTTTCCCTATAAAACCAAAGGAAAACCTATTCAAAATATGTTTGTGAAGTTTTACCTTTAAATAAAATGTTGCATTGTGGCCACTTGGTGGAATGTAAATATAGCATTGTTTGTTGTATTTCTGTTTATAGCAATAGAGTTTTTTTAGAATGTGAAAAATGTGCTATTTTACTTTCAGCTGGCATAACTTTGCAGTGGGTTGGTCTTTTGGTGCGGTTTTCGACAAAAGGCTCTATCAACATAAAACAATTTCATTGAAACAGTAAAAACGATGTCATTTGTCTTTAAAATCCTTCTCTGAGATTCAAATTATTGAAGCAAGTTTGTACTAACGTCATATACCTGCTTGGCAGAGGCATGTTAATATAATGACTAAAAAAAAAAAAAAAAAAAAAAAAAAACTAGATAAACGTTAATGTTAAAATACTTCTCGATTTCTTGACTAAAGCCTATGTAAGACAGGGCAAGGCAGTTGCCTTCAACCAAAGAGGTCCATCAAATTTCTATGGAATGGGATATTTTGGCTAACTAATCACAGGAATATGCCCGTCATCCCTTTCCCATTCTCTGAACTAGAACATAGATAGGTGCAGTGGATAATGGAATAATGCCCTCTCGGGGGAGGGGGTGGTTACCTGTTCTCTTGTTCCCATGAAATATTTTAGCATTTTCCCTAAAATCAAAATCTGAATTTTCTATGTTCCCTGCTCCCAAAAATTACATTTGTTCCCCTATTCCCTTCATTTCTGGACTCGTGTGCCGCTGTTCCCCTGAAATAAATTATTCCCCTGTTCCCATAACCCTTGGGAGGGCCTCAGTAATCTCCTGGGAATAATCTCAACTGGTGGAGTAAAAAAAAATGTTTCTGCAGAGAGGGTTTTTCCTTTTTTTTCTCATTTAGACAAAACAAAATAAGTTTTATGAAATAAACTGAGATAGAAAACCTTTATAAAAGTAATAATTAAAAAAAATGCACTTGCTGGGTTTTGAACTCGCGTCACCCGAATTGCAGTACCAACGATTTAGCCCCCACGGACACCACGCTTGTGGCGTCATTGCGCATAATTATTATTATTATTCAAAACAAATTTTACACTGGGCGAAGAGACCGTTAATTAAGGGTTTCTCCAAGAAAAAAAAATCATCATATTTTTAACATAACATTCAGATCCTCATTCATATCTATGTATGATTGCACTCATTCTTTTTTTTTTCTTTCTTTTTTTTTTTTTTTTTTTTTTTTCCTTCTAAGAAACAAAATCCAAGCGCATTTTACCGCTTCAGAGCACTTCCAGTAAAACCTTTTTTTCTTGCATGCAATAAACTACACCGTATATTTATGGCGTATTAGAATAGATAAATGAATAAATTACTTTAAAATCTTGTCTCCGTATGCTTCCTTTATAAAAACCTGCTTTACATCTCCAAAAAAAACAAACAAAAAACAACAACAAACAAACGCGGTAACAGCGACAGGAAAACCCCCGGGAACATTTAGCAGACAACAAAAGCTACGTCACGGAATTTCCGAAGTTGTGACGATGCCAACTAATCTCGTGCACATTTTAGCTTTTTTTCCAGTAGGATGTAAATTCGGTTAGCTTTCATTTCGTTTGGCATCTGATTTTTTAATTTCAATTTTGAAAAATATTTGGATTAATTTAAATGCGAAGTAAACAGATTTTAATCCTCTCTCGCTGTTTCGTGAAGAGACTTGTGGGCAAAAATTTGTTCCGGCTTAATTGAGCGTCGGTCAGAACTTATATTTCATGCTGGGTCAACCATTGATTATAGGAAGGTGCCATGTTGTCCGAAGTTTTTTTAAGTTTCTTAGGTACATAACTACATTTGAATGAACCTATTTAAATGTTACGTGTTATCTATATGCGTGCTTCGCACGCGGGCCCTTCGGGTCTGCTTTGCTTTGCACGTATAAAAGTGCGATAAAAGCTATGAAACAGCTGCGCAGGCCGATGACATGAGCGGTATCTTATAAGTTTTAAGCAAAGACTGGCCGCTGGAAAGAAGGGTTAAATTGATCCTTTTCTATTTCTGCTTCTACCAGATATCTCTATACAATAAAGAGTAATATTCTTAAATATATGCACTCATTATTCCAAATATTATTCCATTATTCCAAATATTGCCTGACTGATTTCTTGTATTTTTTTTTTTCGCACAACATCTGCATGTCACTCAAATCTATGTTAGGCAGAAATATCGTATTTACTCTAAATATTGGGACACTTTAATTCCTTACGATGCTTGTCCAATAAATTGTAAAAGTCTATTCCACTACCTGTTGATGTGTTTGAAATATTGCCGGACGAGTGGGAAACGCGTTCTGCGACGTCGGAACTAGGTCTACACTGTTGCTCATGCTCTCTGTCCCAATACTTAGGGTTACTACGTTAAGAACGATATCAAACGTTTATCTGAAAAAGCTTGTTCTACAGATATGAAAGACGCATTCTATAATAGAAAACATCTGAATTGGATCTACACTATTTGCTCATGCCTCTCTGTCCCAATACTTAGGGTTATTCTCTGGGCGCACATATCAAACATTTTCTTGTGAAAAAAGCTAGTTCTACAGATAGGAAAGACGCATTCCATAATAGGAAACATAATACGGGTATGGACAACGTTGCCAAAGGCAACGTTGACGCCGGCGAAGTCAACGGCAGCAGGCAACGTTGGCCTGCACGCCTATAGTTAACATGTATGAAACTCATCACTGTATCCTGCCCATGTGTCTGCTGATCCGTGCCACAGTTGCCAATCTCGCGAATTGAAAACTGGCGAGAAACAGTTATTTTCTTGAAATGATTTTTTTCTTCTTTTCGTGAATCTTTGAAGATGTTTTTAAATGGCAAGAAATATACAAGTATTAATCATGCAAAAATGGAAAAAAAATGATGACTACTTTTGAATGATTCCTCTGGCGCTTTCATATCAGTACGTCAGAAGCATATACTATAACTCAAAGCGTCTACTGATAATCGTAACGCTATAGAACCAGTCGGATTTTGACCCTATATTATGGAAATCATTTTCATACACATTTTTTTCGACAGTCGTTTTACTTCCATTTCATTAATTGAAGCAACAGCAGAATTTCAAAGCTACATAAAGCGTTTAAAAAAATATAATTATTTATTCTTGACTACTTCAATAATGTTGGTCAACGTTAAAGAGACGAGAGGTACCACTTTTTGCCTCATTTTGCCTATGTCTTTAACATTGTACAAAAAGTACAATAGGTCTGGTATTAACCTTTTCACACTTTACCTATATTGGCTGCATTGCCTATTACCTATTAATACGGCTGCGTTTTGCGACTGCGTTTTATACTCTCCCAAATAAAAGGTCTATATATCAGTTTGAGAAATACCCGTATCACAGTCATATATAAATTATAAAAATAAAATCAAGGATCACAGTTATTGCAGATGCTATCATATTTTACGTAGAAGATCACAGGCTATAATTTTACCTACTTGGGGACTATAGTTTAATGATAGGACCAATGCCGCAGCAATACATGTTTCATCAGTGGAAGATTTCACATCGAGCAGCATAGCTAAAGAGAGGGGTTTCTCCTCTAACAAGTCATTGGTCATGGAAAAAAGGTTAAAATGTTTTTTCTTACATTAGTAAAGCAAAATGGAAAACGTCAAATTGCCAAACGTTTGGAAAGAGATCGGCATGTGTTGATAAAACCTAGGAAAGCCCATGGGAACGCCCTGAGGCTTATTTCAAATGGGATCCTGCTGGTTGTATACAAGATTTTGGGGGAGAGGGAAAATACGATAAAAAAGAATGTTTAAGCTTACAAAAAAAAAAAAAAAAAAAATACTCACGTTTGATTACTCAATAATAACAGAACATTTCATTTTCAGCAAGTTTTTTTTAAGAAAGCAGCGGATGAGAAAATTTAATTCCTTTTCAGCAAGTTTTATTCAATCAGTTAATCAGTCAGATTTTTAACGTAGCCGGGTAGGGGCACGCCAGAAAAATCTAGGTTAGTTTCACTGGACTACTGGGTTGGCTTGAAACGGTAACTAGTTGTAATTCATAACTAGGTCACCTCGCCCAGACCTCGGCCGAAGAGGTTGAGCTTTCAATCTCAACCTAATGCGTGTCAATTTCGAGTGCACAATGCATTTCGGTACACTGCTTGAATCGTAAATAAGATTCATTCACTAGCCACATGTCAGTCGTTCTAGTTGTTTGTTGATTCTTGTGGAAGGTTAGTTCAACCCGTTGGTCATTCTCTAGAGTGGAGAGCCGACAAAGCTGTACTCTCATAGAGCATTGCATCACAGACATGGTTATTTGATAGTTAGATTTGAACACTTCGAAAGTCAAAGGTCAGCTGATGATGATTATGGAAGTAATGATGCCAGTTTCATTTGAAAAAGCAGCGGATAATATTGTCACAAACCCTTATGATCAGTGGACTGTGTAATCAGTGACAGCAGTCGTCTTATTCCTCGAATAAAGAAGTAGTAGAGTAAATCAAGAGGTAATTGGTTAATTGAGAATATGCAGGGTCGATCAGCACTTGGCTGGATAAGGGCTTTTTTGGGTAACCGGTCGCAGTCAGTTGTCCTACGGATGGTGAGGAGTCAGACTCGGTTCCAGTCACAGCAAGGGTGCCCCAGGGTTCTGTGCTGGGGCCGATTCTATCCCTCATCTACATAAATGACTTGCCAGACCTTATCACTTCCAAAGTTCGTCTGTTTGCTGACGACACGGCCGTTTACCTGACGGTTGAGAGCCCGAGCGATGGACAAGTGCTTCAGAAGGATCTTGACACTCTGTCTGGATGAGAGTCCGGATGGGACATGGAGTTCAACCCCTCAAAGTGCCAGGTGGTGGGGGTGACAGACTTTAGGAGACCCATTAATACCTCGTATTACCTACATGGACAGGCCCTGGAGGCTGTGACCAGCGCTAGATACTTGGGGGTTGACATCTCTTCTGGCCTGTCTTGGAACTCCCACATAGACAGAATAACCGGAAACGCAAACAGTACACTGGGCTTCCTCAAGAGAAACATAAAGACAAAACTCCCCAAAGTGAGAGAGACTACTTACAACACACTAGTACGTCCCAAATTAGAATATGTCTCTCCCATGTGGGACCCTCATACAAAGGATAAGATTTCTCAAATAGAAAAAGTTCAGCTCCGAGCCGCACGATGGATCACCAGTAACTATGACTATAGGTCCAGTGTCACATCCATGATAGAAAACTTAGGATGGCGGACCCTCGAACAAAGAAGGTCAGACGCCCGCTTATGTCTGTTTTACCGGATCCGTCTATGGGCTCGTGGCAGTTCCCATCCCAGACTATATCCAACCCAAAACTTGGACTTCTAAAAATTGCCACTCAACGACTTTCCGTCAGATTCACACCCACAGAAATATAAATACTCATTCTTTCCACTAGCCATAGTTCAGTGGAACGCCCTCCCTGAATCGGTTGTATGTTTGCCAACCCTTGATGCGTTCAAGGAAGAAGTTGGTAAACTGCACCACTCCCGCCCCTAGATCCCAAAAGTGATGTTTTTAATTTTTATTTTTAAGCCTTCTACCTCACCAACTATTTTAACCCTATCACCTTTTATCCTCTCACTATCCCCTCTTTATTCTTTTGTCTATATTTTCCTTCTTCTTTCAGCACGACAGCGCCCACCTGCCTAGAATGCCAGCGAGGGCGTGAGACAGTATACGGAGAAAGAAAGAAAGACGTTATTTTCGGGACAAAATGGGGTTTAGGGCACGTGAAAAGGGCATATGGCGCTGGCAAATTTGGGCATGTCGCGGCGCCATTCGCAAAGGGGCCAGGAAAACATTAATATTACTCCAAAAGTGAGACTCTTATGTCGAATATGAAAAAAAAAAAAAAAAAAAAAAAAAAAAAAAAAAAAAAAGCGACACAAATCTGACAAAACGCTGTTTGTTATAGATTAACATTTTTTTTCTCATTACGTTAGGAGAAAAAAAACATCAAAGAAACCGTTCGAGGTCCTTTTTATAGCCATGATAGTTTCAAAATTTTGCATGTGACTTTATACGCAAATGCATATCTTCGACGATCGTGATATTATTATTATTGTTGTTATTTAGATTCTGCTACATGTGATACCTAATGGTCGGGTATGAAAGCCACGGCCGAGCTGCCGAGCCGAGCCGAAAAAGCCGAGCCTGATACAGTGTTTTCTTTAATTTGTTCAAACAAGTTCAAGATACTTATTTCTTTTAATTACATATTATCATATATGTAAAATGCTGTATTCACAATTAAAATTTGTATAATTACTTGCTTATTTATGACGTAATATCCAATTTTCCATTCAACAGGGGTATGAAAGCCACGGCCGCGCAAGATATATATTTTGGCCATTTTGTGAACAAATGGCGATGTTTTATAATCTGAGTATTGGTCAGAGTTTGCAAAAAGATATTCAAAATAACTTTGAATCATTATAACATGCAGAAACTGTTTATGTTTCCCATAATTCTTCTTTTTCATTCAGATAACGAAGATCGGCAGGGTCTAAATATAGAACAGGGAAAACTAAATGAAAAGAACCGAAACGGACAGCAAGAGCATTGAAAGGGCCTAAACTAAACAATTACATCTGATACCAGTATGATGACCGGTATTAATGTGAAAAAAAAATATCAAATTTGTCAAAGATGTGGAGTCATAAAAGATTTTATTATTAGATCACCTAAGCATTTTGGCCCTTTCAACCGTTTCGGTTATTTTCGTTTAGTTTATGTCTATTCTATTTTTAGATTCTGTCGATCGTCTTTATTTCGAGGAAAACGAAGAAAAGTGGGATATATAAACAGTGTCTGTATGTTATAATGATTTAAATTTATTTCAAATATCTTTTTACAACCTCTGTCAAATGCTCAGATTATAAAACATTGCCATTTGTTCACAAACTGGCCAAAACATATCCCTTTCGCGGCCGTGGATTTCATACCCCTGTTGAATGGAAAATTGGATATAAAATCATAAATAAGCAAGTAATTATACAAATTTTAATTGTGAGTACAGCATTTTACAAATATGATAATATAAGATTAAAAGAAATAAGTATCATGGACGCGTTTGAACAAATACAAGAAAACACTATAGCAGGCTCGGCTTTTTCAGCTCGGCTCGGCAGCTCGGCCGTGGCTTTCATACCCGACCATACCTAATTCATTTCTGTACCTTCACTGAGTTAAAAGTTAGCATATTTTGACACACATAAGGACCAGTCAATATGTATGTAACAGGTGAAAAAATGGAAATAACATTTTTCCCCGACCGGGGATCGAACCCGGTCCGCTGGACTCAAAGTCCTACACTCTACCACGTCGCTATAAAAGCCGGCTTGTACTGCACGGCAGTACAAGTGTATCATATACCTATACCCGTGGCATTCTCCCCCTCCAAATTGAAATTCGTCCCTGAATTTCTAGGAGTCCGAGAATCACGTGAAATGAGACTTGAGGAGTTTTATGCACACATGTGGGTTATTTACGGTGGGCGCCAAAGGGTACGTACAAACACCGGATCGGACCGGATCGGGCTCAATTACCGGATCGGACCGGATCGGACCCGGTTTTCTGTGCTATGGTCATTTTTTCTTCGATATTTTATTCTTTATGCACAGTTGGAAGAGGTTTACAGCATACAAAACTATTTTTACCTCACGCCTTCATTCCAATATAAAAAAAAACGGACCAAACATAACTCCACCCATATATATATAGCCAAACGGCTAATGTAGGCTATGCTAGGAGTCTGTAGCATTTGCATTAGGTTCGGATGACAAGCCAGCACCAAACAGCGGGACAACGTCGGACCGACAGCGATACGTTGTGACGTCGTATCGCCGTCGGCCAACACCGGACCGTTTTTTTTATTTTTGTTCACAAACATAGATTGTTGGTACTCGTTAGGCTTGCCTTGCTGAGGCGGTTCTAACAAGTTCCCCGATTCTAGAAATATGAAAAATATCAGAATTTTTATCTTATTTCTTCTTTTTTTTTCTTTTTTCTTTTTTTCTTACATTTCGTTGGTAAATTTTAATGTAAAAGCAAGAATCACATTACCAGTAATCAAACACAAAGTTCAAAAAGCTTATCAATCAATCTGTCAAGTGTCATCCAAAACACATATCACTTCTAATTGAATGATATGATGAGCTATTTTTTCTTCTTTTAATTAATGCTGGGGATTAAAATTAGTGATTGACTGATATATAGAAATGATGCTGCGAGTGATAAATTAATATAGTGATTGACTGATATATGTAAATTATGCTGCGAGTGAGGCAAAGTAGCGACGGAGTGATAGTATTGAATCCGCTAATGAAATAGCATCACATACATAATCAAAAAACTAAAACAGTATTAAAAATAACAACTAGAAGGAAAAAATCAAAAAAAAAAAAAAAAAAAAAAAAAAATCAAAATAATAGTCAAAATAGGGTCCGATCCGGTCCGATCCGGTAATTGAGCCCGATCCGGTCCGATCCGGTGTTTGTACGTACCGGGCGCCAAATTAAACATATGAAAAAATGGAAATAGCATTTTTCCCCGACCGGGGATCGAACCCGGTCTGCTGGACTCAAAGTCCTACACTCTACCACGTCGCTATAAAAGCCGGCTTGTACCGCAAGGCAGTACAAGTGTATCATATACCTATAACCGGTGACATGTAGAAAAAAAAAAAAAAGAATACAACCTGCAAGCACGATTATCATACTAATAGAAATATTTTGTATCTTCGGAAGATTGAACATGTTGGATTTTATACTTTCTTCACACCAACATGGCGTCCAGTGCTCAGAGCAACGATGCTGCTGAAGGAAAATCGTGCTCTGGAATTCCCAAAGCCGAGTTTCTCGTAAGAAACAATATGTTTCTATTTATATATGTGTCTGCTATAATCCTGAATAAAATCATGACGCATCGTTGTTTTTACTGCCACAATTTTATCACAAAATTTTGGGAGTATTTTTGTGGAGTCATAGCAAACCCGGCCTGGGTTTAGACATGTTGTTTGAATTAGATTATTGTCCCTTTTAATATGAAAATAGGCTTAGCCTAAATGCGACAGGCATATCTGTAGTCTCTTCAAAAGTCCTTCACAGCATCATTAAAGAATGAATATACCTAAAAATATATGTAAATCAATAATAAAAATAATCAGCAAAATATGTTTGTGACATTTTTGACACTCGTTTCTTCTCACATCATGATGCTTATTAGTGAGACCCAAATTTTGTGAATAGAGGTATAATCAAGTCTGCCCTAGTCAGTTCTGCCAACTTCCGATGACAACTTCTTCTGCTGAAAGTATATATCGTTGTAGCCCGGTTTCATGTATTTTCGTGTTACTAATGGTAAACAGTTTCAGCATATCTACTTACAGAGACAAATGCTGAAAATAATCCTGAAGTCATCTAAATTATTATCTGAGCATTCATTTTATGTATAAATAATATAGTTCTGTAGATTTGTTTTGTGAAAGCATTTGTGTAAACAAGCCAACCATATCGATGCCATTTTGAAACAAAAGTCATGTGACTTCCCGTTAATTAAGATTTCGGCGGGAAATTATCATGTGATTGTCATGTGATCTTTGCAATTTTTGGCCATTTTTAAAAACAAAGTACCGATGCCTTAGATTTGACATTTTTGTAAAAAACTAAGTTAGTCTTAGCTGTAAAAGTCAATTTAATAGATATAGGTGTAATTTTCATTCAGGACTGTTATCACTTTTGTCAAGATATTTCTTTTTCTAGGCGTAAATCACAAAACAACAGTGTATTTCTCAAAACAAACCTTGCTAACTAGAGCGTGACTTTGTATCTAAAATATCCAGCAGGTAGGTGGCGCTGCCATTTATTTTCCTGGAGAAATCAATTTAACGTGACATTGAATTTAACGCGAAAATACATGAAGGGAGTATATGTTACTTTTCCTTGATCATATTCTCTTCTAGAGCTCACTTCAAAGCGCGTTACAAGCTGTGCTCACTATAAGTAGTTTATGATCTGCTTGATATACCATTTCATCAGTTTTAACAGTTTAATATGTGTATTCTTAATATTTGGGAGGTCTTAATTGCTGAATAAATCTTTTCTTGTAGAATATCCAATAGTCTGACTAGATATGTAAGGCAGTGGCTAGTCGTCAGGTACCAGATGAGCAGCCTCAGTACTGATCCAACAAAGGTTATTGGTTATCCAGTACCTGAGGACTAGCCAAACCCAGCAAGAATAGCTATGCGTCTCGAAGTTTATTTTTGTTGGCGCACCTCAGGTATACCAGGAGCAATAAATGACTTAAAAAAAGGCGCTTTACTTGCATAATAGTGCTGAAGCACATGTTGGATGGCCAAAGGCTGTTGCGTGCTGTGCACGCCAGACACTATATAGAGAGACGCACATCAGCATGTTGATCTTAAAAAGCCAATAAAAAGCAAACAAAGTGAATTTGCCATGTGTTTTTCATGTTAATATCTTTGGTATGCAATATCGCAAGTAGTTAATTCTTAAACTTGAGCAGAAACTGTTCAGTGGTATCCATTTTAAAATAGAAGTCAGCAGTTTTCTGAGATCATTTGCAGTGCTCCAGCTAGGATTTAAGAGCAGAGGGCTGCTGAGTAGGGCAATCTTTGCGCGATATTACAAGAATGAGACCATCATGTGTCATGTGATGTGCTTAGTATCAAGACTTGTTACAAAATATAATCCATTTCTCAATAAATGCCGAACTAGAATACACACAAGGCTGGCCTTTGAACATTGAAAACTTTTTATACCCCGCCACTCAATAGTGGTGGGGTATTATGGTTTCACGTTGGTAGTCTGTGTGTCCATCCATCCGTTTTTCATTTCCAGATGATAACTTGAGTAAACATCAATGGATTTTCACCAAACTTGGTATGTGCATTGATATTGTGGAGGTCTGGTTTGGGATTGCTAATGGGCAAATTTCGTCAAATTTTTACGGAGTTATCTGCCCGAGACACGCCCATATTTTCATTTCCAGATGATAACTTGAGTAAATAACAAGGGATTTTAACCAAACTTGCTGTATGCATTGACCTTAAGGAGATCTGTTTTGGAATTGCTAATGGGCAAATTTTTTCAAATTTTTACGGAGTTAAGCTCGAGACACGCCCATATTTTCATTTTTGGCCGAGTAAATAACAAGGCCTTTTAACCAAACTTGCTATATGCATTGATATTATCAAGATCTGGTTTAGGATTGTTATCTGTCCATTGATATTATCAAGATCTGGTTTAGGATTGTTATCTGTCCCTTCGTCATTTTCTTTCCTGACATTTTCGCAGCAATAACTTTAATACATAAACAAATAATTGCTATGGCGGGGTATTATGCTTGTGGTGCTTTTATTTAATTTTGGTCCAATTTTTTGCATTTTTCACCAAAATGTAGGGTTTTATGTCCTGAGTTGAAATAAGGCAGAATGCAGCTTAAAAAGGGCAGGGGGTAGGGGCAGGAGAAGGCAAGGGGGCGGGAAGCCTGCCCCTCTGTATAGGGCTAGCTGGAGCACTGATGTGACTATGTTTTGACACATGTCCGCATATAACCAAACTAAGCGATTTGATTGATAGTGACATACCCAAGCTGTAGACGAGCAATAGTGGAATGGCTGATCAGACTGCTCCTCTGATCTGAGTCTGCACTGTCTGTCTATGAAATTTCATTACGAACTTCTGTGTACGAAATTTAGGCATTTACCGAACTTTTTTTCAGGAAGATGTTGAAAGTTTTATGAAGAAAGAGGATGAGAATGCAGAGTCTGTTCTGAGAAAGTTAGATGAGCAGCATAATAAATACAAGTTTATGGAATACAATTTAACTACGAAGAAAGCAAGGTTAAAACTCCATCCATTTATCCTAGACCTGCATTTATTGCATGTTCTTGGACATTATTTTCTGACTTTTTATAAGACGGCTATCCAGATAAACTTTTTCTTATTACTCTATGAAAACATGAGCCACATTGTGGTAAAAGAGCGGTTATAGCATATATGCGAACAGCAAAGGTTCTAGGGAGCCTGTGCTTTGGCACAGTAATGCCAGAACTTATGTTGTTCTCTCACATAAGTGGTAGGCCAAATGGAAATCAGCCAAAGAATTAGATCAGGGGTCATCCTAGAGGGCTTTTGGGAGCAATAGTCTCCCTAAGCTGGCTGACCTCCCCATCTTGAGCTTAGAAGTGAATATGTATAGAATATATAGGGAAATTCAAAATTTGGACCAAAACCTCCCTGAAATCCTGAAATTGTCGCAAAACTTCTCCCTCTCTGAAAGCTCTAGGATGACCCCTGTTAGATGTAGCCTTGCTGAGGGGCTGAGCATGCACACCCAAAGATTGATTGACAGAACGTCCAAAGAGCCGTTTTCTTGCTGCACAACTTACATGTTGTTAGTACCAATTAGAAGCGTCTCCATGAAAAGGAGAAACAAGACATCAATGGCTCGAACATCTTTAGGACCGTGGAAATTTGTTCTGATATGGGTAGTTTGAGCCACAGGGTTAATCATGGTGCCAGGTCAGGAAGTGAATGACGATAATTTAGTGAAATCTTTTTGACCTTCTACACAATAATGGTATGTTGGATATACTCATTAGAATTGCTTTGATGAGGCAATTCTAATGAGTAAATACAACATACAATTTCATGATAAGATAAGAAAATTTCCTCAAATATTTGTTTTCTTGAGTTATTGGAAGAATTTTGTAGGGACTCAAAACCGAGTTCAAACTAGCCATGGTAAACGAGCCATACATTGTTTGAGCTATTGAGGTTCGACCATACTTATTGTTGAAAACAGAAGCGATAACGCCTTACCTAGAGCTGCTAACAGCTATAGTACACTTTGACATCATTGTATAGGAGGGATTGGGATGAAATATTCAAGGTTTTGATAAGTTTTGTATTTTCATTATGAATGGAAGGTTGAAAGCAAATTACAATCAGCCCATCCTGATGTAACTTTGATAAGCCTGTGAAATTTAGGTTAGTGAAGGGCTAGAGTTTGGTAAGTATTAAGTTTGGGCTCCTTGTTGGATAAAGATCAAGTGTTAATTTAGAGTGAGTTTAGGTTCCAGTGTTATGCCTCTTTTTCAAGAATAAAATGCAGTTTTTGTTGTACATGGGCCCGGTTGTTCAAATTTAGTGTTAGCTCAAAAAAAGTTGTTAGCTAATGTGGCGTTAAAATTTCTGTCTTGAAACACGGCAGATACATTGATATTCTTTGCTGAAAAAATGTGAGTAGCTTTTATGTGGCAAAAGCTACTTTTGCTACTCACTTTTTTGCAGCAAAACTATTGATGTATTTGAAAATACCTTAGCTACAATGGCTAAGGAGTTTGTCATTAACAAGCTCATTAAACTAATGATGCTTTGAACAACTGGGTCCTGTTTGCTAAAACAGGTGTGATATAGGTATCTGGTTTTCTCTTTGTCTGTCCATCAACATTTGCAACATTTCTGAATAACTATTACCCCTGCAATCATTTTACCTGGCATACAGTCTCCTTCTAACAAGGAGTCAAATGATACTGCGTCATTATATGACTACGATCCTCTTTTCATGGTTTAATGACTTTTGGATTATTCAAACTCCATTTCTGATTAACTGTAATACCTACAGTCATCTAACATGGCATGTTCTATCTCTTTTACATGGATTGGAACAATGAAGTGTCATTTATGACTGTAACCTATGTTTTATTTTATAAATTTATACCCCGCCACACGATAGTGATGGGGTATTATTGTTTCATCTTGGAAGTCCGTGTGTCTGTCATACATCTGTCCATTCGTATTTCGTTTCTGGAGAATAACTTGAGTAAATATCAGTGATTTCCTCCAAACTTGTTACGTGCATTGATATTGTGGAGATCTGGTTTGGGATTGCTAATGGGCAAATTTTATCAATTTTTGACAGAGTTATCTGCTCCCCACACATCCATATTTTGTTTCAGGATGATAACTTGAATGAATTTCCACCAAATTTGGTATGTGCATTGATATTGTGGAGATCTGGTTTGATAGGTTTAGGATTGCTTATGGGCTAATTTCATAATTTTTTTTTTATTTTTTTCAATTTTTGACAGAGTTATCTGCCCACCACGAGGTCTGTTTTTTTTTTCATTTCTGGATGTTAACTTGAGTAAAATCAATAGATTTTCACCAAACTTGGTATGTGTATTTACATTGTGGAGATCTGATTTGGTATTGCTAATGGGCAAATTTTGTCATGTTTTGATAGACTTATCTGCCTGCCACACGATAGTGGCAGGATATTATCGTTTCACGTTTTTATTTATGACTGAGTCATGACCCATATTTGCATCAACCCTAGCATTCAGTAGCAAGTTCCATTTCTGATTTTCTACATGGCCTACAGACATCTAACCTGGCATACATTTCCCTCACCTCACAGGGACACAAACACTGCTGCATCATTTTATGACCCAGTGACATTCTCATTCTTAAGTTTACACGAATATTTATCTGGTTTATAATACCAACAGGCACCTACTGTGGAATTATTGTAGTGTCAGATTATTAATATTCATGTTATTTGATGCTATTATTTATTAACCCTTGTCCTGCTGAACCCGGATATGCCCTGTCTTTGCAAACTGTAGATCCAGATCAGTTGGCTTCTTCAGAAGCCAACTGATCTGGATCTACACTGTTTGCCATTAAACATGTCAATTTATAGCAACAATCCAGATCAAGTAATCTGATTGGCTAAAACTAGAAGTGGGTGTGGCATCTTAATTTATTCAGCATGACAAAGGTTAAACATAAATGAGCCACAATGTCAGAAAACATACCTTGGGACATGTGCGCCAGGCCAAGATACAGATCAGCATGTTTATTCACCCTGTCTGATCAGAATCTTCACTGGCCAGTTTTGGATAGCCAGGGATTCAAAATTTCTTCATATGGACAACTAAGACTCCGATAAGACTGCACAGAGGCGCAATCTGATCTGCATCTTTGTTGCGCACATGTCACAAGGTACTTTTTTCACATTCTGATATAAATGCTTTTTTCAGGTTAAAGGCACAGATTCCAGATATTAAAAAATCCTTAGATATTGTACATCATTTACAGTCTAAAAAGGTATGTTTCTCATAGCTGGAGATAAGGCACTATTTTTGACCATAGGCGACTGACAGTTTTCTTATTTCCCCATGAAAACATATCAATATGTTGTGGGTACTCAATATAAATGCCTCAGCAAGGCATTTCTTATGAGTACCCACAATGCAAGTTTTTGTGGAGAAATAAGAAAAAATATTATGCGGATATCCTGCCTTATCTAGAGCTACATGTATGTATCCGATATAAAGAATAAAAAAAAAAAAAGAAAAGAAAACCAAAAAAAAAAATCCTTAAGTATAAAAGTATATTGCATCTACCTACGATAAGGCTGGCACGATTAATCGGATAATCTATTAATTGATCGATAAATTCCACAAAAATGATTATCAGTACTGATTTGCTAATAGTTGATCATTTGATTTCTGTGTTTGTTACTTTATCATATTTACTCTTAGTATTCAGACACCTCAACTCCTTACCATACATAATCTAAAATTTGAACAAGTACAATTTACTACCCATTGTTGTGTCTAAAAATAACTGGATGGGTGGCAAACAGTGTAGACCCTGATGAGACGCCGCATTTGCGGCATCTCATCAGGGTCTTCATTATTTGCTCAGGCCTGTCTGGCCGAATATATGCAATAAAGTATAATATATGGTAAGAGTCATGCTCGGGTAAAATTACGACCAAATCTTCAGTGAATACTAATCGATTATCGATCACAATGGCAGGACTGATAATCGATTATCTTTTCAGCTATGATTAGCCTGCCTTAACGTACGATCCACTATAAAAATGGTGGCCTTGGATTGTATGAAATATCTTTAAATATCAGTCATCAGAGGTCTTGTTAAGGAGGACTATTGATGATGATTTGGGGACATTTTTCTCCAGTTCTCAAAAAACACATGTTGACATGTGGGTACTCATTAGAAGTGCCTCACTGAGATGTTTCTAATGAGTACTCACAAACCACAACATATGTTTTTATGGAGGAATAAGCAAAAGTATCCCAGAATTATCACCAAATACCCCTCCTGATCAGATCCTCTGATCATAATTTGCAGACTGTAGAAATATAAGAACTCTTTATTATATATATCTGAAACCAATTTTTGCCACTACCATAGCAACAGATAAGGCGCTTTTTTCATCAAAAAAATGCTGATATCTTATTCCTCCAGAAACACATATGTTGTGGGTACTCATAAGAAGCACCTCGGCAAGGCGCTTCTAATGAGTACCCACAACATATGTTTTCGTTGAGAAATAAGAAAAATATTATGTGGATACCCCCTCTTATCTGTAGCTATGACTACTGGTGTCAGCATATACCTATACATTTTCTGGAGTGCTGATGAGTCCAGCATAATGCTGCATGACTGAAACCTTGTGGTTGGCTAAATACTTTTGTCACCAGAATATTTGTCATTCTCACTTTGTATAGCAGATTGCTGTTATCATTTATCTTGTTTTTATTATACAGGACTCACCAGAGGCCATAGAAACTAGGTTTTTATTATCGGACCAGGTCTATGCTAAAGCTAAAATACCACCAACAGATAAAGTCTGTCTTTGGTTAGGGGTAAGTTTTCATTTTATCTTCCCTGGTAATTACACTTCAACCTCTTTATAACGCAGTTAGTTATAACATGGTTTTGGATATAAAACGGTTCAAAGATGGATCCCAAAAATGTATAGATTATATTGAAAAATGACCATAACCAAATGTTACAGTATACATTCAAGTTTACATGCAAGTTTACCTGCATATTTATATTCACATTTACGTCCAGGTTGTTCATAACTTTGATACCTTTTATGCTACAAAGTTGAAATTTGATATGATACTTACCCATACAAGACCTTAGACTTCATGGTAGAGTTGCCCCTGGGCGGGGCCAGGAGTCAGAATGTATAGCAGTTCATATTGAGCACATGCAAAATGGCAATAGAATCATAAGTCTGGTACCATTACTTGCCCTAGAAAGTTAGAAACTGAGTATAATGATCACAGATGAAATAGTTTGTATATTATACAGAGACCATGGTTTGGAAACTTGGTCATGCTAGGGATGGACCCAACACGGGTGCAGAATGTATAACAGGTCATACTGAACACATGCGAAAGGCAATAGAATTATAAGTCTGGTACCATTACTTGCCCTAGAAAGTTAGAAATTCAATATAATGATCACAGATGAAATAGTTTATAAAGAGACCAGGGTTTGGAAATTTGATCATGCTAGGGGTGGGGCTGTGGGGTGGAGCCAAAGGAAAGAGCCATATGGGCAAAGGCCATAGGGCAAGGCATTTTTTGTACTTTGGACACGTCTAGTTTCTTTCGTTGTGGCTCATTTTATTTTCAATGCAAGAAAAGGACCCTTATGTCACCTTTGAGCTATGCAGACCTAGATCTGTGTTAGGACATTTTCACTTTGTCAATACATCATAGCTCTTGATAAGGGCTTTTTTTTTCAACCAAAAAAGTATTGATATGAGGGCGTGTCAATAAATAACCAGCCTATCCCATTTCAGATGGACTGAGACAGTCACGATTTTCATGCTTTGTTTCAATATATGTTTTATACATGGGTACAAAATTGCACACGTATCGAGTCATTCTTTAATAAGATATTGAATGTCAAACACGGCTAGTGATGCAAAGGCATGTTTTTCATCTAAAGTTGAATACCGTGCTGTAATTCGGTACTTGTGTTTAAAAGGTAAAACAGGCAAGGAAATACACGGCGAGTTAGCCGATGTTTATGAGTCTTCTGCACCATCTTATGCTCAGGTTAAATCCTGGGTAGGGGAATTCAAATGTGGTAGAATGTAGAAGATGGAGCCAGGTCTAGATGCCACTGACGAAGAAATGTGTAAGAAAGTTCGGGATCTGGTATACTCTGATAGGCGAATTCAGGTGGAAGAAATAGCGCAGGCATTAGGCATTTCACATGGTAGCGTTTCAACAATCTTACATGATCGTTTAGGTATGCGCAAACTAACAGCCTAACAGCCCGTTGGGTCCCCAAATATCTTAGCGATGAGCAAATGGCAACCAGAGCATCAGTATGCAGCGCCTTGTTGAAGCGTTTTAGGTCAAAAGATGATTTTCTTTTGCGTCTGGTGACTGTAGATGAGACTTGGGTTCATTATTATGAGCCAGAGGATAAAGCTTAGTCATCAATGGGTAGGGCCTGGGTCCCCGAGGCCAAAGAAGTTCAAGACGCAACCATCTGCTGGCAAGGTGATGGCCACAGTATTTTGGGACGCAAAAGGCGTTATTATGTTGGACTTTTTACCCAAGAGAAATACAATAACTGGAGTGTACTATGCAAACTTGTTAGACCAGCTGAGAACCGCCATCGGTGAAAAACACTGAAGTAAAGTCTCTAAAGGTGTTTTGCTGCAACAGGACAACGCGAGAGTCCACACTTGCAAAGTTGCAATGGATGCTGTAGAGCAAAATAGGCATGATTTAATACCACATCCTGCCTATTCACCTGACCTAGCAACTTCTTCCTATTCCCAAACTTGAAAAAGGATATCCATGGACTTCATTTCCGGTCTGATGAAGAAGTCCTGACAGCAGTTGAGGAGTGGGTCAATGGAAAGGACCCTGACTTTTTCAGTTCTGGGCTGATGGCACTTGAACACCGTTGGTCTAAGTGCATCACACTAGAGGGCAATTACATCGAAAAAGAAGAGGTGGATCTCAACAGGAAATAAGTTAGGCTGGTTACTTATTGACTCACCCTCATATTTTTCTTATTTCTCCATAAAAACATATGTTGTACCCACAACATATGTTTTCATGGAGAAATATGAAAAATATTATCTGAATACCGACTCTTATCTAGAGCTATGATCTATGATACATTCTATAGTATGCATTGATTTTATAAGCCTGCAGCAGCTGAACCAATCTGGCTGCATGAGTGCACATGCTAATCTAGGCCTTCATTGGCCACTTCAGGTAAATAGATACACCAGCGGTTTTGTGCTTATTTTGCAAAGAAGAAAACTTTTGCAGACAGGAAAATGTCTCGCTAGTATTTGAAACCTTAAAAAAAGTAGGGTTACTCTTAAAGGAAAGAATTTGCTCCCGTGGAGGGAGCAAATTCTTTCTTTTAAGAGAAGCCCCCAGGATAATTGGAGGCAAGCATTTCTTTATTGTAGTTTTTCCCTGGCTACATAGGCCTAGATAAGAGTGGATATCAGATTAATATTTTTCTTATTTCTCCGCGAAAAGCCAGCCTCGGTGGCTCAGTTGGATGCGCCGTCCGACTGGAGACCAGGAGGTCGCAGGTTCAACCCCAGCCAAGGTCGGCAACATTCTTTCGTCGAGATTGATCGTGAAATATTTTCTACGGTCATTCTCTTCCTTCCGCTGATTCAAGAAGGGCAGTTGTCAGTTTCTAGCGATTGAATGTGCACAATACTGGTTAACCGCTTAGAGGACTAAGCCTGCCCAGTAAATGCGTGTCTAAGTAAACTGACCGCGCTCGACATGACCCCATTGGGTTGACTGGGCCGTAAAACCTCAACACAAACAAACACAAACAAATCTCCGCGAAAACATATCTTGTGGGTACTAATTAGAAGTGCTTTGGTGAGACACTTCTAATGAGTACCACATCATATGATTTCATGGAGAAATAAGAAAAATATCAACACTTTTGGATTGATTAAATAGAGTTGTGCCGGGTAGCAAATCTGTTCACCTTAATGGACTTTTTCTTTCTTGTGTACTATTTTGTGCCAAAACAGTGTTATGGGGAAAAAATCAAAGCACTGATAGCACTGGTAGTTGATTGTTTCTGAGTGCAGGCTTAGAAAATGGTCCTGAACAGGAACTTAAGCCTGTTTTATGTAACCCTCAACTTCCTGTAATTTAAGCGAACAGTGCAGATCCTGATCAGACGCCTCATTCTGCGGTATCTGATCTGGGTATGCACTGTTTGCCAATGTCCAAGCACTAAGCAGTCCAGGTTTTACACATAACTCTCTTTACACAGCACTCTGATGTCACAGCAACAAGAATAGTGAGCCTATCAATAACCATTACCTGTATTCATTGGTCAATGATAATCATATGGATAACAATGTTAAGGAAATTTTGTTGTATGATAATTTTCCTAAACTTTCGTACACCTAAGTTGTTGACAAAATGGCTTATGTAAACAGTGCAGACCAAGATCAGACTGCTCCCAAAGGAGCAGTCTGATCATGGTCTACACTGTTTGCTATTCCACTAAGTATTTTAAGAAACAGCTGAAATTTTAGGACATTTACCGAAATTACCATATGTATATTTTGGCTCGATTGTAAATTATCGACCCAAATATGGGCCTAACGGGTGTCCTGTAAAATCATTTAGAATATGTCTTCTCTTTTCAGGCAAATGTAATGTTAGAGTATAATTTAGATGATGCTCAAGCATTACTTTCTAAAAATGAAGATGCTGCGAGTAAAAGTTTAAACCAAGTGGAAGAAGAACTTAGCTATATAACTGATCAAACTACTACTCTAGAAGTCAGTATCCTTTTCTTGAGTGCATAGCAAACAGCTATAGGTTGTATGAATTGGAACAGGGGTCATGCTAGAGGGCAATTTGGGAGAAAAAGTCTCCCTAAGCTGGCTGACTTCACCCTATCTTGAGCTAGGAGAAGTGAAATTGTATAGAATGTATAGGGAAATCCAAAATTTGGACCAAAACTTATCCCTGAAATCCTGAAATTGTCTCAAAACTTCTCCCTCTCAGAAAGCTCTAGGATGACCCCTGTGGAATGTATATTTGAACAAAGGGTTTGTTCAGGATGAGCATTTGATGATAATTCTGGGGTAATTTTTCTTATTTCTCCATAAAAACGTGCATTGTAGGTACTCATTAGAAGTGCCTCAGTACTTCAGATGAGCACCCACTTGTTTTATGGAGACACTGAGGCACTTCTAATGAGTACCCTCAATAGGTTGTTTTTTTTTATGGAGAACTGGAGAAAATGATCTCAAAATTATCACTAAATCTCTGGACCCAGTTGTTCGAAACTAAGGATGTTGTTAGTTAACCTATCGTTAAAACTTAGATCATTAAATATAGCAAATACGCCAATATTTTCTGCTGAAAAATGTGAGTAGCTTTTGCATTCGCAAAAGGTGCTCACATTTTTTCAGCAAAAATACCTGTGAATTAAATATTGTACTTATTAGAACAGTTAACATTTTGACCACTAATGAGCTTGTTAAGCTAATGATACTTTTAACAACTGGGCCCTGCTATTTGAAGCATCTGGCTGGCAGAGTAATTAGTGCACATGACTTCAGATCACAGGTTACAGGGTTTGAATCCTGTTGAAGGCAGAATTCAGTTCATGACTGTACGGTGCTTCAGTGACAGAGCCTTTTATTGGCATCCTTCCATCCTCTTGATATGACTTAGATAATTTCGAAAGGGATATAAAACACCAAATCATCATCATCATTCTATTCCGCTTGAAGTAAGTTTCCTGTTGGTGTCACAAAACTGTTTGCAGCCTAGCAAGATCTTTATTCTATGGTACCCTGGAATCTCTTTATATGACGGTTTATTATAAGACAGTTTCGGATGTAAGAGTCTTTAAAGGTAGACTCCAAAGTGCTGTATCCAAACAAAAATGTATACCCGGTAGATTATATTGGAAAAAAAAATGACCATAAATGGTCTTTTTTCTATATATTCTATACATGTTTGCTTTTTATCCAAACTGTATGCAAACAAAAATGTACAGAATATATAGGAAAACAAATGTGTTTGTTTGTTTGTGTTGAGGTTTTACGGCCCAGTCGAGCGTGGTCAGTTTACCTAACCACACGTTACTGGGCAGGCTTAGTCCTCTAAGCGGTTAACCAGTATTGTGCACATTCTTTGGCTAGAAACTGACAACTGCCCTTCTTGAATCAGCGGAAGGGAGAGAATGACCATAGAAAATATTTCATGATCAATTTCCACGAAAGAATGTTGCCAACCTTGGCGGGGGTTGGACCCGCGGCCTCCTGGTCTCCAGTCGAACGGCGCATCCAACTGAGCCACCGAGGCCAACAGATGTGTTTGGTCATATTTCTATATAATATCTACCTTTTTGTTTGGATACAACAGGTTGTTTAGCAAACACAGGTTTTGCTTTGGATTCCAGCAACAATGTTGTAATTGTCAATGAAAGTATGTGTTTATAGTTTTCCCACTGAAAATTTCCTTAACCAAGACTAGATATGGCAAGGGTTTATAACTGGGATGTGAAGAGACGGCAAGCAGAACAAGGGACAAAGTCATAGCATTTATATTTATTTCCACTTTCTTCACATTGTGTTGTGTTCTGAAAATAAGGTCATTGAATTACCACTCCCACGATTGACTGCAATGTATGCAGGGGCGACTTACCAAGGAGACAGAGACAAATACAGTGACAAGACATATTCAGGCAGTGTCAAGTTCCATAACTTTAGACAAAAGAGTAGCCAGACAAATATTTTTTTTTATTTCTCCACGAAACTCTACATTGTGGGTACTCATAAGAAGACTCTCAGTGAGGGCTTATGAGTACCACAACATTAAGTTTTTGTTAAGAAACAAGAAAAATATCCGTACTTTTTGGCTGAATAAAAGCATTTTGCGTAATCAAGAAGTTAAAGGGACATTGTAATCTTCACAATTTGCATTAACGCAGTCTAATGGAGGTTACCATAATAACTCAAATTATTGGGACATATAGGCCTTTGCAAACAGTGTGGACCCAGATCAGACGCCGCAGAATGCGGTGTCTGATCTGGGTCCACACTGTTTGCCATACATACAGCAGTATTTTAGACACATCAGCAGGTAGTAGAATGGACTATTTCGAATTTAGGACAAGTATGGTAAGTAGATAAGGTGTCCCAATACTTAAGGTAAATACTGTAATCATTGCTGTAGATCAGAGGAGTGCCTGTATAGATAGCTTTCTTATTTGTCTATGAAATATATGTTGTGGGTACTCATTAGAGTACCGACAACATGTTTTCTGGGACAGATAATAAAAATATCAATACTTTTTGGTTGATAAAAGTAAAAACAATGCAGACTTACAAAGTTTGAAAGGATACCATGGTTTTCAAAATTAGCATTTATGCCCGCTGATGGATTTTAATCATAGCTCTAGATAAACGGGGTATCCAGATAAATTTTTCTAATCTCCAGAAAAATGTTGTGGGTACTCATAAAGAGAGCGTAACTGAGGTGCTTCTAATGAGTACTTATCATATGTTTTTTATGACAAGTGAGAAAAATACCAGTATTTATTGACCAAACAAACAAACAAACAACCTTATCTGGAGGTATGGGTTAATACTGTAGTGATTACCAAACCAAATCATATTGTTGTTTTTTTTCTTCATGAATGTTCCTTCATGAAAATATGTTGTGGTTATCCCTGCATTTTTTGAAGAAAAAGAGGGGACATTGTGATACCCCAGTCTATCTGTAATATCACACCATTGCTCCTAGACCATTTAAGCTAGAATCTTGAAACTTTCACAGGCGATAGCACTATGGATGAGGACATTTGGAATTTTGATGTAGCCCCAGGGGGTAGGGCCAGGGGAGTTGTGGCCCTCGAAGGATCCAAAATCCATTTCGTACAAACATAGTCATGTTGCATATCAAATCAAAGGTAGTGAAGAGTAGAATACAGTCGTGCAAATATTTTGCCTCGGGGGCATGTCTGGGGGTCACCAGAGGTTGAAAAATAGGATTTTGGTTCCTTTTCTTTTTGACAGGTTTTTCAAAAAATCCGTCCTTTGAAAAAGCTATGTCCAGGCTGGCGGCGGGTGGGCAGGCGTGTGGGCGTCGTCCCAGGTTAACCTTTTTTCATAGTTATATGTTACCTTTATTCTTCAGTGGATTGCTTTCATATTTGATATAGGGGATGAAGAGGAGGACCAGTTGGTGTTTCCTATGCAAGAGAGACAACTCTCACTTTCCATAATGCTGTTAGGCGTTTTTCTTGTTTGAATGTCACATGACTTCTCATAGGCTTTTTGAGCTAGAACCTTGAAACTGTCACAGGTAATAGCCCTATGGATGAGGATTCAAGGAGCACATTTAGAATTTTGATGTGCGCAGAGATATGCAATGGCGCTGGCGCAGGGATATGCAATGGTGCCCCATTGACTTGCACTAGTTACATATTTTTTTTTTTTTATTATTATTATCATTTTATTGAGACAGTTCTAATGAGTACCACAACATGTTTTTATGGAGAAGTAGAATTATATTATTACACCAAAACTTCTTTATAACACAATTACTGAGATCCAAAGCAAAAACCGTGTAAGCTAAACAATCATGTTCTATCCAAACAAAAATGTATAGATTATATAGAAAAATGACCATAAATGGTCAATAGAAAAATGACCATAAATAGTCATTTTCCAAAACATGTATAGATTATATAGAAGAATGACCATTTATGGTCATTTTTCTATATAATCTATACATTTTTGTTTGGGTATAACATTATTTGGGGTCCATGTAATAACACTTTAACTGGGATAAAAAGCAAAAACTGTGTTAGCTAAAGAACAATGTTATATATCCAAACAAAAATGTATAGATTATATAGAAAAATGACCATAAAAGGTCATTTTCCTATATAATTATACATTTTTGTTTGCGTATAACATTTTTTGTGGTCCATGCTTAAACCACGTTGTATCCAAAACCATGCTAAAATGAATTATGTTATAAAGAGGTCCCTGTGTATCTTGGTAATGTTCTTACCTGGCTGGACTGCTGTATTTACCAAAAAAAAAAAAAAAAAAAAAACGCAAACAGGAGGAGCAAATTCTTTCCCTTTAGAGTAGACCCCTTAATAGAAGGAAATAAAAAAGCAAGTTATAGAGGTAATCTCCCTTCTGCAAACTGAAAATAAATAACCAAGTGCATTCAATCCCCTTACATTTTAGGAAAAATATATTAAGGTATATTAGTGTCCAGTGTAGTTTGATCAGATCGCATCTTTGGAGACTGATCTGTAACATGGTACAGTATTATAAATCTATGTTTGTACAGGTTCTAATATGCCTCAGACTCTTTAACACTTTGTGTGCTGGGTAAAATTTTTCAGCAGACAGCATTTTGAAATATTTTTCTTACATTACAAAAACATGCCTAGTCAAATATATAGAACATTTCACCTCCAAAAACTGAAACTTTTCAGATAAAAACTCAGATTTTTTTTAATATTTCTGCTCAAAACATAGATTGATGAGGCGGTTCTAACAAATACCCACAATCTATGTTTTTGGGCAGAAATAAGAAAAATAATGTATGCCCCTCTAAACCCCAGCTTTACTATATATATATAAGTGGGATTTAAGGGGTCAGAATTATATAGGCATGATGTTTTCCTAGAAAATAGGATCTGACACTTAAGAGACAATTTGCATAAAGTGTCAGATCCTATTTTCTAGGAAAAATAAGAAATATATCATTTTCTTATTTTCCCTAGAAACTGGGATCTGATACTTCATGCAAATTGTCTCCTTAGGAGACAATTTGCATGAAGTATCAGATCCTAGTTTCTAGGAAAAATAAGAAAAAAATCACCAATTTGTTGTCTGCTGAATCTGCCAATAGCAAGGTAAGTGTTAATGGTTGATGTACTGCTAAAGCTTGTGATAATTGTTTTATTCCAGAAATCATGTTGACACTATTGCTTACTTATCTATACATAATGTTTTAGCCATGCCATGCGGATCAGATGCTTATCATCCGAGGACTTGCTAAGATGGAGTATTGGGTGATTATTTTAAGATAAATTTTCTTATTTCTCCATAAAATCATATGTTGTGGGTACTCATTAGAAGCGCCTTGACAAGGCACTTCCGAATTGTCAGAGTACTCATAACAAATGTTTTTGTGAAGAATTGGAGAAAATTATGCCATAATTATCTGTAGATTCTTTTTCTGTACAAGTATTCCATTATCCCAGCTAGCATTCTTTATAAATCTACAGCGGGCCGTTATCAGCTACTCTGACGGGCTGAAAACGGCCTGCTATAGATTTATAAAGAATGCTTACTGGGATCATGTACATGACAAGAAAGACCTAGATCAATCTGCACATTTACACAATCTAATCAGGACCTTTATTGTCTGCTTGCTGAATCACTGGATCATAGATCCATATAAGGTGATAATTTCAAGGTCTAGATAAGAGTTAGTATCAGGTAAATAGTTTTCCTATTTCTCGACGAAAACATATGTTGTGGGTACTCATTAGAAGTGCATCGGCTAGGTGCGTCTAATGGCTACCCACAACATATGTTTTCATCAAGAAATAAGAAAAATATAGATACTTTTTGATTGAAAAAAGTGTTTTATCAAGTGCTATGAATTTAGGATAACTTTTGTTATTTTTGCACCAAAACATGTTTTTGTGCAAAAAAAAAACAAAAAAAAAAAACAAAAAAAAAAACGATCGTCTGAATACGTCCCTTATCTGGACCTGTGCTAGATACAGTAGAATATATTGACAGAAAGAAAGGCCCTGATAAGACTGGAGAAACACAAATAGGCATTATTATAGCTCTAGATAAGTTTTTTTTTTTTTTTTCAAGCAAAAAGTACTGATATTTATCATATACAGTCGACTCTTGTTATCTCGAATTCCAAGGGACTCTCTGAAACACTTCGAGATATCTGTCCCTCGAAATACCAAAGTTGCAGAAGTGAGGAAAACAAAATAAATCAAACAACCACATTTAACAAATGAATATGTAATTTAACTCCTGAAATTAGAGATATATTGAAAATATTGTGGAAAAGAGGAGAAATTGCTCCTTAGGAGTAATTTCTCCTCTTTTTCACAATATTTTGTTACCTGTTCTTAGATTTCCATGTTAAAACAGGGACCAGAATTTCACTTCGAGATAAGAGGTTATTCAAGGTCAAGATAACGAGAGTCAGCTATATGTCCATGAAAACGTGGGCACTCATTAGCAGTGCCTCGCTGGAGCGCTTCTAATGAGTACCCACAACATGTTTTCATGCAGAAATAAGAAAATGTTTACCTGATATCCCTCTTATCTAGAGCTATGGCATAATGCATAGCAACAGATAAGGCACTTTTTTCATCCGAAAACTGCTGATATCTTTCTTACTTCTCCACGAAAACATATGTTGTGGGTACTCATTAGAAGCGCCTCGGCGAGGCGCTTCTAATGAGTACCCACAACATATGTTTTCGTGGAGAAATAAGAAAAATATTATGTGGATACCCCTCTTATCTAGAGCTATGGCATAATGAGGCAAGGTGACTCAGTCATATGCACCTCTGACTAATGAACAGGAGGCTGCGGGTTCGATCCTTGCTGGGTCTGGCAACATTCGTTCATGAAATATTTTCTATGATCGTGCTGTCCCTTCAGCTGATTCAAGAAGGGAAGTTGTCAGTTTCTGGTGAAAGAATGTGCACAAGACGAAGTACTGTTTAACTGCTCAGAGGACTAAGCCTGCCCAGGAAAAGTGTGGTTAGGTAAACTGACTGACTCGACATGACACTAATTGGTTAACTTGGCCATAAAACCTCAACACAAACAAACATAATGACTGTTTATCTCATGCTGTGGCTTACTTGAACTGCTCACCTCACTTTGTGAGAAATGATGATAGAATTTCATGCTGCATCATAACTCAGCTGACGTATGTAAATAAATGTTTTTTAAAGTCATTCATTCTTTTTCAAAAACTTTATTTGGGACGAGCCATGTGAAAATGTGCTTCTGGGGCAAACACAGACAGCAAAGACCCAGATCATCATGCTCATTTGGGTTACGGCATGTGAAAATGTGCCTTCAAGGCATATGCAGATAGCAAAGGCCCTGATCAGACTGCGCATCCACGCAGTCTGACCAGGGCCCATGCTGTCTGCTTAATACAGAATCAGTGGATATTGTAGAATATATTAGCTGTATAGCAAAGACCCATACTGGACAGGGCTGCCTCACTGTCTGATCTGGACCTCTATTGTTAGCATATGTTCAGGGTTGGACTTGATTTGCTGTCTTCTGGGTCTTCCGGGATATCAGGAAGGCCCTCTATAAATCAAGTGATTTTGGACAGAAAGAATCTTGCGGGATAATAATACTGCAAAAATGTTCTTAAAACATAATTTTATGTCATAATAATAACATTTAATAAATAATTCTCATTAAAATATAACAAAATATATTAAAATGAAAGCTAAGGAAAAACATATTGCTAAAATATGTGTAGGTGCACTGTACTTACTGTTGAAAAACATTCCTGCGAAGTGATTTTGGCTGAAACTGTTTATAGTGAATAACCCAAGATTTATTTTAAAATCAAAAGAACAGAGATGCCTACTTCTTTTATGACTTCCTGTGTTCTTTTGAATTAAATGTGTCAAGATTCTGTTCAACGTTATAAAAATGAAATGCATCTGACAAATTTTCTGCTCCTGTCCACCATATTGAATCACCTGGTCCTCCCAATTACCCCGCCTTTTCAAAAGCAGGTTTGAAAGAGCATTCCAGACGCTCTTCAGCACTACCTGATTTACAATTCTCTACATCAGAAGATTCTGGAAGACTTATCGAGCACAATCCAGGAGTCATCTTTTTCTCATGATTTAGCTCATTTTATTTCCACAATTGTCTGTACAGATACACTTCAACCTCTGTATAACATGGTTCGTTATAACACGGTTTTGGATACAACACGGTTAAAGATGGATCCAAAAATGTATAGATTATATTGAAAAATGACCATAAATGGTCATTTTTCAATATAATCTATACATTTTTGTTTGGATATAACACGGTTGTTTAACTAACACGGTTTATGCTATGGACCCCAACAATAGTGTTATAAAGAGGTTGTGATGTATTGGTCAGCCAGATATTAAATCATGATGGTGTCACTTTGGACAAATTGTCTGACTGATTTCAACTGAACGTACATCATTTTACATGAATTTGGAGCTTGTGTTTATTGACAGTATCAATACCCTTAGAGTTCACTTCAGGACTGCTTACAGTAAATGTCCTAACATTTCGTAGATCAAAGTTTCTGACAAAATGGCATATGCAAACAATGCAGACCAGATAAGACTGCTCCAGAGCAGTCTGATCAGGGTCTACACTGTTTGCCATTCCACTAAGTATTTTCAGAAACAACAGCATAAAAAGAAAAAATTAGACCAAAAAAGTATGGAATAAAGTGTTCGAAATTTTAGGACTTTTACAACAATCACCAATAACTTTTCAGTGTGTTTGAATGGAATTCTGGTATAAATACCCATACGTACTCAGTAAGGAAAAGTCCATGTTAATATCTGTCTTATTTCTTTACATAAACTTGTGGGTACTCATTAAAAGTGTCTCATCTCGATGCTTCTAATGGCTATCCCCACAAAATATGCTTTCATGGAGAAATAAGAAAAAATATTTACCTGGCAACTAAGAAAAAATACTTACCTGGCAACTGCTCATTTCTTGAGCTGCAGTTAAGGTAACCCTTAAAGCGCCAGTCACAACTATTGTCGTCTGCGTTGTCTTCTGTCGGTTACTTTAAAAGTCATTTCTGCAAACAGTGTGGACCCAGATCAGACTGCTCCTTTAGGAGCAGTCTGATCTGGGTCCACACTATTTGCCTATATGCAAAAGTAGGTTTGAAAAGTTTGCAAGAATATTCAGCAGACAACATAAACAGACGACATTTTCAGATGCAGGTTTTCTTGGCGCTTTAAGGGTTAATAGTTCTTTTTAACATTAATAATCCTGACTGACTCCCATGCGTTTATTATTCCACATTCTGTATTTTAAAACTTGTTACACAAACCCATTTTTGTGGTGTAATTGTGGCCCTAAAAACAGCATTAATTAAAAAAACAAAAACAAAAAAAACTGACATTTTCATTTATATAGATCAGTCTTGTGACTAGAGGTTTGAAGAGGGGCAATATGTTTTTTTTATTTGTTTTCTATATTTTGCTTTATATAATGTTTAAAAAAGTCATTTTATACAAGAACAGTGATCAAATATTTTTTTATTGGCTTATTGGCTTTAACATATGCCGGCCTCGGTGGCTCAGTTGGATGCGCTGTCTGACTGGAGACCAGGAGGTCACGGGTTCAACCCCCCCGCAAGGTCGGCAACATTCTTTTGTGGAGATTGATCATGAAATATTTTCTATGGTCATCTTCCTTCCGCCGATTTAAGAAGGGCAGTTGTCAGTTTCTGGCGAAAGAATGTGCACAATACTGGTTAACCTCTTAGAGGACTAAGCCTGCCCAGTAAACGTGTGGTTAGGTAAACTGACCGCGCTCGACATGACCCTATTGGGTTGACTTGGCCGTAAAATCTCAACCCAAACAAACAAAACCTGCTCTTTTGGAATGCATTCGAATCCTTACCTCTGATCCTTGTAATTAAGGTGTTGAACTGAAGATTCCAGCCATGACCATTCAACGCTGCTGGATGAGTGGCAAACAGTGTAGACCCTGGTCAGATACTGAATTATTGGTTATCCTACTAGAAGAAAACTTCAAAACCGTTTTTCGCTGTGGATTGTAATATCATCATTATTCATAAGGCAATTTCTGTGCAATACAGTGTACATTGTCATATTCCACTACATATAAAAAATGCTTCACAGAAAAATCCTTCACTACATGTAAAAATCTTCTTGTACATAGAAAGAAAAGTACCATGATACATAGAAAAAATACCAGGTTTCATTTATGCATTTGACAGAGGCCTTAGTCCTTGTGATTTGTACCCTAAGTACTGTAATTATTTGGTAAACAGACTTGAGCAAATAGGGTAGAACCAGATCAGATGCTGCAGAGTGTCACTTCTGATCTGGGTTTACACTGTATGCCACTCATCCAGCAGTTTTTAGACACAACAATATGCAGTAAAATGGCTTTGTTAAAATTTTAGGATTAGTGTGGCAAAGAGTTAAATAGTATGAATATTTAGGATAAATACTTTGTGAACAGCGCATGACAACACCTACAAAATGGTAAGCGTGCCCAGCGAAGACTCAGATCAGTCTGGGCATCCACCAAGTCTAATCAGAGTTTGCTGTGCATTCAATGGGTAGCTAAGGACCCAAGCTTTCTTCATGCGGACACCAAAGACTGATCACACTGGGCAGATGCCCAGGCTGATCTGAGTCTTCACTGGGCGCACATACCATTTTGTAGGTTTTGTCGTTCGCTTGCTCATGTATCTTTCACGTATGGCTTGTATGATGCCTGACTGCATCTGAGTGATAATAGATCTGATTTGGGAGGTATAATAGAGTTACCATTCTTTTAACACTTAAAGGGAATCAATACACTCTCAGAGGAGGGGACTCTTTTAGAATTTTTTTATACAAAGTGTGTCCTTTTTAAGAAGCCAGCATTTGCAGTAGTGTATAGAGCAGTGAATACGGTGACAAGCACTTACCATCCTTGTCCTAAAGTTTGAAATAGTCCATTCTGCTACCTTGATGTGTCTAAAATATTGCTGTATGTATGGCAAACAGTGTAGACCCTGATCAGATGCCGCATTCTGTGGCATCTGATCTTGGTCTACACTGTTTGCAAGGGCATGTCTGTCCCAATGCTTAGGGTTATTACAATATACTTGTTTGTAACTCATCTAAAATGGGACAAAGTCATGCACATTTCAGTAATAATAAAATTAAATAGTAGAAATAAATTAATAGTTAACCACAACATACATCTTCCAAATTTATAGTATCTGCTGGTTTGATTCTATGAAGCAGCTGCCCTATTTACCCTAAATATTTGGACACCGTAACATTTTACCAAACTGTCCTAAAATAAAAACAATTCCCATCTTACTACTTGTTGACATTATGAAAAAAACGCCTATTCAAATATATTGAAAATTTCACCACCAAAAACTGAAAGTTTTCAGATAAAAAAATCTGACATTTTTCATATTTCTGCTCAAACCATAGATTGTGGGTACTCGTTAGAACTGCCTCGCCAAAGGGGTTTTAATGAGTACCCACAATCTATGTTTTTGAGCAGAAATAAAAATAATGTATACCCCTGTAAACCCCTCTTTTATTATATAAAAGTGGGGTTTAATTGGGTCAAAATTATGGTGGTATGTTTTCGTGATGACATGTCTCAAAACTGCATAATGGATGGAAGACGTGTGCAGCTGAGACACTAGATGTTATACAAGCAAATAGCTTAGCTGTAGATACCAGGATTACCATATATATCCTAAATATTGGGATACCTTAAATCCTTATCATACTTGGCCCTCATGTAAAATGTGAAAACAAGTCCATTTTACTACGAATTCTTGTATCTAAAGATCTCAAGATGAGTGGCAAACAGTGTAGATCCTGATCAGATTGTCTTACATGTGTATAAACTGTAAGGTCAGTCTGTATGTCCAGGCCCCAAGGTTATAAAACTTTTTTCCATGCTCAACTCAGCCGAGTATGAAATTTTCTCTGCTAATAAATATGAAAATGCCAACCATAGTTGGCATTTTCATATTTATTAGCAGAGAAATTTCCATGCTCAGCTATATTCAGCAAGAAGGAATTTGCAGTTGATAGTAATTTGAGATTTATTGGTGGGACAAATTTCATGCTTAGATGAGTTGAGCATGAAAAAAGTTTTGATACCTCGGGGCCTGTTATGTAGCGGCAAAATGCTGTATTTGTGTAAATCACAGAGAGATTTCTCCTGCCCTAGTCTTCATTTCGGTTCACAGATTCACGAATGAAAGTGATTTTTTTTTTTTTTTGTAATAAACCTTTAAAAACATTCTCAAGTTGTTTTACTTAATCATTACCACTCACTGCGCAAATTCATCAGAATAATAAATTGATTTATGTCCCCGCCACCTACGGGAGAGGACACATCGATTTCGGTGTGGATCCCGTTGGCGTCGGCGTTCTTGTCTGTGCAATATCTTGTGAACCAGTGGTTAGATTCTTACCAAATTTTCATGGATATATAATTGGGACATTACAAAGAACTGATAGTTTTGGTGACCTTGACCTAATTTTCAAGCTCACAATAGTAGAAAAACTGAAAATTCACGGTTAGGGACATCTTTTTTTTCTGAAAACATCGTTACTAGTTTTATTTATTTATTTTTTTTTTTACAGAAAATAGTCTCTGACATTTCATGCAAAGTCTATTTTCAAAGTCTATTGTCTAGAAAAAATAAGAAAAATATTTCCAAATTGTCATCTGCTGAAAGTTTTATCCATCACTATGGATAAATTCTCCATCGAGATAGTTTCTGATGTATCCAGGCTCTAACCTAAAGTGTGTGGGGTGGGGATGACTTCTTTTATGGGGATGATCAGCGTGATAACAAGCACACTTCTGTTAGAGAAGAAGCGTCCTGGTCCCGAGGTTATTAAAACTTTTTTTCATGCTCAACTCAGCTGAGCATGAAATTTATTTTGTTTATAAATTTTAAAATACTGACAAAATTTTGAAACTTTTTCATGCTCAACTCAGCTGAGCAAGAGTTGAGCATGAAAAAAGTTTTAATTTTTTTGGTATTTTTATTTGATGACCAAGTGAAATTTCATGCTCAGTTGAGTTGAGCATGAAAAAAGTTTTATAACCTCGGGTCCAGGTGGCCGAGTGGCTAGCGCTCCCGACTTCGGATCACAAGGTCCCACGTTCGAATCCCGCTGGAGGCAGAGCTCAGTTCATGCCTTACGGAGCTTTATTGCACAAAACTTTTCATTATCGCCCTTCCATTGTCTCGATATGACTTAAATGATGTTGAAAATGGCGTAAAATACCAAATCACCGTCGTCATATCTGCGGTTTGGTGTTCGTTCTTTGTTGTTCGTCCCATACACCTTTGACTAAACACGGATTTTGTAAGTAGTCACTGAAATCCCTGATCGGACTGCATGGATGCGGAGTCAGATCTTGATCTTCCACATATATCTCAAATCACATTTTCACATGGTAAGACTCAGTTTTAATAGTAGCCAGTCTTGATGGCGGAGGGGTTAGTCTTACCTCGCAATCCCCTGCACATAAGTTCAAAGCCCATTGGCGGAGGCTCCTCCCTTCTGTCATGACTGTGTCAACTTTACCACCCTGGGTACGTTCAGCCACAAAATTGATATTTTCTTTTTTTCCAGAAAATAGGCTTTGGTTTTTTGTACAAATCGTTTCCTTACCGAGGAGACAATTTGCATGAATGGCAAATCCTGTTTTTCTGGGGAAAATAAAGTATTCAAAATGTAAACTGCTGAAAATTTTACCCAGCATGTTAACGTTAAGCCCCTTCCTCAGTATCCTGGGGGCTGGAGTCTCTTGTGTTTTGCACTACTGGCCTGTAAAGCTGGTATTGTTTATTCGAACCAGAATCTCTCAAGTCGGTAGTCGAATGAAGAGTCGAGTGATTAGCGCTCCTCACTTCGAATCATGAAGTTCCAGGTTCAAATCTCGCTACAGGCGGAAATCAACTCATGACTGATGGCCATAGCAACAGATAAGGCGCTTTGTTCATCTGAAAAATGCTGATATCTCTTATTTCTCAATAAAAACATATGTTGTGGGTACTCATTAGAAGCGCCTCGGCGAGGCGCTTGTAATGAGTACCCACAACATATATATTCGTTGAGAAATAAGAAAAATATGTGGATACCCCACCCCCCTTATCTGTAGCTGTGATGGCACTAGAATACCTAGCTCACGCATACACTGTGTGCCCTGGGTTGCGTATAAAGTGGCGAGAGAGCCGCATGATGATTTTTGGGACACTAAGCGTGCTTGGATGAAGATCTACATTGTTTGCCAATAAGTATCTTAGTAAACTACTGCATAAAAAAGCAAACTTAGACCAAAAAGTATGGAGTAAAGTATTCCAAATTGCAGGCCATTCATCGTAAAATCCCCAAACACTTCTGCGTCCATCACTAAGTACATGTCTTAGTTATACCATGGTTCGTGCGCATGTACGATGCGATAATGCACGAGCGTGAGCGAGTGCATTATCGCACGTACATGCGCAGAACCATGGTATAACTGAGTTATCACATTTGCATGCATGTAGACCATCTACATCGCGAGATATTTCAAGCTGAATGCTGGGAATTTAGGCCACTATGTGATAAGTATCTAAATGACTGGAGGAGCCTGGCAGAGTCAAATTGCATAAACATAGGTCTAGATAAGGGAGGTTATCCAGTAAATATTTTTCTTATTTCTCCATGAAAACATATGTTGTGGGTACTCATTAGATGCGCCTCGGCGAGGCGCTTCTAATGAGTACCCACAACATATGTTTTTGTGGAGAAATAAGAAAAATATCAATACTTTTGGATTGAAAAAAGCGCCTATACAATTGCTATGATAAAACAAAAGTAGAAACAAAGGAAACAAAAAAATCGAAGTAGTAGTAATAAAAATGATAATGACATTACGGTATTTGCCCTAAATATTCGGACAGACAATTCTGGGAAAACATTACAGACCCTGGTCTCGAGGTTATTAAACTTTTTTCATGCTTAACTCAACTGAGTATGAAATTTCACTTGGTCATAAAAATTAAAAATACCAAAAATTTAAAACTTTTTTCATGCTCAACTCAGCTGAGCTTGCTCAGCTGAGTTGAGCATGAAGGAAGTTTCAAAATTTTGTCAGTATTTTAAGATTGTTAAACAAAACAAGTTTCATGCTCACCTGAGTTGAGCATGAAAAAAATAACGTTGTATAACCTCGGGGTCTGATCAGACAGTGTTGGCGACTCATCCTGCGGTTTTTAGACGCATCAGCATATATTAAAATGGACCTGTTCAAATTTCAGGACGTGTGGTAATGAGTTAAGGTGTCCGAATACTAGGAGTAAATACGGTAATACTATTATTACTACTACTATTACTAAAATAATAATAATAGACGTCAATAATAATAAACAAAAAATAGATCAGGGATGGGTAACCTAGCGGATCTTGTGAACCTTAATCAGCTGGATAAATTAATCTTCTCAAACAAAAAACGACCTTTTGACACATGCGACCAACATGGACTCGGATCAGCACGCGCATTCGCGCAGTCTTGTCAGAAATTACGCTTGTTGCTAATATAATGTTTAGTTTTTAAACATTTTGTTAAGATCCTGATCCCACTGTGCGAATGCACAGGCTGATCTGGATCTATGCTGGTTGCCCATACACGTATCATTATGTTTTCATTCTTTTTTTGAGAAGCTCTGACAGATACATCAACCAACCAGATAACAGCTAAACCCGCACAGTGCCATCTCGAGGACTCGGATCAGCATGCTTCTTTAGGAATCGATAGAGCGAACAGTGAATACTCGGATCAGACAGAGCGGGATATTCAGACTGATCGCGGTCTTCGCTTTTCACCATTATGTTATTGTACCGTTTTTACCGTAAGTATTCGCACACCTTAACTCCTTACCATACTTGTCCTAAAACATGATGATGATGATGATTTGGTGTTTTACGTACCTCTCAAGAGTATTTAAGTCATATCGAGACGATGGTATGGTGATTATAAAAGGCTTTGTGCAAGGAAGCGCCTTAGAGTCGTAAGCTGAATCCTGCCTCTAGCGGGATTCCAACCTGGGATCTCGTGATCATTAACACCTAAGTCCATTTTACTACCTATAGACGTGTCTGAGTGGCAAGCAGTGTAGACCCAGATCAGACGCCGCGGCGTCTGATCTTGGTCTTCACTGCACAGTCCTGTCTGTCCCAATACTTATGGTAAATGCGGCAAACAAATATTTACGCTAGCGTACGAGTGACCTTGAATTTTATCTCGGTATTGCACAGTATGAATGAAATGGCGAGACCATATATAAGAGTAAGGTTTTCATTGAGAGAAACTATCAGCCTGAGGTCAGATTGCACAACAGATTCGATCTTCAAATGGAGACTTTATTGGACGGAGTAGTATGGGTAAATAATATATTTTCTTTATTTTATTGATGGATTTTATTCGATATTGTCTGCGCAATTTAGTAATATTGATTTTGTTTGTTTGAGGAGGTTTTATGGCCCTGTCAACCCATTAGGGTGATTTCGAGCGCAGTTAGTTAACCTACTCACACAGTTCCTGGGCAGGCTTAGTCCCTTAAGCGGTTAACCAGTACTTGTCCGTATACATTCGACAATTGCTCTTCTTGAATCAGTGGATGAGAATATCCCTAGAAATTTCATGATCAATCTCCACGAAAGTTATGTGGCTGAGCTGGGGTTCGAACTCGTGACCCCTGGATCTGTAGTTAGACGCGCAGCCAACTGCGCCAGTATAGAGCCCGGCTTAATCTTACTGAATTATGCATTATATTAGCCTATATTTGTGTGCGCTTGCGGATTCATTGCATATCCGTATGTGCTTAAAACCATGGGTTGAGTTTTGGGCGTCACATTGCAGTTGATGGGTATCAGTATCCCCTTTCCCAAATATAAATAGACTTTTTACAATGCCCCTAGATAATTTATAGTCCAACTATTGTTGGGTAAAAGATCAGCAGACGACATTTGGAAAAAAAAAAATCCTGATTGTTTCCAGAAAATAGGATTTGACAATTCATAACAGTCAAAGTCTTTTTTCTGAAAAAAAAAAAAAAAAATAAATAAATAAAACGAAAGGCATTTTATAAACCCTTAAAGCGCTAATCACAATTGCAGCAGACAGCATTTTGAATTTTAGGGGTATTTTCTTTTAAGAAATTAAGGCTTGACATTTCAGGCGAATCGTCTATTTCACATGAAATGCGCAGTCTTATTATCTCTGAAAATAATAATAATAGAAAAAGAGTCTTGTCTGCTACAATTTTGCCTAGCGCTTTGAGGGTTAACCATTGATAATAAACCAATAAACATTACCTCTAAATATCAGAATATACACTTTTGCCATTTACCATGAGTATTCTGGTACGGTCCTGCGGAACAATTCCTCGGGTTCTTGCATGGCGCTAAGGCGTACTTTTGTCTTCATCACAGGCATTCACCCACTACAGCTGATAAAATCTGTGAATTGTTGTATTTACCGTTAGTATTCGGACACATCCCTGTAGGCACACAACATCAAAATGACGTCGTATCAACGTCGATGCGACGTGATCACGTCGCATCGACGTTGATACGACGTCATTTTAATGTTGTGTGCCTACTGGGATATGCCTGCGCAAACAGTGTGAACCCAGATCAGTCGCCGCAGAATGCAGCGTTTGATTTGGGTCTTCACTGCTTTTCACTCGTCCAGCAAAATTTACATACATCGCCAGTAAGATGAAATGGCTTGTCAAATTTTAGGTAAAATAAAGCTTAAGGAGAGTCAGTGGTCCGAATATTTAGGGTAAATACGGCCAGGATATATTTATATGATGTACAGTGCAAGCATAGGGCCCTTTTGACCGATGCGAAACAGTCTGAACAGCGCCCTATCGCTTCGATGGTATATTTATACAGTGTCCAGTAGTTATGTACGCGGGCTTGAAAGGCCCTGGTCAGACTGCTCGGATGTGCAGGATGATTTGGGCCTTCATTGCCAGCATTTTACATCAGGGCCGTTTTCTTGCGTAACGCATCCAATTTAGCAGGCAGTCTACCTTAATAACTAAGAATTGCGACAGACAGACCTGTGGAAACAGTGTAGACCCAGATCAGACATCGCAGAACGCGGCGTCTGATTAGGGTCTGTACTGTTTCTCAGTTATTCAGCAGCATTGAGACATATCGAAAAATAGATTACCACGAGGGGAAGTCATATAGCAAGTATGGTTAAATTACGTCCTGTTGTGTAAGAGGAGATATCGTGGTGGACGGACGGAAGGACGGAGGCGTTCTCAGTATCCCCATCGTGGGGATAAAAACAATAAAAACATTTTGATTCTGACAGACCTTTCATTTTTGACCATTTATTTCATGCATGAGCAATGTAAAGTTAACGATATTAAATTGTTTAAATTACATAGGTGAGACTGAACTTTGACCTCATATATTTTTCCTCAAGGGGCCGCGATACATACATTATATATTTGGTGATAGGTTTGGATAAAGGTAAAAATATGTAGACATTTATCTATTCAGAATGGTGGTGGAGAAGTGGAGGGGGCGGGGGGGGGGGGGGGGGGCGGGGGGGCGAGGGAGGCAAAATTTGGCCATAATGCACACACTACTTTGTTCTGCATATTGTTAGTTCGAGCCACTGAAGGTTATCCACAGCGCCAAGTCAGGAGGCAAATAGGATAATTAAGGGATGTCTTTTCGATCTTCTTTAAAATAATGGTATATTGAAGATACTCAATGGAACTGCCTCGATGCGGCGATTCTAATGAATACAAATATTATTTTTTCATGATAAAATAAGAAAAAAAAAAATCCATAGAATATCCCTAAATATTAGTTTCCTTGAACTATCGGAAGAATTTCCTAGGGACTCATAAAAACAAGTTGGAATCAACCACGGTAAACAATCCATCAGTGTTCGTCACTGAAGCTTTACCATATCATGTGATGGTCCCCAGCAAACACACAACGTCGCAACAACGTCGCTGCAACGTCGTGACGTTGCAGCGACGTTGTAAAGACGTGTGTTTTCTGGGTCTGTACTGATGCATATATGACAGGGCGCTCCTTGTGCTAATTTAGTCTTCATAAGTTCAAGTTTTGTTTTCTTCGCTGCAGGAAACCAGTTTAAAATGGAGGGACAATCTCACGTTTCCAGAGTTCGTAGAATCTTTCCACAACTCATTAGCTGTGTGGCTACCAGGTTTATGGCTGTGGTGTGTCACACCAGTTTACCTCACTTATCTCTTGATCTCACCAGATCCACCCCCTCCACAAGGACCGGGCAAGGACTTTTCAAAACAGGTAACTAGATCTTCGACAAAAAAAGTGACAAAATCAAGAGCTTTAAAGTCATTTGCGCGGACGCGCAGATTGATCTGGGACTTCGCTGTCATCATATGTACATTTGGTTCCGCATTTGTTTGTTTGTTTGTGTTGAGGTTTTACAGCCCAGTCAACCCAGTGGGGTCATGTCGAGCGCGGCCAGTTTACCTAACCACACGTTTACTGGGCAGGCTTAGTCCTCTAAACGGTTAACCAGTATTGTGCACATTCTTTCGCCAGAAACTGACAACTGCCCTTCTTCAATCAGCGGAAGGGAGAGAATGACCGTAGAAAATATTTCATGATCAATCTCCACGAAATAATGTTGCCGACCTCGGTGGGCGTTGAACCCGCGACCGCCTGGTCTCCAGTCGGACGGCGCATCCAACTGAGCCACCGAGGCCTCCGTATTTGTTTGCATTTTGTTACAATCGGTGACATTTTTGACCCAATGGACTTGGACCCGACTTGGAGCTAGCCAATCTCGCTCCGACAACCAGAATTACAAGAGCCTATAAGGCGTGTCCTGACTTGTAGTATATGAAGTAGAAAGAGTGACATTTAGAGTCAGGAAGCGACTCAGTTTGTGCTGAGGAAGGTCTATGAAAATACAGTCGACTCTCGTTATCTCGAATTCCAAGGGACTCTCTGAAATACTTCGAGATATCCTTACCTCGACATATCAGATTTGTAGAACTGAGGAAGAAATATATTCGAATAACCACATTTAACAAATGTAATTGGGTTCTTGAAGTCAGTGATATATTGAAAATATTGTGAAAAAGAGGAGAATAGGAGCAATTTCTTCTCTTTTCAACAATATTTTTTTAGCTGTTGTTAGATTTTCATGTATAGACAGGGACCAGATTTTCATTTCGAGATAAGCGGTTATTGAAGATAAGCGAGGTCGAGATAACGAGAGTCAACTGTAAAGCTTTCTAACATACATGTATACAACATCGATCCAGTGTAACTAAAACATTGTTGAAAGGGCCGTAAAATCTTACAAACAATACCATTAGTTATTTTCACTAAAACAGGTAATCGCGGAAATAAAAATATTGCAAAATGAAATCGATTTTTATGTATCCCGCTTCCTCACAGGTAAAAGGCTATAAATAATATGCATGAAGAAATTAAATATTACGTTAACAAGTCTATGTAATGTATGCCCCGTGTTTTCCCCATAATATAGGGATCAAACAAGGTTTTTCGTGCATTAACATTCGCCAGGTTCCGAGGGAGGTGTTGAAAACCGAGGCCGGAGGCAGGGACCTGGCGAATGTTAATGCAATGAAAAAACATGTTCGATCGCTATTATTGCATAAAGGTAAATTGATTGTGTTGGGGTTTAACGACACGTCAACCCTTGAGGGTCATTTTGTGTCGTCTCCCAGAGAAAGGGAGAAAAGAGATAGAAGAGAGAGTAGAGGAGATGAAAGAGAGGGACAGGGAAGAAAGAGGAACAGGAATGAAAGTGAAGAAACAGAAGAAATAAAAACATTCCCCCTCTACCCTTACCCACTACAAGGATAGCAGGCCTTGCCCAACTGCAAGCCAATATCAGTTGGACGCCCCAGTGATGTAAGATACACAGCACCTTCGCACCACCCGACCACCCCCTGCATAAAGGTAAAAGCATTTGCTACATTTCGCGTTATTTCTTGCACTATTTTGTTTCACCTTTTCACTGATGTCTCGCGAACGCAATTTCCACGGACTATGCTCGTTCTAGGGCCGGGCACTACACATCTCGTGACAGCAGACTCCTGTAGCCCGGTACAAGCATATTGAAAGTTGCGTAGCCGTGCATTAAAGTTGCCTTGTTAATACACGGCTTTTCGACGGTTAATGCACGGCTATTATTAACGTGCGACACTGCTTTTTTATGCAATAATATAAAGTAAAATATGGGTTTGCATGGATCATCATTATGAAGCATAATTCAGACTACTTCATTTTTTTCTGATTTCAATTTGTTCTCTTATTTCTTTTTATACTGCATAAAATGTTTTAATCTACAATATAACCAACGCTTTCTCCTTTTCTCCATATTACAATGTATATAATGAAAATGTCATATCTTAAGAATTCTAGATAAGAGAAATATTCAGTTAAATCTTTTTTTTTATGTTTTTTTTTTTTTTTTTTTTTTTTTTTTTTCACAAAAACATATATTGTGGGTACTCATGAGAAACGCCTACGCGAGGCGCTTCTCGTGAATACCCACAACATAAGTTTTCGTGGAGAGATAAAAAGATACCAGTATATTATGGTTGTAGAGCGATGGCCAAGAAGTATACATTCCAATAGGTGTGTTATGTAATGTGAGGCTAATCCAGGAAAGGCCACAACCACGAAATATAGCCCTCACAAGTCACCGATTAAGGTTGGAATGACATAAAACGTCACTCGCAAAAAACGAAATTTCATCGAAAACAAAACGAACAAACGAGAAGAAACTGCAACAGGCCACAGTCACGAAGCACAGTATTCCCAAAGCACAGAAAAAGGAAGAGGTGAAAAACAATGACAAGATACAATGGCAGAGTTGTAATAACCGACATACAAACAAAGAAGAAGAAGAACAGAGGGGCGGCCTTAGAACGTCAGCAGATGATGATGGTGATGACGACGATGGTGATGATGATGTTAGTGATGGTGATTCTTGCAGTGAACAACTCGAAGACCTGATCCAGAATAAACATCAATAGTTAAAGTTTTTGTAAATATGTTTGTGTCATTCCATATTTTAGGTGCTAGCGGTAGTCCAGATCTTTCTATGCCTTCTGAGGTTAAACCTTGCTGATGTATGGATAGGTCTGTGGAAGGCGGATGTTTTAGAATGTCTGTCATTGGTAAGTACAGTGGCTTAGCAAATAAGTGAGTACGAGATTTAAAATAAATTGAATATATTGATTTTCATTACAAACTGTCAGACCTGCCATTCACTACTTTGCTTGATGCGACTTAAGTAGCACTCTTTCCAAGATTCAAGCAGAAGTGATCATTTTAACCCATTTATGCCGAGTTGAATCTTCTACCTTAACTCTTTGGAAAGGTCTATTTCCTGTCAGGGGTGTCTGGTTAGTTATTATCATTTCATGTTTTGTAGGAATTTCTGAAATTAATGCAAACAGTGTAGACCCTGATCAGACGCCACGTTTGTCAGTGTCCCTTTTATGGGACGCTAGGCTTAAATGGGTTAAGTTTCTTTTGTTTTGAACGCTACGCTCGTACTAATCTTGATTTATTTTATGCATTGTTTCAGGTTTAAATACTGCCTTGACAACGCATTAGAAATACAATATATTAAGTTGTATACTAACATATGTCATAGCTCCAAATTAGGCTCTTTTTCAACAAAAAGTGTTGATATTTTTTCTTAATTTTCCATGAAACCATATGCTGTTGGTACTCAGCGAGGCACTTCCAGTAAGTACCCACATTATATGTTTTCATCGAGAAATATGAAAACTATTTCCTTGATATCCTAAATTATCTGGAGCTAAGGTATGCTTTATATACATATTTCAAACAGATGGCATCAACGCACAGCATATCTAAATGTATCTTGCGCATACCAGGAAAGATAAGGTTCAATCAACTCCAAAACAAGGATTCCGAGTTTCGTGTCATTTTAGTAATTGAACTCTTTCGGTGCCAAATTTCTTTTTTAACAAATTATCTCTTGAAAAGAAGTTTATACGTAAAGTTGAAAGAATGAATGTCAAACAGCGTAGATCCAGATGAGACGGCTCATATGAGCCGTCTCATCTGGATCTATGCTGTTTGCAAAAGCCTATTATTATCGCCTGTGTCAGTGAAAGAGTTAAGCAAGTTCAAGAAGCGCCTCAATCAAAGAAGTTCAGGGAGTGTCACGATCTAAGATCGCAGTCTCTCCGATGCCGAGAGCAAGAGAGAAGGAACTGGAACATCTACGAGCATATAGCCAGAACATACAACTAAACGACTAGCCAAGCCATCAGCTCCCTCTTCCCAAAGTGAGGTGACCACATAGCTAGGTAAGACAGAACAAAAACAAGAACAAGACACCAAACAAGGTGACACAAAAATAACTCCGCAGCCATAGGCCACAAAGTAATACAAGGAATAAACAACTTCAGAGCCATCGCCTTATAACGATATGTATTAATTGATTTAAGCCAGGAAAAAGAACAACATTTGTAAGTCTATTATTAAATGTCTCAAGACATAAACAGTAACCGCTACGAAAACTTGTTCATTCTAATATCTATAAATTTCAGGAATACTTCGTATGTCTTCTTATTGTATAGAGATATGCAATTCTGACAGTTTAAAACCCTTGTCCTGCTGAACTCGGATATACCCTGCCTTTACAAACAGCGTAGATCCAGATCAGTTGGCCAACTTATCTGGATCTGCACTGTTTGTCATTCAGTACGTGAATATATATCAATAACCTGGATCAAGTAATCTGATTGGCTGACAATTAGAAAAAGGCGTGGCATCTTAATTTATTCAGCAGGACAACGGTGAAACCCAAAGCTTACTTAATAAATTACATATTTTGGCCCATCTTAGAAAGTGGACTGAAAACTTACATTTGTGCCATGTTGGACCATCTGTTGCAGATTTTTTAGTGATCACCTGGAATAGCATCACATACCCACATTTTCTTGTTGTAATCCAGGCGAGTATTTCGCAGTCCATCCACTAATGTAATTTCACAGTCTGTCATAGTAATGTAATGTAAATATTTATTCTTGTACAGGTGCTGGTGATACTGTACCTGCATTTAGAGAGGAGGAAGGGATTTGTCACCTCTGGTGTTCTGTTCATATACTGGATTCTAGTCACTTTTTCTCACACTCTACTTATTTATATAAAGACAATCAAACAGGTATTTTATTTAACCTACCATAACTTAAAATGTTAGACGTACCTTTAATCTTTATCGCTCTATAGGTGAACTGAACACTTCCTCGGATTTGTTGAAAAGACGGTGAGCAGTGGCATACCAGAACGAAATCAATTTTACGCACACCCAGGTAAAATCTTGAAAATTTCTCCTAGTATTGCTTCCAAAACAGAGGCTGTTCTTAAAGGAAAGAATTTGCTCCTGCAAATCTTTCTTTAAGAGTAGTCCCTACTTAAGAAGCAATAAATTCTTTGAAGCTAAACATGTTATGTTAGTTGATGCCTCTTTATTGCAAATACTATTATTTTCTTACGCATGTTATGCATATACGTTAAGTACGCAATGAGCCATCACGAAAACATGCCTATATAATTTTGACCCCCTTAAACCCTACTTTTATATAGTAAAACTGGGGTTTACAGGGGTAAACATTATTTTTCTTATTTCTGCTCAAAACATAGATTGTGTGTACTCGTTAGAACCGCAAGTACCCACGATCTATGTTTTGAGCAGAAATATGAAAATTATTAAAAAAAAATATATCTGTAAATTTTCATTTTTTTGGTGGTAAAATTTCCAGTATATTTGAATAGGCCTGTTTTCGTAATGGCTACGCCTATGGTGCGGTTTAATCTGCCTTCCCTGTAAGCATTCTACATAAATCTATAGCGGGCCGTTATCGGCCCTTCAGGGTAGCTGACGGGCCGATAACGGCCCGCTGTAAATTTATACATCATGCTATCTGGCTTAATGTCTATCTTTATTATGTAATCGCTGCATTTAAAGACAAATTTTACAGGTCACATAAAGGCAAACGAGTTAAAGTTGATCTATATTAAGCAAGCAGCTGACTTAATCCCGTTTTAGCTTCACAGGTTTCACTGTGGTAATGTTTTGGTTTTCAACAAATTGTGTGAGAAAAAAAAAAAGAACTTTGAATACTGCCATAAAAAATTTGGCGCCAAAACATTGAAATCATTGATGATATATTCCAGGACCATACCACATTTACGTGTTTCACAGACTGGGCATTTGACGCCATTTGTGTGGTTCAGCTAGTGTGTAGTTGTTTCGCCGAGAGTTTGCCGAAGGAACCTGGAAGGGTAAAGTATACTGTATTATTGGACTTACTTTAACTAGCTATCAAATAAAAGTATATAAAAACAAGAATATTTACATTGTGCCGCCTATTTCATGACAATTAATACATATATTTGTTAGCAATATCAACCTATTCCTGAAATATTTAACCCATTTATGCGCATGGAGTCTTCTACCTTAACTCTTTGGACCGGTTCATTTCCAGTAAAAGGGGTGTCTGGTTAGTTTTTATTTTTTCCCTGTTTTAATAAAAGTCCTTTACTTAATGCAAACAATGTAGACCCTGATCAGACGCCGCGTTCTGCGGCGTCTGATCTTGGTGTGCACTGTTTGCCGATGTCCTTTTTGTGGGACGCTAGGCATAAATGAGTTAATATTTTATTACATTTTTTTTAAAATTAAAATTTGATAAGACGAATTAATAAAGGGAATATGCCATGTATGTGTACAAAACAAGTAATTTGAAATTGACCAAAATTTGGCTTGTTAAATACTGGAGCATACCATGACTTTGTAAATGTATATCGCTGAGCTTGTCAAGAACATATATTTTAAAATAAAGACTATATCAGACTAGCATTGGCGCAAAATACCCACAGATATACGATATATCCTGGGGCAAAAATAACAAACTCTAGTTTTAATTGTCACCACAATGATCGCCTTTCCTATTAATATACGAGTATGAGTTGAGATGATTTGTTTATTTCAGAAACCATGTCCAATAGGAAGATGTTCATTTCTCTCTAGAATAACTTTTAACTGGGTTCACGAGTAAGTGACTTCGCATTGAATTTTTATTACATAAAACTGCACCAGGTCGACAGACATGTATATCTCGTTGTATATACAAAAAAAAAAAAAAAAAAAAAAAGAAAATGCGCATGCCTAGATAAACTTGCGCACTCGAGCAGCATGGTTAAGGTGAATGGATTTACTTTTAAGGTGAGACAAATTCCAAATTGTTTTTGCCTTCATTCTGAAATAGGGATCTATTATAAAAGAGAAGAATTCGCTCCCATTAGGAACAAATTCTTTCCTTTTAGAGTAGACCCCTTTTTGGCATGCAGTTAAGCAAACAGGAAGTCCCGAAAGTTGTCTCTCGTGTAAAACATGGCGGAAACAACCAGGTACGCAAAGTCCCCTAAAGAGCTGCGAATTATACTGTTCTGAAATTATAAGTAAAAGGAACAGTTTCAGTAATTAGTATTTCAGACTGTATTGAGCCATCACCCAAACGGAAACGCTAGCATGGGCAAAAGCATGTTTCAAATATGATAGGATTCTGTTCTATCTCTATCAGAGATGGCAGGACGCATCGCCATACCGATAACCACAGCAGAATGTGGCTTCGTCTAACTTAAAACGCACGTCCAAATGAACATCGTCGATTATAGTAAATGGACGTAGATGCGATATATAGTAAGGAGACGCCTCTGTACTGTTGAAAATAAATTTAAACAAGGGCGCCATATTTACCCTACAATTTTGGGGACTATATATCTCCTTGCCATACATGTCCTTTTTTAAGTCCTTTTAACTGCTGGGTGATTGGCAAGTTGTGTTAATTCTGACCAGACGTTGATAAGCGTCTTATTATGGTCTACACCGTATGCTGTCTGTCCAAATACAGAGCTTAAATACGGTACTGACAACCCAGTATGCATTCTACATAAATCTACAGCGGGCCGTTATCGGCCCGGCAGCGTAGCTGACGGGCGATAACGGCCCGCTGTAGATTTATGTAGAATGCTAGCTGGGAATGACTCTGTTCTGTAGATTGGTAAAGATAGGCTACCACAGGCCTCTGGTGGAAGAAGATTTGTTCAGGTTAGATGAATCGGAGCAATCCAAGAATGTTATTCCAGCATTTGAAATGAAATGGAAAGAAGAACAGAGAAAAGTAGAAATGTCACAAAGTAATAAATACACGTGAGTCAGTCGAAAATATTTTATTTTTAAATGCAATTTTTCAGTGAAGTTAGTATTGAAGAAACATACGACCGAAAGCAGAGAGGTGCAGGTAACCTTTTCACACCATACATTTGGAAAATATTGCATAACATGTATTGGATTTTGCGATGACTGGCGACTAAATTGTTGTTTGATAACCTTGACAATCATGCAAATTGTAATAAGTAAGCGAACTGTAATGAACATATGAATTGTAATAAAATGTACTATATGTTTCTTACGAAATACTCAACAATGCAAAAATGCAATTATCATGAAAATTAAAAGGGACAGTCTTTGCACAGGACAATGACTCGCAGACCTCAAAAAGCCCATAAGGAATAGTCCCAGCTAGCATTCTATGTAAATCTACATCGGGCCGTCATCGGCCCGTCAGCTACCCTGACGGGCCGATGACGGCCCGATATAGATTTACGTAGAATGCTGACTGGGAGTAAGCAAGCTTCACTAGCCTATTTGTATGTATAAGCTAAACCGGGTGTTTGGGCATTCTTTCAATTTGGATATACAAAGCCAATATCCTGTGATCTTTGCTACTGTGTGTATATTACTGAGTACAAAATAAAGCAATGAAATAGGTTATATGTTATTGTTTTTTTTTTAACCAAAAGTGTTTGCCTTAAGACTACACTGCTCTTGAAATCAGTGATTTAGGTTTTATTAGAAATACAATGTAGTAAGTTTCAGTCAAGCTGTCTGCTAGGGGAGGTGGGGTGGTGTACGAATATCAACATGTGGATGACTTTCTGACGCATGCATATCATGAGGGTGTGAAGCACAACACATGAGGGTGGGGAAAACACAAAAAAGGTGGAAAATGCCATACTCTGACTAGTATGTTCATGAGGGCTTAATGAAAACATATGGAATTTGCGATTATCGAAAAGAAGTTTTGTTTAAAGGTGACGCCATCACTACTTTCAGAACATTTCAAATTAAAAATATTGTTGTGACGGCAATAATGTTGAAACCGCATGTAATAATGCCTATTGGTTCAAACGTGACATACATTCAAAGCCGTAGTAACCTGTGTTGCTGTTTATAGTTAAGTAAAACTATCCCACAATGCACTATTCTGCGATGTCATTGGTTCTTTTTAAAGTTTATTTTAAAATTTATAAATTCTGTATAAATCCCCATAGCTTTATTTCAGACTGCTAATGTTGATAAAATAGTAAATATTTTATTAATTTTGAATATTAAGACTTTATTTTTCAAGCTAGCATTTTAATGATGTAAACTGATTTAAGTAAATTCTAAATACATTTTTAAAATATTTAAAATGGAAGATATAGATCAGTATTTGGGAATAAAGCTTACCAAGAATACCTAAATAGTTGAAAATTACATTCCGAAAGATTATATATAAAAGTTTGATAAAATCACTTCAGGAAATGGAATTTAAAATAAATATAAAAGCTTTACTTCAATCTGTTTTTTAAAGGTAAATTTCATTTAAAAATTAAACTGCTAATGAAAATGTATTAGCACTGTAACCGTACATGTAAATATGGAAGAGATCTATGCCCCTCTGCAAACATTCCCTGAATAAATTCAAATAAAAGTTTTTGAAACGTTTTCAAGATGTTTCATCAGAACCAATGACGTCATTGGTTTCGCATGAACATTAATGAGATGCTAAAGAGCAAAATCTGAAAATAACAATAACTCTGTATGTATTTGGAATATTTCAGTGAGGTATTCACCACTGTACGCATCAGCCACATACTTTTCTTTTCAACATATATACAATCAATAGTAAAATTAGGGACTGCGTCTGATTTAAGTAGAATTTATATGTGAGCAGGTAATGGTACTTTGTCCAAACTGCTTTGTCCCCTTCTGGAAAGGACTCTGCTCTAAAAGGAAAGACGTTGCGCCCCTTGAGGGCGAATTCTTTCTTTTTAGAGTTGACCCCTTTTCTGAAGGGACATGGTGTGCAAGAAAGCAAAAAGTAAGTCACAAAAACTGTCTTCCTTCTAAGATGTCAGAAGAAATACCAAGTGTATCCAGCGCCATTGGATTGTCGACTTACACATATTTGTTCCTTACAGAAAGCGTCATACATGGAAGAAGCTTACACTAGACAAGACTTCTACTGTCTTGAAGAAACTGACATCTATACTCAAAGCAGTCATACCAAACAACAAAGCAATGCTGGAAGAATCTGACGATATAGATGAAGAAACTGTGTCACCTTCTGATACCAAACCCAGAGTGTCAGTGTTGAAGGTCCTGGCGAAAACCTTTGGACTTGATTTTGCCTTTGGTCTGGTTTGGACATTTCTACATACATTTCAAAACTTTATCAACCCTGTCTTTCTCAAGTAAGTTATGCTTTCAAATATCGTTTTGGGGTTATGAGCTGCAACTTGCGAAAACATACCCTATGACATGAGTTTTTGCTGGACACTCTTTTAATATACAAAGATCTTTTTTTCATTTCCTTAAAGATCATCTTTGGACCCATTGTGGTGTATTTGAAAACGGAATTCTGCCCATGTATACGATAGAGGGCGTAAGCAGTGTTGCAAACTTCATTACTGTTTATGAAGAGACAATAAAACCGAGACTCCAATTTTCTAATCCGTAGTGTGTTCTTTGTTTCCAAAGACAATCCTTTTGACGTTTATTTACTACACTGCGCAGCTAGTGTTAGTACCATGTGGCGGCGGTAGAACGTCTCCTCCTACATAACCATAGTGCAGATTATATTTCGTTTCCTTAGGGATCATGGGATCCATTGTGGTATATTTGAAAATGGAGTTCTGCTCGTGTGTACTCTAGAGGGCGTAAGCAGTGTTGCAAACTTCATTACTGCTTATGAAGAGTCTCAATAAAACCGAGAGTCCCATTTTCTAATCCGTAATGTGTTCTTAGTTTCCAAAGACAATCCTTTTGACGTTTATTTACTACACTGTGCAGCTAGTGTTAGTGCCATGTGGCGGCGGTAGAATGTCTCCTCCTACATAACCATAGTGCAGATTATATTTCGTTTCCTTAGGGATCATGGGATCCATTGTGGTATATTTGAAAATGGAGTTCTGCTCGTGTGTACTCTAGAGGGCGTAAGCAGTGTTGCAAACTTCATTACTGCTTATGAAGAGTCTCAATAAAACCGAGAGTCCCATTTTCTAATCCGTAATGTGTTCTTTGTTTCCAAAGGCAATCTTTTTGACGTTTATTCTTTAGGCAAAAAAGCAAGAACTCTAATCAGACTGCCCGAAGATACAGGATGATCTGAATCTTCACTAGATTTATATATCGTAAGGGATAGTCTCTTACATTTCGGTGCTGTTTGTGGTGCAGTTGTGGTTGCTATTAATAGTATTCTTGCATTGACACATTGTATTTACATTGAAGTATGTACTATTGTACTTGTTATCAACAATTTAGTGCATAGATTAATATAAAGTGTGTGGAGGAGTTTTGTTTTATTGAAGACCACAACATCCAGAAGAAAATCAGTAATATAATTATTCAGATATTTAATGGACATCTTGGTTTAAAACCCTGTAGATAAAATAGTTATCTAGTATATTCATTTGAGACCATGAGGATGCAAATCGTATTACATATGAGAAAAAGGAAGATTCAGGACAGCATGTGCATTCTTCCAGTCAGATTAATGTTGGTTTTGCTATGATATGTAACATGTAGTTGCGGTCATGGTACCAAAGCCGTATGTAACATACGAAAGAAACAGGCCTGATCTTGCTGTTCAGTGATTATAGCTACTCTTGGGCATCTTCTATACTACTTATTTTAATACTAATGAGAGTACATTGACAACATATGTATCATTGGAGTGAAGTCTGGTATGCAAACTGTAATATAAAAATTGCACATTGATTAATTTTGTTATGTTCTGTCAAATAACAGTACTGTCTTTCAAAACTACAGATAGAGATATCCGAAACATTTATTTTCAGTATTAAAAATTTTCAGATTATTGATTGAGTTTGTTGAAGATCCATCGTCACCCAGTTGGAAGGGCTACTGCCTTGCTGGATTTATACTTGTCACTAAAAGTGTTTCAGCCTTTTCACATCGTCAGTTACATGGAACTTATAATCTGAAGATAGGGTCAAGAATCCGAGCAGCACTGACATCGGCAATCTACAAAAAGGTATTTGCGTTATATTAAATTACATTAATATCTATACGAGCCGAGCAATCACTTTGTACAGTCGACTCTCGTTATCTCGAAGGGACTCTCTGAAATACTTCGAGATATCCGTATCTTGACATATCAGATTTTCAGAATTGAGGAAAAAAGATAAATAAAACAACCACATTTCACAAATGAGTATGTAATTGGACTCCTGAAAAAAGAGATATACTGAAAATATTGTGGAAAAGAGGAGAAATTGCTCCTTAGGAGCAATTTCTCCGCTTTTCCACATTATTTTGTTACCTGTTTTCATAGTCTCATGTTAAAACAGGGACCAGATTTTCACTTCGAGATAAGCGGTTATTCGAAATAAGCGAGTTCGAGATAACGAGGTTCGACTGTATTTGATACTGGCGTAAAGATTTGATACCAGTTAAATCGATTATCCACACCGGTAGTTTTTACTACTGACAGTTGTAAGCTGGTGATTCTGGTGTTGTGTGTTCTTTAGATGGCCTTGTGGCTGTTGTTTGCTGCGGGACTTTTTCATGTTTTGTCTCTTTGTTTCCTTCTTGTGTTTAATTGATCCGATCTAGTTTTGTATTCACCTTGTGTGACATAATATGCATTTAATAGGTGCCACCTATATCTGAACGTCCAAATTATCATCACATGCTTCATAGGTGGGTTGGCCAGATTTAACTGAATTTGATTTCAGACCATGCTTGACTTCTAATCCACTGCATGAATTGCGATAAAACGTCCAAGTCATCAATATTTCAGTAGTTCAGACATGGCCTCCAAATTTGTGGGACTTTTCCCGAACCGATCACATGAATTCGGGTCCTGCTTAGTTACTAGCAGCTCTGCCATGGAGGCTTTAGACAGCCCATCTATTTCGCTGGCCCCGATAGGCGGGGGCCGTGCTTTCCGAATGCCGAAAACTAGTGTATGCCGATGACGGGTACAACGACAATATACTATCGTTCGCTTACCTGCGTCGAAGTTGTTTTTAAGATAATCACGTGAAAAGAGCGTAAAGTCTATGTTATATAAAAATCTACATCAAAGTGTACTTTTTGCACAAAACGAATCATGTTTAGCTTGTAAATAGACGGAGATAGGATAGAAATAAAATTAGAAGTGGAGACAAAATGCAAAATTGCCGCGATCGAAAATTTTGTAGGCTGACGTCATAAGTCTCGTGATTCAACCCCTTGCCATTGGAATACTTGGCATTATTGGCTGTTTTGTTGCTATTATCGGCACGGCCGCCGTGTCAATAGTCTCTGCCAAATCACGGAACGCTTATTATTTTTTCAGGATAAACACCGAACCACCCAAGCGTTTGTTTGACCTTTACATTTTTGGTCACACACATCACTGGTCACATAGGTAGTATATAGTAGTGCGTCTGCACGCCGAACCGCTCTGCGGTTCGGGAAACTGCTTCCTGTTGGACGCACTTATAAAGCATGTGGCCTTACATGTTTCCCGCATGAGCTTTTCGGGTTAAGCACTCCATGTAAATATTGAGGAAAAAAGCTAGGACAAACGAGTTGGTGTTTTCGTCTTCTTAAATATAATCTGTATTTACTTATTCGAAGGGGGCATCGAACTCATATATATAGATGAGAAAATAAAATAGCGTTCAAACTGGTCTAAGAGGATTGAGCAGTGTTGCACGACGTTACATTACTTTTTTGTGAACAGACTCACTAAAATATAAAACAAATGCTGTTTTGCTTATCTGATCCATTTGTGCCTAGGATCCCATTATTGGGGTACAAGTAAACAGTGCAGACCCAGATCAGATAATCAGGGTCTACACAGTTTGCTTTATAGACACAGCAAAATCTGAAAATGATTAAAATAAGATAAAGCGTACACCCCATTACATGACAAGTGGACAAGGCTAGAAGAATCAACTAGGCATAAATGGGTTAATGGGTTAATGGGTTAATGTGTTCATCACGAAAACATACATATATAATGTTGACCCCCATAAACCCTACTTTTATGTAGTAAAACTGGGGTTTACAGGGGTATACATTAATTTTCCTATTTCTGCGAAAAAAAATAGATTGTGGATACTAATTAGAACCGCCTCGTCGAGGCGAGGCGGTTCTAACGAGTCCCCACAAACTATGTTTTGAGCAAAAAATATCAGAAATTTTTACCTGAAAATTTTCATTTTTGGTGGTAAAATTTTTGGTATATTTGACTAGGCATGTTTTCGTGCTGTCTTGCTTCCAAGGAATTCTTCGTTTAAGAATCTATTTATTTATACATTTCAGTCTTTGTCAATGAGCAACAAAGCTAGACAAGAGTCGACAGTAGGGGAGATAGTGAATCTGATGTCAGTAGATGCAGGGCAGCTACAAGAACTCTGTGAATACTTGTGGAATTGCTTTGCCTGTGTTTTGACCTTTGTATTATGTCTTCTATATATGTACATGACAGTAAGTTGGTTTGCCTTTCCATCGCTTGTTTGCTTTAATTATGATTAATATGAATAATACTGTAGACTGAAACCGTCAACCGCTTTAACATTAAAAAGAGAAATATCCATTTTGTGACAGTCCTTCTTAATGCCCAAATATAGAATGGTATTCCGAAAGAAAATGCAATTGTCCCTATTCAAATGTAGATTACCATTTTGGTACCTGAAATGCTACAATTTCTGATTTAGTTTTGGTGAACATGTGTTACCTATGCCCAAGAGATTTCTTATTTCAAAACATGTCAAAGGGGTTGGATACACTTTTAGGAGAGGCAACTCTGTCAAAATAGATTTTGCATCCCTTCCAAAAAGGGCTACCCTTTAAAAAGAAAAGAAAACGTTACAAAAACACGCCTATTCATATATATATATTGAAAATGTCACCACCATAAACTGAAAGTTTCAGATAAAAAATCTCATATTCTTCATATTTCTGTACCCACAATCTGTGTTTTTGAGCAGAAATAAGAAAAAAATTGTAAACCCCAGTCTTACTATATATACTGTAAACCCCAGTTTTATTATATAAAAGTGGGGTTTAAAGGGGTCAAAATTATATAGGCATGTTTTTGTGATGAGCCTCGCCGAGGCGGTTCTAACGAGTACCCACAATCTATGTTTTGAGCAGAAATATGAAAAATATCCGATTTTTTTTTACCTGAAAATTTTATGTTTTTGGAGGTAAAATTTTCTATATATTTGAATAGGCGTGTTTTCGTAATGCATACTTGGTAGTGTTGTATTTGACTGATATATTGACATAGTTATATGAATTTCAGCTTGGAGCGGCTATGTTTGCTGGAATGGCAGTGTTTCTGATAGTGATACCACTTAACGGGTACATGATGAAACTAATTGAACGAGCTGATGACGAGAGAATGGAGGAAAAAGACAAAAGAATAAAACTGATGAATGAAATCTTGAGCGGCATAAAGGTAGAATTTACAGTCGAACCTCGTTATCTCGAACTCGCTTATTCTCGAAAATCTGGTCCCTGTTATAACATGAAACTATGACAATAGGTAACAAAATAATGTGGAAAAGAGGAGAAATTGCTCCAAAGGAGCATTTTCTCCTCTTTTCCACATTATTTTATATATATATTTCTAACTTCAGGAGTCAAATTACATATTCATTTGTTACTGAAATGTGATTGTTCAATTCATTGCTTTCCTCACTCTCTCTCTACTCTGATATGTCGAGGTACGGATATCTCGAAGTGTTTCAGTGAGTCCCTTGGAATTCGAGATAACGAGAGTCGACTGTATATAGGGAATGGATACACTTTCAAGGATGGTTACTTTGTTGGATACATAACGAAAACATGCCTATATTATTTTGACCCCCTTAAAACCCCACTTTTATATAGTAAAACGTATACATTATTTTTCTTAATTATGCTCAAGACCATAGCTTGTGGACACTCGTTAGAACCGCCTCGGCGAGGCGGTTTTAACGAGTACCTACAATCTATATTTTTAGCAGACATATGAAAAAAAAAACATATCAGCATTTTTATCTGAAAATTTTCAGTTTTTGGTTGTGAATTTTTCAATATATTTGAATAGGCGTGTTTTCATTATGAGGTTTTCTTAATCCCTTCGGAAAAGATGTCTATTATTAAGTAAAATAATTTGCTTCCAGTGGGAACAAACTCTTTCCTATAAGAGCAGACCCCTTTTCAAGATAGGCTTTGTATGCTGGAAAGCAAAGCGGAACTCATAAAAGTTGTTTCCCTTGTAAAATATTGCTGAAAAACTGCTAAGTGTATTAATACCGCTTATAACAATTTGAAGAAAACATTATTATATCATTTTTCTTGACTTGCTATTGTTTCTTTTTATGTACAGTACTTCTTAATGCACAATCCATGAAGTGAACGCTTTTAATTAAATCACACACATCTGTGTGAAATGTACCTTTCTTAGCCATGGCTCTAGATACCGTAGTTACTCTAAGTATGGAGACACCTTATCTACTTACCATATTTGTTCTACAATTTTAAATAGTCTATTTAACGTGTAGAACGTATTCTTTTTATAACTAAATATTAGAAGTCCTAAATTGTTCGCAAATATACGGCTTGATTGTGACTGTCTTTTCTGCGTTGTCTTCAGGTTCTGAAACTTTACGCATGGGAAATAGCATTTGGTAAAAAGATTCAAGCGATCAGAGACGAAGAATTAAAACATCTGAATAGAGAACGTAGCGTCGATAGAATTTTGGCATTGTCCTGGATCATGATTCCTTTCGAAGTAAGTTTTTTTTTATTATATTTATATTTATAAAAGTGTATTTGTTTTAGTGTGAAATTTCACTGACGAGTTACAGGACACCAGTGCGGACAGAACTTATATTTTGGAGTTGCATCAGAAATACATGCAGTGTTTCGCGCGATTGTAACCAGCTTAACCCGTTCAGTCCTGCAGACCAATAGAAATATCTGTGCAAACAGTGTAGATCCAGATGAGACGGCTCTTAACGAGCCGTCTCATCAGGATCTACACTGTTTGCCATTTTGTTTTTGATTTTAGAATGAAACCCTTGTTTGCATCAATGGACATGTTCAAATTCAAGCGCAGATCAGTCCACTTAAGAAATGCAGGGATAAAAGGGTTCTACTCGGATTACAGTGCTTCTTTGTTTGTACTTCGCGTATTGCAAATACGTCGATTAGTTTTGTCAAATGTTTTCCTTCAGTATTTGTTTGTTTGTGTTGAGGTTTGACGGCCTAGTCAACCCAATGGGGTCATGTCGAGCGCGGTCAGTTTACCTAACCACACATTTACTGGGCAGGCTTAGTCCTCTAAGCGGTTAACCAGTATTGTGGACATTCTTTCGCCAGAAACTGACAACTGCCCTTCTTGAATCAGCGGAAGGGAGAGAATGACCGTAGAAAATATTTCATGATCAATCTCCACGAAAGAATGTTGCCGACCTCGGCGGGGGTTGAACCCGCGGCCTCCTGGTATCCAGTCGGACGGCGCATCCAACTGAGCCACCGAGGCCGGCTTTCCTACAGTATAACAGGAAGGTTGTGCTTCATGATTCTGGCAGTTTCTGAGTAACTTTATTTGTACATTTTACGATGTCTGATCACATATTTACACCAAATAGTCGAACATCTTTTGACAACTATTCTAAAGTTTGACCTGGTTGAACGAGCTGTCTCCAATGTAGTCGTCATTTTGTTGCCTTTATCTACTATGTAAAATTCCGCTTCGAAATCGCTTTATATAAGGCAATTTCGAGTACGGCCATATAGCGTCTTCAAGCACTTTTTAGCAACACACAGTTGACTAGCCATTTGCTACAAAACGCTCTGTAGCGTAAGCCTAATGTAGCGCTTCTCCGAATTCCACCTAGTTGGGATTCGAAGCCGGGATATTGTGATAAGCCATAAGGAGTGTGAACAGTTACATATTTTACAATGTACTCGAAATAAAACTCTAAATTGTTGCCTTTGGATACAAAAACATACAACAGAACGAAAATCAGACACTCGGTTTTATTAAGTATCTTCATATACAGCACTGTAGTTCGCGAGGCTGAATACGACACCCCGCCATTACGAAAACATGCCTATTCAAATATATAGAAAATTTCACGTCCAAAAACTGAAAATTTTCAGATAAAAAAACTCATATTTCATATTTCTGCTCACAACATAGGTTGTGGGTACTCGTTTGAACCGCCTGGGCAAGGCGGTTCTAACGAGTACCCACAATCTATGTTTTTGAACAGAAATACGAAAAAAATAATTCACTATATAAAAGTTGGTTTTAAGGGGGTAAAAATTATATAGGCATGTTTTCGTGATGCCAGACATGTTTGGTTCAAATTTATCTTTTGATTTTATCCTTTATGCATTTTATTTGAAGGTTGGTATAGCCACATTTGCTACATTTCTTTACCTGAGTGATGATAACAGACTGGATGCTAAAACCCTCTTTGTGACACTGTCCTTGTTTGATATTATTCGGGACTGGACGAGCTGGCTACCCTGGCTTGTGATGGATCTTATCAGGGTACAGACGAACGTTTCTGTTGATAGTTATTATTTAACGCGCAGCATGCTGGGTAAAAATTTCAGCAGTCGGCATTTTAAAATATTTTTCTTGCTTTTCCCAGAAAATAGGTTTTCACATTTCATCCAAATTGTCTCCTTAGGAGACGATTTGCATGAACTGTCAAGGCCTGTTTTTCTTGGAAAAATAAGAATGAAAATACCATAAATTTGTCTTCTGCTGAATTGACCCAGAGTGTGGTTCACAATCAATACATAGATTATTTGCTTCATTAATATTATAATTGGCACTGTTCAGAGAGGAAATATGTCATTTGACTTATGGGTTATCTGCTTTGCAACATTTGTGCACGTTGGATGGTCGGGTGGTGCGAAGGTTTCGTGTATCTTACGTCACCGGGGCGTCCAACTGATATTGGCTTACAGTTGGGCAAGGCTTACTACCCTTATAGCAGGTAAGGGTAGATGGGGGATGTTTTTATTTCTTCTGTTTCTTCACTTTCATTCCTGTTCCTGTTTCTTCCCTGTCCCTCTCTTTCATCTCCTCTTCTATCTCTTGTATCTCTTTTCTCCTTTTTTCTTGTTGACGACACAAAATGACCCACAAGGGCTGACATGTCGTTAAACCCCAACACAATCAAAAACATTTGTGTACGGAACTTCATACAGGTACTAGTTTCACAATGTTGTATTGCATGAATACAATACAACACTCCAAGCGCCCGGGCACATTATGTTACACATGCCTGCGCATGTGTCCATCATTGGATCTGTCTACGCAATTCTTGTCAGGCCAATAAATCCGTAGCTCATTGGAATACTTTTATGCAACTTCACATAGGCAATAATTGAACAACTGGATACATTTGGTAGATTTTCCGCCATTTTACAAGGGAGACAATTTTTGTGAAATCTTGTTTGTTTGTATGCGCATGAAGTCCATTCTGTTTGTTTGTCTGCGCATGAAGTCCACTCTGTTTGTTTGTCTGCGCATGAAGTCCATTCTGTTTGTTTGTCTTCGCATGAAGTCCATTCTGTAAAGAGGTCTAATCACAGACGAAGCAGAGTATTTCCTTTTAGAGTATACTCCTTTTCAGAATGGAAGTAAAATAATCTTGACATAATTGCTGTCCTTAACCCATTGTATACTGAATAGACTCTCTCATACTATATATTGGAAGTCCAATTTCAATTTTAGGTACGTCAGGCTATGAGATTTACATATTCCTAGAGAAAAAAGGCTAAACTATTTGCAAACGGTGGAGACCCTGATCAGACGCCGCGTTCTGCGGCGTCTGATCTGGGTCTGCACTGTTTGCCAATTACCCTTTTATGGGTCTCCCGACTACAATGGGTTAAGATAATATATCATGAATAAGAAATACAATTCTTTACTTTCTTGACCTATGACTCACTTAACATAGAAACTCTTTCCTCACATTTTCTTGACTTAATACAAGTTTTGCAGAGTTCTACCAGTGCAGCGGCGGCTTCCTATGGACAGTTTTCTTTGCTTTTAAAGCGTCGCATCTGTTATAATCAACTGGTTACAGATTCCTTTGAAATAATTGTAATTGCATTCCGAATGAATCGCGGTAAAGACTTGACGCTGTTTCGACGTCCCGTTATGATAAGGCGATGTGCGACGTGATGACGGGTGACGTAAAAACGGCGTTATTGTGACATTGTGTATTTACTGCCATATGTCAATTATATTTACAGTCTGCCACCTCGCTCAAGAGAATCAACAAATTCCTTAATCATGAAGATATAGACGAAAGCAACGTTAGTCATGACACCTCCGGTATGTTTGGCATGTCTCATTATGGAAAAACGCCTATTCAAATATGTTGAAAATTTTACAACCACAAAAAAGTAAAATTTTCAGATAAAAATTTTGATATTTTTCATATTTCTGCTCAAAAATTAGATTGTGAGTACTCGTTAGAACCGCCTCGGCGAGGCGGTTCTAACGAGTACCCACAATCTATGTTTTGAGCAGAAATAAGAAAAATAATGTATACCCATGTAAATCCAGTTTTACCATATAAAGGTGGGGTTTAAATGGGTCAAAATTATACAGGCGTGTTTTCGTGATGTGAAGGATAACCCGCTTGATTAATGCTATCATTACGAAAACATGCCTATTCAAATATACTGAAAATTTTACCACCAAAAAATGAAAATTTTCAAGATAAAAACTTCATATTTTTCATATTTCTACTCAAAACATAGATTGTGGGTACTCGTTAGAACCGCCTCGTCGAGGCGGTTCTAACGAGTACCCACAATCTATGTTTTTGAGCAGAAATAAGAAAAATAATGTATACCCCTATAAACCCCAGTTTTACTATATAAAAGTGGGGTTTATGGGGGTCAAAACTATATAGGCGTGTTTTCGTGATGGTTGAAATTCAGCAGATGACATTTTGAAATATTTTTTCTTATTTTTTTTTCCAGAATAAGACTTTGAAATTTCTTAGGAGACAATTCGCATGAAATGTAAAAGTCTATTTTCTGGGGAAAATAGGAAAATATATCAATTTGATGTCTGCTGAGTCTGTCCAAAGAGTGGTAAAGGTTAATTATACCTGTTAAGTTTTAATAGTTTTCTTAACTATAGAGTTTGTTAGCACTGATAACTGAGTCTGATTTCTTAGGAGACAATTCGCATGAAATGTAAAAGTCTATTTTCTGGGGAAAATAGGAAAATATATCAATTTGATGTCTGCTGAATCTGCCCAAAGAGTGGTAAAGGTTAATTATACCTGTTCAGTTTTGATAGTTTTCTTAACTATAGAGTTTGTTAGCACTGATAACTGAGTCTGTCTCTGTTACATAATCCTACAAATATATTGACATATCAATATAAGCAGGAAGTTTTCTGGCCCAAGAACCAGCGGTCAGTGGTAAAATATACCGGGTTATAAAAAATCAATTTTACCGGCGTCAAATATTTACCCTAGGTTCACATTACGAAAACAGGCTTGTTCAAATATATAGAATTTCACCTCCAAAAACTGAAAGTTTTCAGATAAAAAACTCTGATATTTTTTATAATTCTGCTCAAAACATGGATTGTGGGTACTCGTTAGAACCGCCTCGCCGAGGCGGTTCTAACGAGTATCCACAATCTATGTTTTTGAGCAGAAATAAGAAAAACATTGTATACCCCTGTAAACCCCAGTTTTACTATATAAGGTGGGGTTTAAGGGGGTCAAAATTATATAGGTATGTTTTCGTGATGAAATGTTATACAAATAAAGTTGCTACCTCACTCAGTGAAACATCACAGAAAGAAAAAGCGCTCACTCTGTTTAGGGTTCATGAAATAAGCAAAGACTAATAGTTGGCTATGTAATTGACAAAGACTGATATTTGGCATTATAGTAGTAGGAATGTCCACAATCACTGAGACCTTCCTGGACACCGTGTAAGGGGGTTGACCCTAACCTTTTTTCATGACATGAAGTGATAAAACAAAACAACGCTTCAATGGAAACCAAAACAAATAAAGGTCATATTCTTTGAAAATCCAATTTCATTCATATTAATTTTCGCCACCCGCTAATATCATCTCATGCAGTTAGTTTCATTATACAAAAGATAAAGGAAGCAGCGGTATCAAGTTATCTTATGATCTATTCAGCTTGATTGTTCAATACATTTGTGCGGATGCTAATACCTATACGGTCGACTCCCGTAATCTCGAAGTCCGATGGACTCTGAAATACTTCGAGCTATCCGTACCTCGACATATCAGATTTGCAGAATTGAGAAAACATAAATCGAACAACCACGTTTCACGAGTGAGTATGTAATTTGACACCTGGTTAGAGCTATATTGAAAAATATCGCAGAAAAGGGGAGAAATTGCTCTTTTGGAGCAATTACTCCTCTTTTCCACAATATTTTATTACCTGTTGTTAGATTTCCATGTTAAAAGAGGGACCAGATTTTCACTTCGAGATAAGCGGTTATTCGAGATAAGCGAAGTCGAGTATTGAGAGGCGACTGTATATTGTATTACTGGAGGAAATGTATGGATGATGCAGTTAAGGGGAATGGATACACTTTTAGGGGAAGAAACTGTCAGTCAGAATTATTTTTTCTGCCCCCCCCTCCCCCCCCCCCCCCCACACACACACCATTCTGAAAAAGGTTCAAGTTTTAAAGGAAAGAACTGTAGAGGTTAAATCTAAAAGACCATAATATTTGCTTCCTCTGGGGGCAAATTCGTTTCTTGTCGAGTAGAACCCTTTTCAGAAGGGCTTGGTGTGCGGGAAAGAATCAGGAAGTTACAAAAGTTGTCTTTCTTGTAGAAATAGCAGAAAATCCACCAGGTGTATTCAGTCCCCTTAAACTTTACCACTCTCTAGACTAATTCCACAGGCAACAAATTGTGATATCTTTTTATTTTTCTCAGAAAATAAACTTTGAGATTTCATGCAGACAATTTGTATGAAATACCAAATTCTTTGTTCTGAGAAATATGAGAAAAACTTCAAAATGCTATCTGCTAAATGTTTACCCAGCATGTTAAGCGTTAATAAACTTCCCTATATCGTTCCTAGATGATGCGGTGACTATTGAGGATGGCACATTTACCTGGGACTCCAAGACAGGACCATGCTTAAAAGAGTGAGTGATTGTGGTAGTACATGAACCGCGCCACATAAAGCGAATAGTAGCAAATAAGAAATAAAAAACGCAGCCAGCCTTTAATAGTAGCCACGTTTGCAATGGAAGAAGTTGGCTATATTGCTAGCATTACAAAAAGAAGTATAACGCATGGAAACAAAACTGGAAGCAAAGTGGACAACAAGTCATAAGCAGACGATTCGTTTGTTCCCTCCCATCACGAAAACATGCCTATATAATTTTTACCCCCTTAAACCCCACTTTTATATAGTAAAACTGGGGTTTACAGGGGTATACATTATTTTTCTTATTTCTGCTCAAAAACATATATTGTGGGTACTCGTTAGAACCGCCTCGCCGAGGCGGTTCTAACGAGTACCCACAATCTATGTTTTTAACAGAAATATGAAACATATCAGAATTTTTTATCTGAAAATTTTCAGTTTTTGGAGGTGAAATTTTCTATATATTTGAATAGGCGTATTTTCGTAATGGAATGTTGTCACTTGAGCTGCAACTTGAGAAAACGTACATTTAGACTTATGCGCCGAACGAAGCCCGAATTAGCCTGCTCATCCGCGCAGTCTGATCAGAGTCTTCGTTGTCCGAATGGAGAAACTTTGCATTCTTGGCTATCCGAAAAAAGCATCCAGCGAAGATTCTATTTAGCCTGCGCGCAGGCTGATCTGGATCTTCGCTGGACACACATATCCGACAGTATGTTTCCGGACGTTGCGGCTCATCTTATAAAAGTCATAATGACCATAATACAATATCAAGTTGTTAAAAATAGTTATATGGCAACATAATAGACTGACTATCCTGAGAGAACGCAAGTAATAGGGCTCTACTGATAGAGTATTTTGCACGAATCCTAATATGTAAACAGAGTAACACTGGAGAAGAAATACCAGTAAGGCAGACATGTGCAATGCAAAATTTTAGAAGAAATATAACAAACAACTTCAGACAGAGTTTACAAAGTTCAGATCGCTGACAATCGCCAAAAATCGCGTAATAATGTAAACGTCAGTACACCTGTATTCTTATTATATATATACAGGAACATGTGGAGTGGTCATTATACCCAGCTAGCATTCTACATAAATCTATAGCGGGCTGTTATCGGCCCGTCAGCTACCCTGACGGGCCGAAAACGGCCCGCAATAGATTTATTAGAATGCTTACTGGGTACAGACTTGTTAATGGAACTCGTGCTTAGTGTAGGCAACTAACTGTTTTTACAAACTGTTTGGATATGAAAGAATAGATTTGTATATAGGGAAGAAGGGAGCAGAACAGATTTAAAGGAAATTTATACACTTTGTACATTGTCCGCTAGTTTTACAAGGGATATTACAGTTTTTGCGACGTTCCTCTTTACTTGCACGACAGTAGCTCGGTCCTCAGACTGAAAATGGTTGGTTCCTGGCTGTCAGTGTTTGTGGCCGTGCCTATCGTGGTCCTGTTTGTGCATTTCTTGTGTTTTGGCCTCGGGTCACCATCGAGTCCTTTGCTTTGTTTTATCGCAGTGGTTTTCTGTATTTGGAGTAGCATCGGGACCCAGGGTGAAGTTGGCTAGCTGTAAAAGTGCTTTAAACCCTCTCGGTGGTTTACTCTACGGACCGTTCTAAGGCGGTGGTCCCGGTGTTAGTCTTACTCTTTGTTGCTTTGTGGTTTATTCTACGAGGCGATTTGTTTTATGTCTTACCTTGTGTCATTTTTTCTTGTGTTTTTCAGTCCTTTTAGCATTGCGATTACCTCGCTTGGGGAAGAGAGAGCTAATCTTAGTGCTTTTCGTACGCTTGTTCGATTTGTGCTTGTTTGGATTTGTCGGTTTCCTCTTCCTCTTAGTGTCTGGGAAGGGCTGCGGTTTGTGATTGTGGCACTCCCTGGACTTTTCTCTTACCTTTTTTGATTATACGTGATTCGCTGTTGTATTTCACAAATGGCATGGGGGACCTTTGTGCGGACCGTCCAAGGCAGTTCCTTTCTTGCAGCGCTTCTTTGTTTGTGCGTCGGTGGTTTCATGTCGTTTGTATTGTCATTGTTTATTCTTCATGTCTTTTTTTTTGCTTTTGGTGTCTAGGGAAGGACTGCTTCATAACTGTGGTATTTCCTGGGAATCTTCCCATATATGTTTCCTTTTTCCGTTTTAGGATACTAATCCCCTTCTGAAAAGGCGTCTTCTCTAAAAGGAAAGAATTTGCTCCTTTTGGTAGCAAATTCGTTTTTTTCAGAGTAGGCTTCGTTTAAAAAAGAAAACAAAACAATTTTGACAGATTCGTCTTTCCTGATAAATGTATTCAGTCCCCTTAACAAAATCAAACAGACACAGCTTCATTCAAAGGTTCGTAAATTGCATGTGATTTTATATATATATTTCCTTATCTACAGCATCTGCCTGTCAGTACAAAAAGGAGGCCTAGTAGCCGTGGTAGGAAGCGTGGGATCTGGAAAATCATCTCTTATTTCGGCCATACTTGGAGAAATGAATAAAACACTTGGTCACGTTAACGTAGATGTAAGTACTATACTTCTGCTAAAGAAGGCAGTAATGTCAGTACTGGTATCTTATATAACACATCTGTTTATATACAAACTGCTTGAAAATGTGTGTATATGTGTGTGAGAGAGAGAGAGAGAGAGAGAGAGAGAGAGAGCGCGAAATGACAAAGGCATATAATAAATTAAATATTGAACAGTGCTTACTTGATATGGAAAAGACACTTAGGACCATAGCTAAGTCCTTCGGAACCCGTATTTTACACATTTATCACGCCCCTTTGTAACAATTTTCAAATCAGACACACTGATTCTCTATCTTGGGCTCATTTCACCTTTTGTAAAATCTCGCTGTGTTGGACATCTCTTTCCTGATGCCCTGGGCTGCCGTGTTGCGTGGGTCATGGTGGCTGAGGTCGCTGGATAGGCGGACGCCTATAGGGCAATGGGTAAGCGTCTCTTGCCTGATGTCTGCGATTGCCCAGTCTCATGGGATGCGTCAGTTGATGTGTGCTTGAAGGAGATGTGCTTCGTTTGCCGAGTATTGCCCATCGCCTGTTTTGTTTTCCAACTTTTAGAGTCAAGCAACACTGACGAAGATAAATTCAGAAATAAGCATCTGTCACACTAAATATGGTATAGTTATGCATATATTCATAACATTTTTCTAACTGGTGTTTTCTGTCTATAGGGGAGTACAGCTTACGTGTCACAGCAGGCTTGGATCCAGAATGCAACACTTAAGAACAACATCCTGTTTGGAAAAGCGGTAAATGACCAAAAATACAAAGGTGTAATCGATGCTTGCGCATTGCAACCGGATCTCGATATTCTTCCAGCAAACGATTTGACAGAAATTGGTGAAAAGGTAAGTTCTCTGTAAATGCATTAAACTTCGAATGGAATTACTGACATAAACTCTTAGATTATTTGTTGATATCAGAAAAGTTGGTGTCACTGTCAGTGAACAATGTTACTAGTATACAGTTGACTCCCGTTATCTCGAACTCGCTTATCTCGAATAACCGCTTATCTCGAAGTGTAAATATGGCCCTTGCCTAAACATGAAAATCTAACAACAGGTAAAAAATATTGTGGAAAAGAGGAGAAATTGCTCCTAAGTCCTAAGGAGCAATTTCTCCTCTTTTCCACAATATTTTTAATATATCTCTAACTTCATGTCCAATTACATATATATTTGTTAAATGTGGTTAATCGAATTAGTCTTTCAATTCTGCAAATCTGATATGTCGAAGTACGGATATGTCGAAGTATTTCAGAGAGTCCCTTGGAATTCCAGATAACGAGAGTCGACTGTATTTAGCGAGACAACACATATGCACACTGAGATACAATCATTGACCGTGCTGGGAATCAACGGAAACAGAATGGTTTTACCGCCATCGGCCTCCTTCAGAGCTATGACAAAACGCCTTGGCATATTGACACATAGAGGGAAAGCTAATTTAAGTAGAAACAATGTAAACAACAAAGTGCTGCGAAAACGAGGCAATACTTCTTACGAAATACGGTCAAAATATTCTCTCTTCACTAGATCGGGATAACTTCTGAACTGTTTAAAAACATAATACATTTTTTTTTTATAAATGCTGATGTTTCCGCAGAAAAAAAATATATACAGTGCAGCTGTCTTATAAGGATCGCGTGAAAATGGAGTTCTGCTCATGCACACGTATACGTATAAAACCGAGACTTCCGAAGTCTAATCCATAGTGTGTTCTTTGTTTCGAAAGGCGATGTTTTTGACGTTTATACCAATGAAATGCAATACCAACTATTTTCTCGAAGAAATTAAAACATATATTCATTAAAACAAATATTCTGAATAGTATCCCAGCTAGCATTCTACATAAATCTATAGCGGGCCGTTATCGGCCCGTCAGCTACCCTGACGGGCCGATAACGGCCCGCTATCGATTTATGTAGAATGCTTACTGGGATCCTGGTTTAGTTCTTAACTGCAAGCACATGAACCACGTCCAGATAAACGTATTCTCGAGCATATTCAATATGTATAAATCCAGATAATTAGGCGCATCCAAACACTACTCACTGAGCTTTTGATTCCTGTACAGTATACGGTATCTCGAGCATATTCAATAAGTATAAGTCCAGATAACTAGGCGCATCCAAACACTACTCACAGAGCTTTTGATTCCTGTACAGTATACGGTATCTCGAGCATATTCAATATGTATAAGTCCAGATAACTAGGCGCATCCAAACACTACTCACTGAGCTTTTGATTCCTGTACAGTATACGGTATCTCGAGCATATTCAATATGTATAAGTCCAGATAACTAGGCGCATTCAAACACTACTCACAGAGCTTTTGATTCCTGTACAGTATACGGTATCTCGAGCATATTCAATATGTATAAGTCCAGATAACTAGGCGCATCCAAACACTACTCACAGAGCTTTTGATTCCTGTACAGTATACGGTATCTCGAGCATATTCAATATGTATAAGTACAGATAACTAGGCGCATCCAAACACTACTCACAGAGCTTTTGATTCCTGTACAGTATACGGTATCTCGAGTATATTCAATATGTATAAGTATAGATAACTAGGCGCATCCAAACACTACTCACAGAGCTTTTGATTCCTGCACAGTATACGGTATCTCGAGCATATTCAATATGTATAAGTCCAGATAAGTAGGCGCATCCAAACACTACTCACAGAGCTTTTGATTCCTGTACAGTATACGGTATCTCGAGCATATTCAATATGTATAAGTACAGATAACTAGGCGCATTCAAACACTACTCACAGAGCTTTTGATTCCTGCACAGTATACGGTATCTCGAGCATATTCAATATGTATAAGTCCAGATAACTAGGCGCATCCAAACACTACTCACAGAGCTTTTGATTCCTGTACAGTATACGGTATCTCGAGCATATTCAATATGTATAAGTCCAGATAACTAGGCGCATCCAAACACTACTCACAGAGCTTTTGATTAATGTACAGTATACGGTATCTCGAGCATATTCAATATGTATAAGTCCAGATAACTAGGCGCATCCAAACACTACTCACAGAGCTTTTGATTCCTGTACAGTATACGGTATCTCGAGCATATTCAATATGTATAAGTACAGATAACTAGGCGCATTCAAACACTACTCACAGAGCTTTTGATTCCTGCACAGTATACGGTATCTCGAGCATATTCAATATGTATAAGTCCAGATAACTAGGCGCATCCAAACACTACTCACAGAGCTTTTGATTCCTGTACAGTATACGGTATCGCTGCCTTTTATTTTATTTCTACCCAACGCTTAAGGTGAATGGCAACGCTTTGTAGAGTCTCCGGTACTGTTAAAAGGGGAGACATCTTTTGTGACGTTTTGTTTACTGTGCAAGAATCCTAGTCTGAAAAGGAATTTACTCTAAAAGGAATGAATTTGCTCCCGGAGCAAATTCTTTTCTCATAGAGTAGATACTTTTTCAGAAGAAGGGAGCTAAAACACGTTTAAGAGAGCAAACTTGTCTCCCTTTAAAGTGTATTAATTCCACCTAACAGCTGTTTCTGTTGAAGTTACATATACACATTACAGTATTTTTTCTAAATGTTGGGATACATTATTTTCTTACAGTACTAAACTTTGAATAAGTGAATCTGACAATTGGGTGATATGCCTTGAAACGCCAGCAAAATGACAAACAATGCAGACATCGATCAGCTTGCTTCTTCATGACGGTTTGTCTGGGTCTACACCTCAGAGGCAGTACTGTCCAAATATTTGGAAGCATTAGAATAACACAGATGTTCACTATAGCAGAGAGGAACACTTTGTTGCATTACCAACAGCCTGGGCCGCGCCATGCGAAAACGTGTCTTTGGACATATGCGGACAACAAAGACCCAGATCAGGCTGCGCATCCAAGCTGTCTGATCAGGGTCTTTGCTGCCCGCAAACAGAATCATTGGATACTATAGAATGTTTCAATGGAGAGCAATGGTTTGGGTTATAGTTTGCACATGCGCAGGATATGTGAATCTGCACATTTTACATATGCTCGAAGGCACTTTTTCACTTCATGCGGCCCAGTCTGGTACAGTCAGATTTTATGTTTCAGGGTGTAAACCTGAGTGGTGGTCAAAAACAGCGTGTCAGTCTAGCAAGAGCAGTATACTTTGATGCTGATATCTACCTCTTGGATGATCCACTTAGCGCAGTGGACTCTCATGTTGGTAAACACATATTTCAGCACGTGATTGGGAGCAAAGGACTACTGAAGAACAAGGTTAGCATTGCATAATGGTTCAAACACTGGACATGCAAACTGCGAAGACAAATTGTAGCAGACAATATTCTATTTTTTTTATTTGTCTAGAGGAAGTAAGCCTTACCGTTTCTTTTGAATCACCTGCTAGATACTCAAGGAAGAACAAATTTGTGTTGAATATGTCCAGTTATAGCACAATTACAGATCATAGCATAACAATGACTTCAAGTGGAAGAGCAAACAAATCATGACAGTGCACACGTCACTGATCAAAGAAAGCCAAAGTAACTAGGTCCTTCTTCCCCAACAAGATGCTCACATGCTAGGCAGGATACACTAAACACAAAAGTCAGACAATGAAGAGGACAAAACATTAAAAAGGCCTCTCCAGCGAGTAGTCACAGGACTACTTACAGAATAACCAATACCCGAACCACCAACTTAGAACGATCAGTAGTGAAAACTACCAGTGGGGTTAAATCAATTTTGCTGAAGGTGTTTCAACACCTTCCAAGGGACCTGGCGAATGTTAATGCATTGAAAAACCATGTTCGATTGCTATTATTGCATAAAACTGAAAACATTTGCTACATTTTGCGTTATTTTTTGCGCTATTTTGTTTCGCCTTTTTACCGATGTCTCGCGAACGCAATTTCCACGGACTATGCTCGTTCTGGGGCCTGGTAGTACACATCTATAACGTCAGCAAATCTGTGGCCCCGGTGCGATCATATTGAAAGTTTCGTAGCCGTGCATTAACAGCGTGTGAATTGCCTTGTTAATACACGGCTTTTCGCCGTTTAATGCACGGCAGTTAATAACGTGCGGCACTGCTTTTTATGCAATAATCTAGGTTCAAATGTTGTAAAATGTACAAAATGATTGTTTGGTTCACAAAGAGGCTCACTAACTCAATCAGTGAAACATCACATAAAACGTGTAAATGAAATTAAATGGGTGTAATGAAACAATAATGAAGGCTCGTGGCAGTCACTTCAGACACTGGCAGCCCGAGCTGAAAATCACTAGCTGAACCACAAGCTTTAGACTATTAGAATCATGTAGAATTTGTATGCTTACCACTCATTCCTTTCGCAAATGTTCCACTAGGTCAGTTTCATAAAGTGAAAAAAGACCTAGACTTAGTTTACAGCCTTGTCTAGTTCAAACTTTTCTGTACATGTATGATCATAGGTTTTAATACATGACCATACATGATTGTACGTAGATAATAATACTCCAATCAACCTTCTAATAAAAGGCTTAAATCGGCACCTTCACTGAGCCTGATACCCAACCCACAGTCCTGCAATAAAAGAAGAAAGTATAGCTTTCAATCATGATTGGTTTAAAGATTAAGCATGCTGTCGCATATTGTTTAAGTTATATCCCATCTGTTTGTAACGGGTAAACATTTTATGAATTTTTCTAAAAATTGGATTTCCCAGGTATTTTCATAAATTTATGAACTATGTCACCATAAAACTTTGGTTTCGATATTCTTTGCTGCAGATGCTGTTTTAAGCTTACTTTATATTTATCAACCAATGAGGTGTGTTGGTGAGAAATAATGAAAATATCTTTACGGAGTTGATAATAACGATAGCCTTGTGAAAGGAGTTTAGCAGTCAGTACTATACTCCGATTGTTAGAATCATTTTTTAGCAGTCAGGACTATTTTTGATTGTTAAAATCGTTTACATAAGACACCCTTGCATAACGAACACGTTGAGATAAGCACGCTCTACTTTCTGGGACAAAATAAGAATAATATAATTAATTTGTTGTCTGCAGAAATTAGCCCAGAGAGTGATAATGGTTAAGTAATTGAAAAACAACACAAATTTATGGGTATCAGAACATTCGCAATTTAATTAGAAACAAAATCGGGCCCAGTGTATGGAGCATAATTGTTGGCGTCAAGCACATTATATTTTGCTATACGATAGAAATGCATGGTATTTATCAGTCTGTGCCTATGTGAGAAACTAAAAGAAACATGTTTCATTTTAGACTCGAATCTTGGTTACACATGGTATCAAATGGCTTCCGTACGTTGACAAGATTGTAGTACTGAAGGGTGGTATGATAGCTGAAGAAGGAACATATGAACAGCTGATGGAACACGATGGAGCCTTTGCAAAATTCTTGAAGACATATCTTACTGAGCATAATTCAGACAGTGACAGTGATGAAGAAGGTAATACACGCCATAATGCTCGTTATCTACAGCCTGACAAAATGAATTCCTTCAAAGCCAGATAGGACACGTTCTTCCGTCAGAATCTACAGATATTTAAATCATAAATCGTGGTACTCATGAAAAGCGCTTCGGCGAGGCACATCTAATGAGGACCCACAAAATATGTTTTCATAGAGAAATATAGTATGTGGGTACCCTGTCTTATCTTGATCTGTGTACTTATTTAGACAATCTACAAAAGAGCTTCCAGATTATCATAAGTATTTAGCGATGCTTTATATCTTGGTATCAAATATCTTCATGTTGCAAGTACAGTTTGTGTATTTGTTTTGCGAATGACATTCCATAAATGATTTTGCATCGGACGGTTAAACACACCTTTAATCATAGTAACAGCTACATGTCTACATTTGTTCTATATTACGATCATAATTATGTAAAGTTTCATCGGCAGTCAATGGGTATAAAGTATCCTATAGTTTGTCCTCTGTCGCAGTTCTGTTTTTATTGTATTGATGCTGTGCCGTCTTTTGTTGTCATTATTTGCTCATCATCTCATATTCTTTCGGTGCCTCTGGAAGGCTGTGTTTCATGCATCCATGCTGATTGTTCAGGACTGCCTGTCAGAATACTTAGGATTAATAAGGCCTATCCAATTCTAGTTATTCTTGTATCAGAATCATTATTCAATATTCAGCTGATAATCGTTTTAGCCATTTAATTTCGTAATCGAAATGACTACAGGGGACTAGATACGCTTTCAAATGAAGTATCCATGTCAAAATTTCTTTGCCTCCCTACTGAAAAGATGTATACTTTAATAGAAAAACAATTGCTCCTTGTAGGAACATTTTCTTCCTTTTTCCTTTTAGAGTAGATCTCTTTTCAGAAGGGGCTTGATGTACAGAGAAGCAAACGGGAAGTCACAAATATGGTCTCCATTATAAAATATTGGAAAGTTTACCAAATATCTTCTTAAACAAAAAACCTTATAGCAATATTGGTAAACTGAAATCTTATCATATTGTTCAAATGCGTTCACTGCTCTTAGTCTCTCTATGTTTATATGTATCTTCATTGTTTATTCTTTCAAGTCAAAGAATTCAAGAACGCAACAATTCAGCGCCTTGCTTCTTTTGAATCCCAAGATGGACACGACCAGGTAAAACTTAAAAGACAACAACCCAAATTCTGCCGTTCGACGTCGGAGAATGTGCACGAGTACAGAAACAAACACCAGCTTCTAACAACATTAGTTGTTGATGATACACATCTGGGCTTAGAAAAGTTCAATGCCCATAAAATGGATTGTGACACGCATTTGCATAGAAGAATTGTTTCAACATTTGAGGGTAAATCAACAACTGAAGATATATTCAGGCGTTCCACTTCCTCAGTAGACAGTCTCAATGTTGCAGAAAAGGCGACAAAATCTGACAAAGCTACTCATAAAGAAACAAAAGCGAACCTGGTCGAAGATGAAGAAGTTGAAAAAGGCTCGGTAAGGCAGACTCAGGCTAAGTTTTAATATCAACACAAAATTCTGTAATTTTTATAGACTAAGTCGATGTTCTAGATGTTTTAAATGCGATACTGAAATAATGTTTTCTCCATATATTTGATTCCTAGCAGTTTGAGTGGCAAAAATAGTCCCAAAGGACAAAACAATTGATAATATTATTACTTTATCGATTTACGGGAGGAAAGTTTGCGGCCTCCGAACATGTATTTAACGAAATCTGCTGCGGCCACAAAAAGTCACTATTTCATAATTTGTAGATTAATAAATTCATCAAAGATGGATCCTTTCGAAGCAAACACCACTTTGAATGAAGAAAAATAGCAGGCTCCATTTATGAACAAATTGGAATGTGCATCACTGCTCACGCCTCTTAGCACATGGTTGAGCTAAATTCTAATTTCAAAAACATCTATATGAGATCAGTGATCCTAAAGGACCAGAAATAATGAAAAACACTAAAATGAAAAAACTTAATAAGAAGATGCTTCCTATTGTTTATATACACTTTAATTCCCAGGTTCGTCTTTCGGTGTACATGAGTTACCTCAGAGCATTTGGCTTTAAATCGTTCTTCTTGTTATTGTGCTTGTTTGGGCTGTTCGAATCAACCACAGTAGCATCCAGTTACTGGCTAACACGATGGACATCAGATGAAGACCTTCAAAATCTGACAGCTTTATCAGCCGACAGCGAGGAAAGATTTCACAGAAATGTATATTACCTATTAGGATATGGTGTCATTGCAGTTATAGAGGGTAGGTTTAATATCCACCAGTATTTTAAACAATATATGAAATTATTGTATGCCTTAGATCTAATAGATATGTTCAAATTCAACAGCGGAAGTCCAGATTTTTGCAAACTTATTTACTGAAGGTGGGAGATTGACTATCATTTGTTTTTCATGTGTGGCCATTTGTGATGAGGTCACTAAAGTTGATAATTATTTAACGTTTTGATGCATTATGAAACACGTTTTATGTACAATTAAACCCACGTTATACCAGTCATCTAGCATAAGTCGTTAGTTACAAGTGTAAACGCGCAGACCCGGCCAATCTCTGAATGCTCAATATCAAGCCAGAGCCTCACTACGTGTAGCAACTAATAAAACTGTGAACGGGTTTGGAACCAACATGGTCTCGCTTCCGTAGCAGACGCTCTGCTAACATTGCTGTTGCTGTACTTACACGCTTTCTTCTGTTGTAGGAATATTTATTGTAAGCTATGCTACAGTCCTCAAGAATAACTGGATCAAAGCTGCTAGCAACATTCATAAAGATTTCCTAATGAAAATTCTGAGAGCACCAATGTCGTTTTTTGATACAACACCGACTGGGCGCATCGTAAACAGATTTTCTAAAGATATAGAAAGCACAGATCACGGCTTACCTGAGCGCATGGGTGAAATGATTGATGCTTGTTGTACAGTGATAAGTGTTTCATCAGTGATACTATACACGACACCGGCATTGACAACAGTGATTATTCCCCTTATACTGCTCTTCTATGCTATGTCAGTAAGTAATTGTAAGCAGTTTTAAGGAAATTATTATAAGAGGACTTGTTATGGAAGAGTTTTTTTATGATAATTCTGGGATATTTTTCGCAGTTTCTCCATATAAACATATGTTGTGGGTACCCGTTAGAGGTGCCTCTTTGAAGCGATTCTAATGGCATATGTTATGGGTACTCGCTAGAAGTATCTATATCAGGCGCTTCTAATGCGATGTGAGTGGATACTCATCAGAAGCTGCGACACAACATACTTTTTAAAGAGAAATAAAATATTATTCCAGAATTATCACTAAATACTTCTCTTTAATGAGTAATCTGATTACACTTAGCTTGTACAGTAATATTAATTATGTTGGCAAAATTATTATGATTTAGGGTCAGACACTGCAACACTGCAGACACTACAACAGATCTTGATCATAAAAGGTGGAACACAATACCTAACGGAGTCTTTGACGAAATAAATTTAATGAATTTAAATCTACCAGGTGTGTCCAGCGCCCTACCCCACTCCACTACGTCCCTTAAACCTCGAATACTGCATTATTTAGTAATAACGTTTATGGCTGGGTATCTCCTCTTGGGACCTGGTAGCAGATTCAGTTTTTGGCATTTTATTTGTGACTATAAGGGCTGTGTCCCGTGATTGTGTCCTTTTACGGATTCCCAAAATTATATTATCTTGTGTGTATATTATACGTAGTTCAGATAAGAGGCATATCTAGATGATATTTTCTAATTTCTCTACGGAAACATATGCTTTGGGTTCTCATTAGAAGCGGCTTCCGAGGCGCTTCGAATGAGTACCGATAAATTTGTTCACATGGAGAAATAAGAAAAAATATCAATTTTTGGTTACAAAAAGTGCTATATCTGGAGCTATTTGTATATTAGAGTACGGTTGTTTTCGTATCTAATGCAATACATGTAAAGTGAATATACCGTTGCAGCGATATTACAGACCAACGTCCCGACAACTTCAGAGGATAGAATCACGATCTCGTTCGCCAATATACAACCATTTCAGTGAAACTTTGAATGGTGTAAGCGTTATTAGAGCATTCAATGTGAAGAAGAGATTTGAGGAGGAATCAGAGAAGCGGGTAGACCATAACCAAGAATGCAAGTTCTACAGTAACGTGGCAAACAAGTAAGCATTCGACGTAGTGAAGCAAATATTTGTCGTGTCATTTAAAGTCGCTGAGGCCATTGCAAGATTTTGTTAAAGTTTAGTGTAGCTTTTTTTTTCAGATTTCAAGAATAGGAATATACAGTTGACTCTCGTTATCTCGAATTCCAAGGGATTCACTGAAACACTTCGAGATATCCGTACCTCGACACATCAGAGTTGAGAGAGTGAGGAAAACAATAAATTGAACAACCACATTTAACAAATGAATATGTAATTTGACCCCTGAAGTTAGAAATATATATATAAAATAATGTGAAAAAGAGGAGAAATTGCTCCTTAGGAGCAATTTCTCCTCTTTTCCACATTATTTTGTTACCTGCTGTCACAATTTCATGTTAAAACAGGGACCAGATTTTCACTTCGAGATAAGCGGTAATTCGAAATAAGCGAGTTCTAGATAGCGAGATTCGACTGTATATATAAGAGTTAACCTTTATGTCTGCTTTTGTTTATTTGATTATTGTCTTACTTTATTAAGAGGAATAGATACACTTCAGGGGAGACACCTACTTCAAATGTATTCTGCCTCCTTTCAAAAAAAGGGGTCACATGGGTATCAAAGTCTCTCCTTTTCTAGTAGATATCGTTTTAGAAGGGATTTGATGAGCAGAGAAAGCAAACAGGAAGGAAGACATAAAATTTGTCTTCAGTGCTTTTCGTACGTTTGTTCGATTTGTGCTTGTTTGGATTTGTCGGTTTCCTCTTCCTCTTGGGGTCTGGGAAGGACTGCGGTTTGTGATTGTGGCATTCCCTGGACTTTTCTCTTACCTTTTTTTTCACTGTAAAATGTTACGGAAACATTACCAGGTGTATCATGTCCCTGAATATAACAGTATTTTAGAATATGTTTCCAATGCCCAATTTTAAAATGTGCACATTAATTCCTTCCCAGCTGTCTGTTCCATTTACTCTCTTTCTGTTATCACCACTAACTTGCATTGTCACAAGAATACTTGGGGTCATTGATGAGGATTCTGTTGTCGAAACTCGCTAGTCTGGCCAATATAATGAGAGCGAATTCATTTTTTAATCCTTGTGTAAAATGTTCATGGATCTCTTTTTTACGTTTTAAAAATCTTTAGAATAATGCATATTCCCGTTCGGTCATCCGGCTAAAACGTACATAATTACGTTTTTCATCACTTATGCAAAACAACATATATTCAATTCGGCTTCTACACAATTAGAACATAGCATGTGCATTAGCGTTTTCAAACGTTTAAGGACGAGGTTTCAGTCGAGTAAAACTAGTATAAGCCCGCCAGTCCCTAATAGCAGATATTTTAATTCGGGTCCTAGTTTCTGTGACTCTAGAACCTTTGCTTTCTAATTTGTTTTCATGTGTTATGTCTTGGTATTGCCATGCTAGCATTGTGACCAACTTCTTCAATGGCAGTACATATTGGTTTCAGTTTGTACTTCCATTTGTTTTGTATTGTTGCGTTAATGTCTGAAGCTGCGTACCATGGCGGTTCCTCTGTTGCAGCCCTTTGTTTGTACGCGTATGTCGATTGTCTCCCTTCCGTAAAGGGGTCAACTCTAAAGGCAAATAATGTGCGTCCATTGGGAGCAAATCTGTTCTTTTAGAAAGCACAAAGGGAGTCGCAAAAGTATTCGGTTCCATTTAACCCATTTATGCCGACTGGATTCTTCCGCCTCAAGTCTTTTGACAAGTCCATTTCCTATATAAGGGACGTCTGGTTAGTTTTTATCATCATCATATTTTGTAGAAATTTCTGAACTTAATGCAAAGAGTATTGACCCTGATCAGACGCCGCGTTCTGTGGCGTCTGATCTGGGTCTACACTGTTTGCTAATTTCCTTTTTATGGGACACTAGTCTTAAATGGATTAAAAGTGGTCATACTGATGTCGCCTTGATTCATTCTGTCATTGCAAAAATTACTAGAGTCGAACTTCATTGACTCGAACATCTTTGGGGACCATGGAAAAAAGGTAAGAGAAAAGTCCAGGGAGTGCCACAATCACAAACCGCAGCCCTTCCCAGACCCCAAGATGAAGAGGAAACCGACAAATCTAAACAAGCACAAACCGAACAAACGTACGAAAAGCACTAAGATTAGCTCTCTCTTCCCCAAGCGAGGTAATAGCAATACTAAAAGGACTGAAAAACACAAGAACAAAATGACACACGGAAAGACATACAACAAATTGCCTCGCAGAATAAACCACAAAGCAACAAGGAGTAAGACTAACACCGGGACCACCGCCTTAGAACGGTCGGTAGAGCAAACCACCACGGGGTTTAAAATTTGTACTTGACATGGGTAATTTGAACCACTGACGGTAAATCACAGCTTCAAGTCAGAAGTCAAATAGGAATAATTTAGCGATGTCTTTTCGAACTTCTATAAAATATTGACAAATTGATTGTAGTCATTAATATCGCCTTCATGAGGCAATTCTATTGAGTGCACACAACAAAAATTTAAATATAAAATAAGAACAAAATTGATGTCCTAAAATATCTCTAAATACTTGTTTTCATTGGCTATCGGAAGAATTTCCTAGGGACTTAAAAATGATTTCGAATCAACTACGGTAAACGAGCCTTTAACCTTTGTCATGCTGAATAAATTAAGATCCCACTTCTAATTTTCAGCCAATTAGAATACTTAATCCAAGTTGTGCTTACAAATTCAAATACTTGATGACAAACAGTACAGATCAAGATTAGTTGGCTTCTGGAAAATCTGGATCTACACTGTTTACAAAGGCAGGGTGTATCCGAGTTCAGCAGGAGAAGGGTTAAGTTTACTGCATTTTAAAGCAATGTTTACTCTGGTCAGTTGCCGCGCGATCGATGTCTGAAATATTTAACTAAATCCATTTACTGTGATGCTAAGCATTAATGCGGTTTCTTTAACGATATTGAATTGGAACAACTTTGCAATGACAGGTAATTACAATCAGAAAACTCGTATTGGTATTGAACTATACAATGTAATGCATTTGCAACATACTCCAAAGCAACATTAAAAGTAATGACACTTTGTCGTGCTAAAAGTTATATTTAATAACCGAGCCGTCTTCGTAAATGTCATCTTAAATCTAGTCTGCATGCCTAGTTATAAAAACGCCTCTTCGTTCGCTTTTTTCTCGTTATAAATAGATCCTAAAAGTAATGGCTCTTGAGAGCATGAACGCATACACAGAAATGGAAAATAGCTAGATTATCTAAATTTTCTGAGCCGATTTAGCTACTTTCAGCCGAGGTCGGTGGCCTAGTTTATAAATTTAGGAGCATTGCTGGGTAATCCAACTTTTAGAAGAATTAAAACAAAAATCATTACTCTTTTTTAAAAGGATGGAATAAAGCATGGAAATTATGCTACAGACTGCATGCTTTTAGCATAATCAGTGTTGATAGCTGTGCTTTCCTCTTTAATTGCACAGCGGTGGGTCGAGTCTCAGAATCTAATACGTTGCCGACTTAAACTTTCCATGAGAAGGTTGATGCCTGATATGTATTAGGTCGGCCCCTCCGTGGTTCAACGAGTGTGTTTTCATCAGAAAAACATTCCTATATAATTCTGACCCCCTTAAACCCCCTTAAACTCCACTTTTATAAAGTAAAACTGGAGTTTACAGGAGTATACATTATTTTTCCTATTTCTGCTCAAAAACATAAATTGTGGGTACTCGTTAGAACCGCCTCGCCGATGCGGCTCTAACGAGAACCACAAGCTATGTTTTGAGCAGAAATAGGAACGATATCAGAGTTTTTTATCTGAAGACTTTCAGTTTTTGACATGAAATTTTCTTTATATTTGAAGAGGCGTGTTTTCGTATTGTTAGTTCTTGCTGCCAGCGTCTGAAATATTTACCATGAGATGTCATACTTGTTTCATAACAGCGATTTAATTTTATTTACAGTATTTTGTTTGATGTTTCGCTGATTATGTTAGGGCGTCTCTGTGCGAGTCTAACAATCATTTTTTTTAATAACCTAGGGTTAAGTTTTGGTACCTGCAAAATCGATTCAAGGCCCCTGTGTTTTTTTTAACTACTGGCAGTTACAAGGCGGGGTTCTCTTGCCTTGTGGCTGCTCATTGCGGGGCTTTTGTGTTTGGTGGATTAGTGGATCCTGTCTACCACCGAACTCACCTTAACTCTTTCGGTTCCAAATTTTAGACGACATTTGTCGTCGGCCTTTTCTTCAACAAACTATTGCTTGGAAAGAAGTTTATATGTAAAGTTGACATACTGAATGCCTAACAGCTTAGATCTTTATGAGACGGCTCATCTGGATCTATGCTTTTTGCAAACGCCTGTTATTATCACCTGTGGCAGTGAAAGCGTTAAAGACATAGCTAAAATGAAACAAAAAGCGGTATGAGTCACCAATGGTTTTATTGACCCTACCTAGGCGTGTCATAAAGTGGTGATTACGGGATCCCAATAGGATTGTTAAAGGGCCTTCTGAAAGGTAATACATGTTTTAAGTGGGTAACAGATAAAGTTTCTTATGGATTAGATAAATAAGCCAGTATTAAATTCCTTATTTGTATGTCTTTAATGGTTTAATTACCCGTTCTGATGCATAGCTAGAGTAAGCATATGCGAACAGTGAAAATTTTGGAACAGATCAGTCTGCGCTGCCCGACCCTTCTACTGTATCAATTGATTTTATAAGTGGGTAACGAAGCCATTGCTCAAGCGAATGTATATATGTATAGACAATTCTTGGTCTTCATTACCCTTTTCTGTACCTGATAGATTTTTGACAGACTGTCAAACATTCTTTTTCTACCTTCTGAAAAGGGTCTTCTCAAAAGGAAAGAATTTGCTTCCCCATGGGAGCAAATTCTTTCCTTTTAGAGTAGAGCCTTTTCAGAAGGGGCTTGACTTGTAGGTGAGCAAACGGGAGATGACAAAAATTGTCTCCCTTTTCAAACATTGCAACAAATATACCAAGTGTATTCAGTCCGTTAAATAGAATGAAATAACCCAACTTTACCGTTAAATGAGCAGGGTAATGGATAAATGATCTTTAGACTCGCATGAATTAAGTGCTCCTTTTCATCTTGCACATTATAATCAAAAGAACAAAGGACATTTCTGCGAAGTCTGGTCAGGATTGCAAATATTCAGGGCCTTTACGGCTATTCGTATGTGCGCATATGACATAAATGACAGAAACGCCAAAGCACAATATTTTCTTTCTGATTAAAAATTGGCAGAAATTTTTCCTGTGTATCTAGTCTCCTTAAGCAATTTTCCGCTTACAGAATCAACGGTTGTTGTGGAACGCATCAAAGAACCGAAACGATCGTGAACAGCTTACACGAATAGCGTAACGTCTGTTTTTCTTATATTGGGCATGGACTATTTTTTTCAGTTGGTTCGATATACGACTAGAATTGTGCGGGGCATTTGTTGTGTGGCTGGCTACAGTGTTCAGTGTTATGGGCCGTGAGAGGTTGACTGGTGCACTTGTGGGATTCATGATTAGTCATGCGCTCGAAGTAAATATTGCAATTCGATATGAGCCGCAAAATTAGAAAACGTACCTTCTGACATGTCCACTCAACGAAGACCCACATCAGAGTCTTCGTTATCCGCATGAAGAAATCGTTGAATCATTGGCTATCCCAAATGCGCCCAGAGAAGATTTAGATCAGACCTCGCTAATGTGCAAGGTTATCTTCCATGGGTGCAAGTGTCTGATGGTACGTTTTTCTGACGTTGCGGTTCATATGCTTAGTCTTTTTGACCCCAGTCTGTGTATATGCACATAAGAATAATTCATGGCAAAAACGGTTATCTCAGGCGGAAAAGTTATGACGTGGTATGAATGATTGGTCCGTTTTTTGCATTACCAGATGACTATATGTACAAGGCAATATACAATGTCAGATAAATTTCTTCCAGTTACCTTCCGCAATAAGTCAAGTCATGACAAAAACTATCTTTGGACATATGAGAAATAGGAATGACCATAAACGGTATAATTATAGGCATGCGCAGTGTAGCCCGGTTTGCACATTCGTATTTGTTGCTCCTCCTTCATAAACAGATGCAATATAGCCGTTCAATGTCATGACCGTCCTTCACTATTTGCGACCGCCCTCTAGTGTTCAATTCCATTTCTTAACAACTATAACACTTATCATCATTTAACATGGCATTTGGTTTCTCCCTTACAATGACTCAAACAATGCATTGTCATTTTATAACCTTGACCTATATTTCGTGGTCGAATGATTTTCTCATTTTAGCGCCAACCCTAGCATTTAGCTTCATTTCTGATAAACATTATCACCTACAATAATCAAAGCTAGCTCACACTTTTTCCCTAACTAGGACTCAAACACCCCAGCAGGCACACAGCAGTGAAACAAAACGTTGAATCAACGCTGAATCGACGTTGTTTCAACGTTGTGTGCCCGCTGGGACTGCGGTATCATTTTATGGCCACGGTCTATATTTCACAGTCGAATTGCTTTGTCATTTTTGCACCAACCCGAGCATTTAAATCCATTTCTGATTAACCATATGACCACAGACTTCTCGATGCTTCAAAATTGAAGCAAGGAATATAAATAAAATCTGTAAAGGTTACTCTTGGAAACACCTAACACATAAAAGAACACAAATCGGAGTGTCTGTTTCATTGCGGCTATTCGTATGTAAGCAAAATAGTTTGCAGGGTTCCGTACGCCACACTAGCACTGATTTAAGCGGAACCCGATTTTTCCAAGATATCAAAATACAGTCGACTCTCGTTATCTCGAAATCCAAGGGACTCTCTGAAACACATCGAGATATCCGTACTTCGACATATCAGATTTTCAGTCTTTAAGAAAAAATAATTCGAACAACCATATTTAACAAATTTATATTTAATTGGACTCTTGTCGTTAGAGATATATCGAAAATATTGTGGAAAAGAGAAGAAATTTTCTCCTCTTTTCACAATATTTTTTACTTGTTAGATTTTCATGTTTAGGCAGGGACAAGATTTTCACTTCGGTTATTCGAGATAAGCGAGTTCGAGATAACGAGAGTCAACTATAAGCTCCGTGATCCCGAGGAAAGAAGAAACAAAAATGAATATTAAGATGCACAGAAAAGGCAAAATAACAGAACACATCCCTCCCATGGCACCAGACAAGGATAATACAAAAAGGACTCTACTGCAATATAGTGTTAAAAACTAATGGACATAGAATGCTAAAAGATTGTGCATATTTCTCTTTTTTATTACTAGATATGCTTCTGTTTAGAGTGGGTAATTAGTACCTTTAGCCATTTCGAGAACAACGTCGTGGGCATGGAAAGAATTGATCAGTACGCAAACAATCCATCAGAGGTATAAAAACTTTTCTCCATTACCATACCATGTCGTCTTGAACTAAGTCTGTATCTTACGTTAGGATTCTATTTCTGCTATTTACACCTCACCCTACCTCTATAACAATTACTGTTTCACAATAGATGTGGTTATTATTTCTCTGTATCTTGTTTAAACTGTGATGTAACACTTTGTATAAAAACAAACAAAAATATTTATTTAGTTAAATATTTAAGATGCGTTTAAGATGTAGCTCCCCAAGCTGATAATCTGTAACTACCTGTTCAAACGGAGCCAAGCAGAAAGAAATTGGATTCTTTGGTTTAAGAATCTCTTTTCAATAAGACTAAGTCTTAAAGGCAAGAATTTGTTCCCAGGAAAGCTGATGCGTGACTGACCTCATCTATAAGACAGGATTATCTTACATAATATCCCATGAGTGCAAGAAGGAGCAATGTTCCTTGTAAATCTTATTTTATTTAGCATCTTGCACCTATGGGACAATAACAGATGCATCATTCTCTTGAACATTCATACCGTGCATGATTCAATCAAACGCGGAGGTGTAACATTGTATGGAAAGGAATCATTCTAAAACATCAGATGTAATGACAGTGACGATTCGCACTGCATGTTTATGGCTCTGAAATATAGCCAGTATTACACAGCAAGGCCTAAATCCCAGCAATATAAGTGAAGATAGCCAGGAAATGCCACAGCCAAGAATTACAGACGCACCAAAAGAGAGAAAAGAGGAAGAAACAGTAAAAAAGTCACAGGTGAAACCGAAGACGCACATACAGACAAGATCTGCAAAAGAGTAACCGCCTTGGAACGGTCACTAGAAAACGTACAAAAACCATAGATACCTTAAGGGATCTCATTAGAACATGGTCAGTTACTTGAGTGGCAACGCTCCAAAGACGCTCGGCTGAAATCGTAAGCGCCGTTAAAGATATTTAGTAACGGTAGTCATAAGGACAGGGTTGAAGTCGATTAAAGCACCACTCCCTCAAGTAATATTTTAACTGACCGTTTCAAGGCGGTGCTTCTGCTGTTGTCATTGTATGTCTTTGCATGTAAGGCTTGGTAAAATATTTATTTTGGATATACGTTTGGCCATGTTTAGGAAGAAACTGTCCTTTTGGCTTTCTGCTTGTAATGTTTTGACTGTGGTGCCGTTACTTTAAGTGCGTCCTTCTTTCCCTTTGGTGTCTTGGAACGGAAGGTGTTAGGTAATTGTATCGATTCCTGATAATCGCCTTCCTTTCTACTGACTATGTTTTTGGCTGATATAAAGCTGTAAAAGTTGTTAGAATAACAGCTTTGAAATTAAATACGACCGCAAGGACATGTGCGTCCAGCGAAGGTTCAGATCAGCTCGCGCATTCGCGCGGTCTGATTTGAATCTTCACTGGACGCTTTTTGGATAGCCAAGGATGGGAAGTTTCTTCATGCAGATAATTGTCTGATCAGACTGTGCAGATGCGGCTAATGTTATTTCTGTATATGGTAGGCTCCTTTGCACACAGACCATAGACCAGACCCTAACTGGCCGCAACATGGGAGAATAGATCTCAGCGCTTACTCTGTGAGATACCGGGAGGGACTGGACTGTGTGCTTAAAGACATTAATGTTTCTGTTCAACCAGGAAAGAAGGTTTGCTTTTTCTTTATGTTATTCTAATGTTATATTATTATGAAAGAATATTTTAGACCCCGCATTTTCAGAAGAAAAGCGGGGGTACATAGTACGCGACTTTCAATAATTCCGTGATTACGTAATACCAGGTTGCCGCCTCTGATAGTATTGTGTGAGCAAGTATACATATGTTTGCTTCCCTCCTCTATTTCACGACCTTGAGTCAGGTCTCGGCCTGAAGGACTGCTACTTTCTTAATATGTTTCAGAAGGTTGGATGTATGACCAACAAGATTAAAATTGGTTTTCCGTCTTTAGTCTGAATATTCCGACATTTTAACTCTGTAATATACGTAACATGTAATTTTGGATAGTCCACTGAACCGCCTTGAAAGTGTCGTGTCTGGGCAATTTATACAAAGCTTTTTTTTTTTTTTTTTTTTTTTTTTATATTTTATTGACCGCTGTAGCATAGAAATTTGCCATATCTCGTCCGTCAGTCCTGTCACACTAGACAGTCAGCTATGATGGTGTGTTGTATATATAATAAGAATAGTTTTGGTATTAACTGAGCAATATCAGCCACTTAAGTGTTCTTAAACCATACGAACAAAACGCCTGACAACTTCAGGGGAATGACTACAACGAAAGATTTGCTTCAAGTTTGCAGGGGGCAATATCTGCAGACAGAAATGTAGTTCTTAAATACTTGAGTCCTTTCAAAACCAGAAGGCTTCTCTTAGAGATAAGAATTTAATCTTCGTTTCTTTAAGAGAAGCCCAGTGCTTCTGGAAGTTCACAGTTTTCTATCTGAGTTTGTATCCTAAAACTCCATAATATACAGTCGACTCTCGTTATCTCGGACTATCTGAAATACTTTGAGATATCCGTACATCGACATATCAGATTTGCAGAATTTAAGAAAATATCGAACAGCAACATTTTACAAATGTATATGTAATTTGACTCCTGAAGTTAGAGCTATATTGAAAATATTGAGGAAAAGAGGACAAATTGCTCCTCTTTTCCACAATATTTTGTCACCAGTTGTTAGATTTTCATGTTTGCGCAGGGACCAGATTATCGCTTCGAGATAAGCGATTATTCCAGATAAGCGAGTTCGAGATAACGAGAGTCAACTGTACTCACATTTGCAATTTGAACAACTGCCGTACATGATAAAAAGTCTAAATAACGGACGGAAAGACAAACCATGAAGACACTAAGTAAACTGCTATTTATAAGCAGTTTGATATGTATCTACATTGTTTGTCCAGGTGAATATGTCCAAATATTTAAGGTACATAATGTATGCAACAATGATGTTGAGAGTGATCTTGGCCTCTTCTTTCTGCATATGCTTAGACTATCTTTAAATTAATTGTTAGTTGTTTTTCTGTTTCATAGGTTGGTATCGTGGGTCGGACTGGTGCTGGAAAATCTTCCCTCACCCTGTCTATATTCCGTCTCCTGGAACCAGCGGCAGGGCAAATAACTATCGATGGTGAAGATATTACAAGATTAGGATTGTACGATCTAAGGTCAAGGTTAACCATACTCCCTCAGGTACTCAGGAGCATATAGTTGCCACTACATTCATCTGTAGTTGAGTCGCGCCAAGCGTAAATTGGCCTTTGGGTATGCATGGACAGCGAAGGCCCAGATCAGACTGCGCGGATGCGCAGTCTGATCAGCGCATTTGCTATCCGCTGCCAGAATCATTGGATACTGTAAAATGTATTGCTCGAGAGCAATGACTCAGATGAAAACTTCGGCATGCGCAGGATGATGTAAATCCGCACATTTTGCGCATGCTCGAAGGCACTTTTTCGCTTGGCACGGCTCATTTCTTTCTGTCTATTAGCATCTCTGTCCATCATCCATATAAACGTCTCCAGAGTATAACGCAAATGGCGTTACGTATACTAAGCTTTGACTGTGTGTATTTTATGATCAAGATGGGCGACATACAGATTAAAATACCGTTTACACAGTGCCATCTATGCAAGAGGTAGTGAATCTTCGTTTTGGAACTTTGGAGAATCTATTAGAATTGCCATATCCGTCATTCCTTTATTCTTTAATCACATATTACTGTATCAGTGCGGCCGCTTCACTGATACCGATAATTCAGGTACTTGAGAGAGTCCTAGCTGCCCCTTGTTACGCCATAGGCGGCTAAGACGCACCGAGGGTGACTTCCAATTAGATTATATTTTATTTGAGTTTTACGGCCCTTTCAAGAATATTTCATTCATATCGAGCCTGTCGTTCATCAAAGGTGGGCGAAAATCGGAGAACCCGGGGAAAAAACAACTGACCATCCGTAAGCAGAACTCGGCTTTCTCACATGTGACCCGAGCGAGGCTCGAACCACAGCGGTGAGAAACCTAATGGATTAAGAGTCAGCTCTCCTATCCACTAGGCAACGGGGGGCGGGGGGGGGAGCGCTCCAATTAGACTATGTTCCGGGTTAGAAGATGCCTAACTGCACCACTGCACCGAAGACTCCAACAAATTTTTAACATTTTTTTGCAACATATATAACACAATACAGACAATACAATCCACAATGCCAAGCAAGTCTCTTCACGTTGGCACGGTTAGGGACTTATACTGGGTATATTACTTGATTAACCGGGCTTGGTTAATCAGTTTTATTCACTTAGGATGACCCCAACCAAAATGAAGACTCTATGCCAATGTGAAGATATAGCCTGCTTTTCCTTCCTTCACCCTGTTGCAGTATGTTTTCCTCCTTTTTACTCTAGTGTACAGTTCCTTTAATTCAGAGCTCATATTTGACGCGTTTTCTCGCGATATATATTATTTCACTTTAGAATATAATCTATTATAACACGGCCATCGCGCTGTTTATATTATACTGGTCATCATTGAGACCTAAGATTTTTCCTTATGCACCTAAACTTCAGAGAGACATTCGTCCGTGAATTCGTTTTTGTCGGCCTCTGCTCGACCTCTTGTTCTCTGTTCAGGTATTGAACATCAAAGTGTTCTTGGAAACATCAAAATATTCTTGGAAGGAGACAACCACAATAAACAAAAAACAGAGACTAAGGACATATCCTACAATAATACGATGAAGTCTGCTGTTATGATTCTACCCATTATTCTCCAATTACGCACGTCACCGTCACCGTATAGAGTGAGTGACGTCAGTGACGTCGCAGCTGAATCCCCGACGCCATGACAGACCCATCACTGACGTCGATGTGACTCATCCGTGACTTTTTTCCTATTAATGACGGCGTGATCGACGGTGAGCGTCGTTAACCGTCAACAATGTCGCCCACTTAACGTCATATCCAAAACTCCATTTCCATATATATGGCTTTATACTGACTAAATGTTTGAATGACAATCAGGGATATGACATTCCACATGTCGCAATTCTAAATGTCACTGACATTACAGTTGTCAAAGACACCCGATTTCCGAATTATGATCAGGGGGAGAGTAGTATAGGATCAACTCCAACTTAAAGTAACTCCGTGCTCTGATCAGACGGAATCAGAATAGCTTTAAGTAACAACATTATACTCCGCAGACGGAAAAAAATTGTACAAAATTTGTCTTACAAACCTAACAGATATTATATTTTTAATAATACCATTCATTTAAATTAATGTTTAGCATAAAAACCGTTGCGTATGTATGTGGGTGTGTGCATGCCTGTATGTTCGTGCTTATGTTCACGTTTTGCGTATGCGTATGAAAAACCTAATATTTCTGCTTAGGCAATTTATATGGTACCGCACATAACAAATTGGCTATTCCGACCCTGTACTGTTTTTATTCGTATAAACTAAACCACACCTTGTGCCTACTGCCACAAAATGACTGATCAGTCTGCATATGCCAGCGCAGCCTGCTCAGTGTTCACGACAGCAATTACAATTCACGCAACCTGAGAAACCCCGACCAGACTGCACAACCTAGCGCAGCCCACTCGGTATTCCTAAATAACTCCGGTACCGTCTACGGAATCGGATTAGCGTGCGCTGCAATATATAGTTTGCGGGTTTCCTTTTCAGACCCGGACACTTTTTCTGCTTCTCGGAATTCGACAGGAAACCTACAAACAATTAAATAATATTGATATGAAAATACCACTCACCGAACTGTCCACTAATGGCACTGTTCGTTGCCTGATTGTCTTTCATTTGGACAGTGTCGGTGGGTGTATATATAGTAAAGCTATAACCTTAAACGCATCATTTTCACGATTTGTGCGATTTTCACGCTTTATGCGTTTAGCAACCAGTTTAGCCGTATTAAAGTTACTATTAATAAACAGATGGTACTACAGGTGGAATAGTACCACCTATATATAAAAAAAAACTAGAATGTGGTCAGCTTGCGCCCCGGTCTGCTCTGAGTCGAAACAAAGATGCTACTTTAAATCAAGATGAAACATATGCAAATAAACAAGAGATGACTCATATCATCTCTACAAGAGTATTAGCCTTTGTTTCCATAATTTCATAATTTCTTGTCCAGATTGTAATTCCAAAGTCATTACAATTATCAAGTTTAATCTTTATATGTGTTTAAATCAAGAGCAATGGGCTTTGACTTTGGCAGAAATATTTTACGTTGGCGTTTATATTTGATTTGGCCAGACCGAGATGTTTTGATATCGTTTTCAATATACCATTTGACATTAGTAATGATTGAGACAGATAAGCCGGTAAAATACCTCCCTCTAATTAACACAGACCTTTATAACAGTCTTGTTAATTGGATTTACAATGACAACATCATTATTTCAGAGGACGAGAAGGAGGACTACTTGATGATTACTCTAGGATATATTTGTATTTCTCAAATAAATAAATAAATAAATAAATAAATAAAGATAAAATGAGATAAATAATGATAAAACACACACAAAACACACACACACACACACAGAGAAACATATGATGTAAGTACTCGACGAGGCACTCCAAATAAACACGTACAACATATAATTTACAGAGACCTGGGCCCAGTTGTTCAAAGCGTCGTTAGCTTAACAAGCTCGTTAAGGGTCATTTAGTTAACTGTTTTAGTCGATTCAATATACAATATTCTGGTATCTTTTGCTGAAAAAAATGTGAGTAGCTTTTGCACTGCACTGCAAAAGCTACTCACATTTTTTAGCAAAAAATTCAGCATTAATTACGTATCACTCGACGTAAATTTTAACGAATCGTTAACTAAAGATGTCGTTAGCTTTGAACAACTGGGCCCTGGAGTATTATAATCAAGTAGTCCTCCTTCTCTAGTCCTACATTATTTCATGTTATTTTACTGTTTGTTGTTGCAGGATCCTGTTTTGTTTGCGGGAAGTTTACGTATGAATCTTGATCCACTGGACAATCACAGTGATGAAGAAATCTGGAAAGCCCTGCAACATGCTCATCTCAAATCATTTGTCGAATCATTACCAGAGAAGCTAAACTATGAATGTGGGGAAGGAGGACAAAACTTGAGGTAAGATATACTTTGCACATTAATTTTGCCTTAAAGGGAACGAATGAACTTTCAGGGAGGTAGTTCTATTCAACTTCTTAAAAGTAGACCGATCTGCAATAAAAGAAAAGACTTAAGGATACAGTATGGGTTAAATATTTTTAAACATTTTTTTGGCATTTCTCTAGCATTGTGTTCCTCATTAGAATGTAAAATTCATACAGAAACTTCAAATTTCTATCTTTAATAATAAATTTGAAAAAAAAAAAAAATCCTTTTAACGGTAGTTGCTAATTTTGTTTTCCTTACCAAAACTGCCATTAAACTGGCAATGGCTATAAAACTATCCACAGTAATAAATACTTCTGCTTCATTACGAAAACATGCCTATTCAAATATATAGAAAATTTCACTTCCAAAAACTGAAAATTTTCAGATAAAAATCTCTGATATTTTTCATATTTTTGCTCAAAACATAGATTGTGGGTACTCGTTAGAACCGCCTCGATGAGGCGGTTCTAACGGGTACCCACAATCTATGTTTTTGAGCAGAAATAAGAAAAATAACGTATACCCCCGTAAACCCCAGTTTTACTATATAAAAGTGGGGTTTAAGGGGGTCAATATCATATAGGCATGTTTTCGTGATGTTCTTTTGCCAGTTGCTCTTCATCCATGTGCCACAGAATGCCCTTTACATTTTATGGCCTTGACACTGCTGGAGTGAATAGCTTTATAGGTTTTGCCCAAGGTGTAAATAGCTGGGCCCAGTTGTTCAAAGCTAACGACGTCGTTAGTTAACGATTCGTTAAAATTTATATCGAGTGATACGCAAATATGCTGAAATTTTTTGCTGAAAAAATGTGAGTAGCTTTTGCATTGCAAAAGCTACTCACATTTTTTCAGCAAAAAATTTCAGAATATTGTATATTGAATCTGCTAAAACAGTTAACGAAATGACCCTTAACGAGCTCGTTAAGCTAACGACGCTTTGAACAACTGGGCCCTGATCATCATTGTATAATAACATAGCAGTTATCAGTTTTTGGATTTCACTGGATGATTATTTTTGCTTAATTATTTCATAAAGGAAACATTTGCTGTCCAATATTCATGGAACATGGGGACGGTCTTGAAAGGCTGACCTTACTTTAGTCCAGATTTCTGTCTGTAGTTAGGAGAAAATGAAGATTAACTGGTCTCAAAAAATGTGGCTTATTTCTGGAAACTGGAAATCAAGGATCTGAAAAAAACGTTAATGAGTTCAGCTCTTTAATTTCTGGTATAATAAATTAAAAGTCGGCATATCTAAAGTTTGATATATTGTCTCAGACCGTATCACAATTTCTTTGTAACTTCTTCCATTCAGTACTTGTGTAGTCTTTTAAAAATGAAGGACTGAAAAATTACTGTGGATAATTAATTTAGTTGTAACTTTACTTTTAAATCTTTTCCAAAATTTTGTGATAAGGTTTTGTTCATTTACACTGTTTCAGTCTGTCCCAAACCTTGGGACTCTGTGGGGTCTTTGCTTTGATACTGAATCAAGCGAAATGCTGACAGGGATGTAAGGGCATATTTTGCTTATCACCTTTTACTTACTAGATTCAGATAAAAAATGAGGCATTTAAAATGATATAAAGCTTAATTATGTTACTGCTTGGTAAAAGGCTGAAAAAAGGTTATAAACATAATCGGGGCCCTTTGGGTAAATCATATCATTAAGGGAACAAATTCTTTCCTTTTAGAACAGTTTTCTTTTCAGAAAGTCCTTGTTGTGCAAGAGCGCAACAAGGAAAACACAAAAGTTGTCTTCCATTTAAAAATGACCGAAAATCTACCATGTGTATTGAGTCTACTTAAAGGATTATGTCTCATGTTATGCTAGTCTCTACGAGGGCGAGTCAATAAAAAACCAGCCTAACTTATTTCTGGGTGAGATCGATCTCTTCTTTTTCGATGTAATTGCCCTCTAGAATGATGCACTTGGACCAACGGTGTTCCAGTGCCATCAGCCCAGAACTGAAGAAGCCAGGGTCCTTGTCTCTGACCCACTTCTCAACTGCCGCCACGACTTCTTCGTTGGAACGGAAATGACGTCCACGGATATCCTTTTTCAAGTTTGGGAATAGGAAATAGTCACTAGGAGCTAAGTCCGGAGAATAGGCGGGGTGCGGTATTAGCTCATACCCATTCCGCTCAACAGCATCCATTGCAATTTTGCAAGTGTGGACTCTCGCATTGTTCTGTTGGAGCAGAATCCCTTTGGAGAGTTTACCTCGGCGTTTTTCACGGATCACAATTCTCAGTTAGTCGAGCAAATTTGCATAACATGCACCTGTTATTGTACTTTTATTTGCTAGAAAGTCCAACATAATAACGCCTTGTGCATTCCAAAATACAGTTGCCATCATCTTGCCAGCAGAGGGTTGCGTTTTCAACTTCTTTGACCTCGGAGACCCCGGCTCTACACTCTGGCGACTTTGACCTTTATTCGCTGGCCCATAATAATGGACCCAGGTCTCATCTACAGTCACTAGACGTGAAAGGAAATCATCTTCCTTTGACCTAAACTGCTTCAACAATGCGCTGTATACTGATGCTCTGGTTGCCATTTGCTCGTCGCTAAGGGATTTTGGGACCAACGGGCTGTTAGCTTGTGCATACCCAAGCGATCATGTAAAGTTGTTGAAACGCTACCATTTGAAATGTCTAATGCATTCGCTATTTCTTCCACCTTAATTCGCCTATCAGAGTACACCAGATCCCATACTTTGTTACACATTTCTTCATCGGTGGCATCTGATGGGCGTCCAGACCTGGTTTCGTCTTCTAAAGACGTTCTACTGCGTTTGAATTCCCCAACCCAGAATTTAACTTGTGCATACGATGGTGCAGAAGTCCCATAAACATTGGTCAACTCACAATGTATTTCCTGGCCTGTTTTCCCTTTCAAATACAAGTACCGAATTACAGCACGGTACTCATCTTTTGACGGAAAGCTTTCTTTTGCATCGCTAGCCATGTTTGACATTCAATATCTTATGAGTGAATAATACGATAAGGGTGCAATTTTGTCCTCAGGCCTAAAACATGTATTGAAACAAGGCATGAAAATCTTAGGTGTCTCGGTCAATTGGAAGTGGGATAGGCTGGTTACTTATTGACTTGCCCTCGTATGTACACAAATACTGCCATTACGAAATGTCAAGGATAAGGTAAAGATAGTCGTCTGCTTTGGATATATTCAGCTCCCATTCAAATGCATCTATATATACAATAGTTTATTATGCTAGTCTCTAAGTACACAAATACTACCATTACGAAATGTCAAAGATAAGATAAAGATAGTCGTCTGCTTTGTATAAATTCAGCTCACATTCATACCCGGATAGCATTCTTTATAAATCTATAGCAGGCCCGATATAGATTTATAAAGAATGCTTACTGGGTATGTATCTAAATATACAATAGTTTAAGTCCTAGCGTACAATGAAAGCAACAGCCTTGGTTTTGTATCTTCTGCTTAACTGTTTAAGGTGCATTGATACACTTTCACGGGAGACATCACAGTCAAAGTTCTGTAAAGATGTCTACTCTATAAGGAAATAAATTCTTTCCTTATAGAGTAAACCGTTTTTCAAAATGGGGATTGGTGCGCAAGAAAACAAACTGTTAGTTATAGATGTCTCCCTTGTGAAAAATGGCGGAAATATCTCAAGTACATACATATTCATTCATATTCATTCACAAATTACTAATGATTAACAAAACAACAAGAAATGTCTGATATTCTACCAGTTATATCAACGCCCCTTAAGAAGTCGATTTAAGTAACGGAAATAATACAAAATATGGGATGACAGTTTAATATTCCTTAGAGGGCACGAAATGGAAGACACATTCTATTTCATAAAAGAAATTGATATGGTACTATATATATGTATCAATGAAGCATTCACAAACATAAAATGGGTGTTATTTTCATCAGAAAGAGACATTGATATACGAGGGCCGTTCAAACATTTCTCAGCCCAACCATGTTCTGAACAGTTTACAGAACATTTAAATTGCTGATTCCATGCAGCTATTCTACAGACCAATAATCACCATATGTTCAGAATTCATCCTTAGTTTGAACTTGTTAAGACTACACTTGTTAGTTCGCCTGAACAACGTTCACGGAGAGCTATTGCATTACCCTCGGAGTCGGCGGAGGCGGCGGCGTCGTCCACAAATGTTAAAGTTTTCGTTAAAGTTTTTAAGACCTCTTTTTTTTCTTTTGAGTCATCTTTGGTATGATAATATATATTGGCCTAAAATTTTGCGCCACCACGCTAGTTTATGTCAAGGTAAAGGTGACAGAATTTTCATACTAAAATTTTACTTCAAAGTTTTTTTGATCTCATAACGTAACTAAATGATGGATGTAGTTCCTATTTGTTATCAGGATAAATAATTGTCAAAAGTTTTTATCAGCACCATCAGCTTGAGGTCGAGGTCACAGAATTTAAACGTTAAAATTTTCGTTAATGATTTAAAACCTAATTATTTCCTAACCTTATCACCGATTTGATTCATATTTGGCATGATGATGCATATTGGTCTAAAAGTTTGCGTAGTATCATCCCCACCACCCAAGGTCATGTGAAGGTCAAGATCACAGACTAAGAATTTTAATGTTAAAATTTTATGTCAGAGTTTTAAGGATCTCATTACTTCTAAACTACATGATGGCTTTAGTTCCTATTTTGCATCTTGATTGATAATGATCAAATGTTTTTATCAGCACCATCAGCACTCATGACCTTGACCTTGAGGTCGAGGTCACAGACTTAGAATTCAAATATTTAAGTTTTCTTTAAAGTTTTTAAGATCTCATTATTTCCTGACCTTATCACCGACTTGATTCATCTTCGGTACGATGATCCATATTGGTCCAAAATTTTGCTAAGTTCTATCTTCAACCCAATGGTTCATGTTAAGGTCAAGGTCACAGTCATGTTAATTTTTTTATGCTAAAATTTTACATCAAAGTTTGTAGGACAATATTATTTCTAAACCAAACAATGGATTTAATCTGTATTTGGTATCATGATATACACTGGTCCCAAGTTTTATCAGCACCATCAGCCCTCATGACCGTGATCTTAGGGTCGAGGTCACAGATTTAGAATTTTAAAATGTTAAAGTTTTCCTTTAGGTTTTAAGACCTCATTATTTCCTAACCTTATTACCGATTTGATTCATCTTTGGTTTGATGAAAATATTGCACAGTGCAATCCTCCCCACCCCACACACACACCCAGGTCATGTCAAAATCAAGGTCACGGACTTAGAATTTTCCAGAAACTAAATGTGCAATATCAGGCGAGCTATCCTGACTGGCAACAGGTCTTGTTACACTTACCCCCATACTCTATAGTGTACGCTTGTGACCATCCACTACTTTTGTATAGTCAAATGTTTACATTAAAGGTTTATTTATTTGTAGTTTTGGGTCATTAAAAAATTTTATGCACAAGTGTAAATGTCGGGAATGGTGATTTTTAATAATTCCAGCAGAGAGTGCACACTCAGAACCCGTATTGTGAATGCACAGGAATTTACAATATCAAAGTCTTCATGGCAAAGTTTTAGTAAGATGTAAATGTTTATCTGTGTAAGAACATTTTCTTGGATTTATGCAAAGGATTTAAAATAAATGCATAAATATAACAGTTACTTTTAAATTTTAGTGGCGCATAATTTTAGAATTTTACGGGAGTGTTGATGCAAGTCAAAAATAGCTTTCTTTTGTAATCAAACCATCAGCAAATAATCACGTTTGCTTTTACAACATAAACTGAATATAAAAATCATGTTGTTTATGCAAAACGAAATGTCAAAGTGAAGCAAGACAATTAAATTTAGATAGACTCTGTTACAACATTAACTACCCTTCTTGTGTTTGAGGTGCAATATAAGAAAAAGATTAACTAGTGGATTTTGGAACCTTTTTCAGAAATCTAGTGGAAGACTCTCAATTACATTCATAATAAGTTGGCATGCACTGATCTATCAGAAGTGGATAGGGCCAGGATTTTTTCGAATGACCGTCGTATACTAGAGTACATTAAATCAAGTACTTTGTGCACCAAGCGCTATAATTGATAGCTATATTTCTTTACAATACGAACCGCGCAACATAAAAAGGGAAATTAGGGGCATATGCAAACAATGAGATGTCTGCACATCCCCACATCCCCTGTCCGATCAATTACTAAGGTTCATGTTAGTATTGTTATCAGATTCTTGTAATTCTGTAAACGGACTATTATATGATTGTTATATGACTGTAGCTGGTTGACTGGTAAAAGATGTAAGACTTAAGGATACAGTAAACACAAATGATTGCAACCATCTTTATACCCTTTTAGCAGCCTTTTCCCAAGCAGTAATATAATCATGGTATACATCATTTTAAAGCTGAGTTTCTACACTTTTCCATTACTTAATTGGGTTTAACCTAAATCCAGTAAGATGTGGTGAGCAAAATATTTCCATTACAGCCCTGTCAAAATTTGGTAAAATGTTTTGATGTAAAGTGATGTAAAGTTATAAATTCAATTATCCGTTGTAAATGTTTCATCCCTTCATCTAAAAACACCCAACAAATTCTGAATGGACGCAGTTTCAAAGAAACCCTAGTATGCTATTTGAGATAATATATCAAACTCATTACGAAAACACGCCTATTCAAATATATTGAAAATTTCACCACCAAAAACTGAAAGTTTTCAGGTAAAAATTCTGATATTTTTTTCATATTTCTGCTCAAAACATAGATTGTGGGTACTCGTTAGAACCGCCTCGTTGAGGCCCCACAATCTATGTTTTGAGCAGAAATAAGAAAAATAATGTATACCCCAGTTTTACTCAATAAAAGTGGGGTTTAAGGGGATCAAAATTATATATAGGTATGTTCTCGTGATGTTTAGATATGCCAAATGTCATTCAGTTGTGCCCAGAAACAAAAGAGTTGAATTCGTTTAAAGCAGGATTTTTCCTCAAAAATCATGTTTTTTATTCATTGCTTATGTATAGTTATTTGTCAAGTAAATCCCAGCTAACATAGTTTTCAGTTCAGTTCACTTCAGAGCCTTTTTTACAAGGAGAAACTGTTATTTTGGCATCTTTTAAAGCCTATATAATTTTTAGTCCTTTTTACTTGTAATACGTCGACTGACAGTCATTCACCAGGTCAAAAATCAGAATACACAGGAGCATGCAAATTCTCTAGTAATTCAACCTGGTTTACACACTAAATGAGCAGCTTGTTAATTGAGCCAAAGTGTGAAAAGTGTTTTGAAAATAGATGATATAAAATTTACTCTGTTTTTGAACAACAATGGTTCGGGTCATTTTGAGCAGTATACAGCTTTATGCATTACGAAAACACGCCTATTCAAATATATAGAAAATGTCACCTCCAAAAACTGACAAATTTCAGATAAAAACTCTGATATTTCTTTCCTATTTCTGCTCAAAACATAGATTGTGGGTACTCGTTAGAACCGCCTCGGTGAGGCAGTTCGGCGAGGCAGTTCTAACGAGTACCCACAATCAATGTTTTTGGAGCAGAATTAAGGAAAATAATGTATACCCCTGTAAACCCGAGTTTTACTATATAAAAGTGGGGTTAAAGGGGGTCATCATAATAAAGGCAAGTTTTCGTGATGGTTTCTCAGATTCTTATTTTACATTTTGCATATATAATTCAAAATTATCTGAGACTAACCAATCTTCATTTTCTCATACATGTAACTACAGACAATCCTAAATCTGGAAGTAAGACCAACCCAACCTATAAAGACCGTTCCCCTATTTCCATGGCTATTCAACAGCCAATCAGGAAAGCTTCTTTTCTGGAATGATTTAGCAAAATTAATCAGCATCTAATGAATGCCAAAAGCTGAGAACCGCTATGTTATGATACAATGACAGACAGCTATTTATAACTTGGTCCAAACCCATACAGCAATTAATTCCATTGGTATCAAGGCCATTAATTCCTATGGTCATTCGGTGTAATTATAGAAAAAAAGCCGCTGATGAAAGAAAGCAGAGGTCTTTATCACCATAGATAATTCAATAGCCATTGCCATTTTAATGGCAGTGCTGGTAAAGAAAACAAAATTAGCGACTACTGTTAAAAAGGATTTTTTTTTTCAAATAACAGTTTTGTAATTAAAGATAGAAATCTGTAGCTTTTGTATGTATTTCACATTTTAAATAAGGAACACAATCTATAAAAATGTAAAATTACTTACAAAATAATATTTAAAGCCTACCCAGCTAGCATTCTACGTAAATCTACATCGGGCCGTCATCGGCCCGTCAGCTACCCTGACGGGCCTATGACGGCCCGATATAGATTTACGTAGAATGCTGACTGGGTACCTGTATCTTAAATCAGCCTTTGCGGATGCGCAGGCTGATATGAACCTTCGCTCCCCATATAAGGCCCGAATGGCTGGACCACGCGTGCGTATGTTTTTTTTTTATTTAGGTTTAGGAAAATATTACATTTATATGCACATTTACATGTTAAAACATTCTTAATGTTTAGAATGCTTGGTGAAAATTCAAAATGCATTTTGAAATATACAGAAAAATCGGCAAAGAGACCTTATTAGTGAGGCGATCTTAATATTAAATATAGAATAATAAGAAAGAACGCATTCGGGACTGGCAAAGCTGTATTTAACAGCGGAGTGATCTTAATTTCAAATAGTCTGAAATTTGGAATTTTACTGTACTTCTTTTTTCAGAAAATAAGGTTTGATATTTCACGCATATTGTCGTCTTAGGAGACAATTTACACAAAATGTTAAAGCTAAAATAAAAAAAAAAAAGCACCAATCAGGCATCTGCTGAATTTGTATAGAGGGTGCTTAAAGCATACAGTAACTGTGTTAGCTGAACTTACTGTTTTCTTTCTGTTTCGAGAGGAACAGTAAACGAAAAAATATACAAAGGAAGCAACTCTACCAAAATTCTTTCACAAAAGAATTGCTGTGCAGGAAAGCAAACAGGAACTTTCAAGTCACTAAGTTTGTCCTCCTTGATTAAAGTGGTGGAAAATCAACAAATGTATCCATTCCGATTAAACAAACGACAAGTGCATCCATAGACGAATCAAGGTCTAGACGAGTTTACCTGTCATTCTTCGTTGCCATGCGAGGTTTTAGAGAAAGTGGCTTTGACTTCTATTGAAGTTTATATTTATCCGCGCAAAAAAGTAGACCATGTGTGTATATTAGTACGCCATTGAGATATCAACAAAAAGTAGTGCGACTTGTGCTTGATCCATGGTTCAAGTCTTCATATGAACCGCTGAGAAAACTCGCTTTAATACATGCGCGAACAACAAAGGCATAGATCAGTCTGCGCGTCCGCGCAGACTGATCAGCGCCTTTGTTTTTCGCTGTAGCTCGTTTTGTTTTCTTCTTTTTCGAAGGAGAAGTTTCACATAAGCTTAAACGGAAGGCAAAATTATTTTCTGGAATGTATAAGTTTCTCATAGAATCTGTCATTACAGGGCTATTCAGCCCTTTGATTTTGAAATGGGACAATGCATATTGACGAAAAACAAAGCTTGTGATCCACGGACTGATGTGTATTTAATCTTTTCGCACATACCTCGCAGATCCTTTTTTCATTATGCAATCAATGTTTACCTTTTAACGTGATGCATTTTCTCATTTGACAGTGTTGGTCAGAGACAGCTTATATGTCTGGCTAGAAGTCTTCTCCGGAAAACAAAGATTCTTGTACTGGATGAGGCAACAGCGGCAGTTGACATGGCAACGGATGACTTAATTCAGAGGACAATAAACACAGAATTTCAAGAATGCACAGTACTGACAATAGCGCATAGATTAAACACAGTATTAGATTATGATAAGTAAGTTACTACTGCTGCTCTTACTCTTACTACTATTACTACTACTACAAATAACATTAATAATAATAATAATAATAATAATAATAATGCACACAAACGGTAAATGGTAAATTGTTTCTGATAACAGAAAGACATTGTTTGCCAGGAATGTTCTGTTTTCACTCATTAATATATGTCTTTAAAAGGAAGGTATACACTCTCAGGGGCGGCTACTCTGTCGAACTGTTTTTGCCTTCCTTCTAAAAAAGAGGTATACTCTAAAAGAAAAGAATTCGCTCCCACAGGGAGCGAATTCTTGCCCCCCACAGGGAGCGAATTCTTGCCTTTTAGAGTATACTCCTTTTCAGAAGGGATTCTGTGTACAGGGGAGCAAATTGGAAGTCAGAAAAATTGTCTCCCTTATAACTTATGACTTAAACTGTACCGAGTGTATCAAGTTCCCTTAAAGGTGAATCGCACTTGTCCATAGCCTGAAATGTTTCGCTCAGGGTAAATCACATGTAATAGTTACAGAAAGCTTTAATATGTTTTTGCATCCCCTTCAAAGGAGCCTTTTTTTCGGAACTTACTTAACTTCGGTATAACAGATGATAAATGAATACTGTGTGTTGGCTAATTGCTGGCCGTCACAGTTTGTTTACTCTCTCTCTCTCTCTTGGTGTCATTAGTAGGCTATCCTTTAAGGCTGGAACAATTAATCGGATAATCAATTAATTGATCGATAAATTCCACAAAAATGATAATCGTTACAGATTTGATAATAATCGATCATTCAATTTCTGTGTCTCTTACTTTACCGAATTTACATTTGGTATTCAGACACCTCGACTTCTTACCATACTTAATCTAAAATTTGAACAAGTACAATTTACTACCCAATGTTGTGTCTAAAATAGCTTGATGAGTGGCAAACAGTGTAGACCCAGATGAGACGCCGCGTTTGCGGCGTCTCATCTGGGTCTACACTGTTTGCTCAGGCCTGTCAGATCAAATACATACATATGGTAAAAGTCATACTCAGACAGACAGGTAAAATTATGACCAAATCTTCGGCGATTACTAATCGATTATCGATCGCAATGGCAGGACCGATTATCTTTTCAGCTCTGATTTGCCAGCCTTACTATCCTCTGTATTTATAGCTCTTCCTGGACATCGCTTTTTTACTATTTCGTTTATTTTTTCAGAATATTAGTTCTTGACAAAGGGGAAATCAAAGAGTTTGATTCACCTCAAACATTACTGCAAGATAAACGATCTATGTTCTATGGAATGGCCAAAGACGCTGGTCTGGTATGACATAATGGTGGAGCTTCAGTGAGCCTATTACAAAGGATCTGACAATGTTCTTGTGGTGATATAATCAAAACCAAATTACCAAATTACGGTCCATTGAGCAGAGTGAGACTAGACAAAGTCTTCGGATAATACGAAATGCACGTATTTAGATCATCCTGCGCATCCGGACAGTCTCAATAAGCCGTTTTCTTTCCGTTGATACAGTCAGTGTACATAAGTATTTGACACTTTGTGACGTCGCCATTTAAATCAATGTGTTTCTATTTTCTTTTTTGAAAAAAAAAAAATAAATACAAAAAATAGTAATGCCTCCGAAATTATGAAGGGTACAGTCATGAAAAATATATCCTAAAGTATAACCTCGTTTTAAGAGGTCTTTAAAATATCTAGTGTTATTTTCCAGTGACATCACTTTAAATAGTGACAGCGCCATTACTTAAGGCTTTGCATGCTGTGAAAGAATCTCAGCAGACGACATCATTAAGAAAACACGCCTATTCAAATACAAAGAAAATTTCACCTCCAAATATTGAAAATTTTCAGATAAAAAAAAACAAAACAAAAAAACTCTAATACTTTTCATATTTATGCTCAAACTCTAAATTGTGGGTGCTCATTAGAACCGCCTCGGCGAGGCGGTTCAAACGAGTACCCACAATATATGTTTTTGAGCAAAAATAAGAAAAAATAATGTATACCCCTGTAAACCCCAATTTTACTGTATAAAAGTGGGGTTTAAGGAGATCAAAATTATATAGGCATTTTTTCGTGATGAATTTGAATTGTTTCTTATTTTCATTCTCCTAAGGAGACAGTTTGCATGATCATGTCAAATCCTATTTCCTGGGAAAAATAAGAAACAAAATCAATATGTCGTCTGCTGCGAATTTTATCCAGAGTGCTAAGCGTTAAAGAAAAAAAAATCATCAAATTTATTAGTGTATTGCATATTTCGTTTAGCTTTAATCTCGTGTATTTTTTCTTGAACTTGCTTCCGACGGCCAGCCTCATAAAGTGGCAAATAATTTTGTCCATGGACTGTACATTATGCAGTGTCTAGTGATTACTACGCCTGTCTCATTATGAAAACACGCCTATTCAAATATATAGAAAATTTCACCTCGAAAAACTGAAAATGTTCAGATAAAAACTCGGATATTTTTCATAATTCTGCTCAAAACATAGATTGTGAGTACTCGTTAAAACCGCCTGGGTGAGGCGGTTCTAACGAGTACCTACACTCTATGTTTTTGAGCAGAAATAAGAAAAATAACGTATATCCCTGTAAACCCCAGTTTTATTATATAAAAGTAGGGGTTAAGGGGGTCAAAATTATATAGGCATGTTTTCGTGATGTAGAGTGCGCTTACTAAGGCTAATCTGGAGCTTTGGAATCCGCATACGCTAAATATTAATTTGGTTGACGTAACCCGTATAACGCACAAGAGTAACAAATACCCAACGGATCACCACTGTGTTGACCACAAAGGAAGTTTTGAACCTTTGTATGACATTGAGGAAACTTAACCTCTATTAAAAATTACCCAACGCTGCAGATTTGGTCTGTTCATCTGCATCATCCAATATTGTACTCAATTTGAGTTAAATCTTATTTCAAAAAAAAAGTTTGAACTATTCTTTCGTTTTGCTATTTATGCTCTATTTATAGGCATCAGATTGTATAACCAATATGTTTTAATGCAGAATTTAGGTAGTTACTAGGTAGGTTTTACAGAAAAACGGATTGTCGAAATGCGGTATTTTAAATTTGGTGGCGGAAAAGGACAGGTGTTCGCTTACAGAATCATTGGATGCTGCAACATAGGTTGGAGGGATAGAGTAGATCCTAATCTGCGCAGTATACACAGGCCATTCTGAGACTTCGTTGGTTGAAAAGTACTTGAGGGTAATGTAAACACCCGCAGGAGGGTTAAAATTATTTTCACCCTACCCACAATTCTGAAAATAGGTCAGCTCTTAACCATTTTAGTCTGCAGACCCCCAAAAGGGTAATTGGCAAACAGTGCAGACCTAGATCAGACGCCGCAGAATGCGGCGTCTGATCAGGGTCTCCACTATTTGCAAATAGTTTAGCCATTTTTCTCTAGGAATATCTAAATCGAATAGCTTGACATACCTAACTGTGAAATTGGACTCTTCCAATATATAGTGTAGACGAGTCTGTTCAGTCTAAAATGGGTTAATGGAAAGAATTTGTTCCACTTGGGAGGATGGCTAAAAGGTAGTAAGAAAAGATGTCTCCTTTGTATAAAAGTGGGGGGAAATCTAACAAGTGTATACAGATCATTTAAAGTAAATTTTCTCGCTTTGAAGATCAAATAAATCTGGCCATTCATGAGCATAATATTTTGCTATTATATTTTTCTGACGATAAACGAAGGCAGACAATATTTTAAAACATTTTTCTTATTTTTTCACAGAACATAAAGACTTGGCATTTCATTCAAAGAGCCTCTGAATTTTTCAAAGAACATTCTAAAAGAGACAACTTAAATGAAATGTTAAGCCTTATTTTATGTGAAAAAAAAATCACAAATTTTTATTTGATGATACAGTCTTCAGGGCCTAGTTGCTCAAAACTTAACGAAGTTTTTAGCTAAATTGACATTAAAATTTCTATATTGAAATATGGAAAAAAATACATTGATATTTTTTGCTGAAAAAATGTGAGAAGCTTTTGCATTGCAAAAGCTTCTCACATTTTTGCAGCAAAATAGCAATGTATTTCAAAATACATTAGCTACAACAGTTAACGAGTTTGTCACTAACAACCTCATTTAGCTAACGATGCTTTGATCAACCGGTCTCAGAAAATTTAAGTTTAAAATCCATATGAGATGAAACATGTGATGTTTATCTGCGCGTGACTTTGTTGTTTTGTTATTGATTTTAACGGGTACTATTAGCAATACACAATGGTGCTTATTTTCTATCTGGATTTACAGTAGGGGTAAAGCGTCCGACTATTTTGAATAACTACGATACATAAAAATACGGAACCAACTATGTCAGACGCCGTAAGAAGTTTTTTGGACATATACAATTGTTGTTATAGATATTTCCTTATGAAATTGTTGTTAAGTTTTAAAAGTGCCTTTAACCACAATTGCAACAGACGACAGTTTGATTTTATTTTTCAAAGGAAATAAGTCTAGACATCCCTTGTGAATCGTCTGACGAGCAGACGATTCAGGTGACATATCAAAACTTATTTTCTGTGAACAAAATGTATGTCGTCTCATCAAGAAAACATGCCTATATAATGTTGGCCCCCCTTAAACCCCACTTTTATATAGTAAAACTGGGGTTTACAGGGGTATACATTATTTTTCTGATTTCTGTTCAAAAACTTATATTGTGGGTACACGTTAGAACCGCCTCGTCGAGGCGATTCTTACGAGTACCCACAATCTATGATTTGAGCAGAAATTTGAAAATATCAGAATTTTTTATGTGAAAATTTCCATTTTTTAGTGGTAAAATTTTCAGTACATTTGAATAGGCATGTTTTCGTAATATACTGCAAATTCTGTTGGCCCTTTAAGGGTTAGATTTTTTAGGTTAAACCTTTTACATTGCCAGCATTTTTTTATTTTCTGTGTTTTACTTTACATGTGTTAAACTTACATGCATGGTATTTGATTAAAACTTTTATTGTCCTCGCAAGAATTGTTTGTTATGTTTTATTTGTCTAACCATTATGAAAACACGCCTATTTAAATATATAGAAAATTTCACCTCCAAAAAACAAAAAAAATTCAGATAAAAAAAAACGCTGATATTTTTTCATATCTCTGCTCAAAACAAGACTGTGGGTACTCGTTAGAACCACCTCAGCGAGGCGGTTCTAACGATTACTTACAATCTATGTTATTGATTTGATTTGGGTTTTACGGCCCTTTCAAGAATATTTCACTTATATCGATCCGATCGTTCATCAAAGATGGGCGAAAACCGGAGAACCCGGGAAAAAAAACACCTGACCACCTGTAAGCAGAATTTGGCTTTCCAAAATGTGACCGAGGCGAGGCTCGAACCACAGCGATGAGAAACCTGATGGATTAAGAGTCAGCTCTCTTATCCACTTTTTTTTTAGAAGAAATAAAAAAAAAACAATGTATACCCCTGTAAACCCCAGTTTTACTATATAAAAGTGAGGTTTTAGGGGGTCAACATTATATAGGCATGTTTTCGTGATGCGTACTAAATTTTAGTCATGCTGTCGCGTTTATCTTAAGACATGTTTGAACTGCGCTTTTGCACGGATCAGACTATGCAAAAATGAAATTGAAGTTAAGCAGGAAAGGCCACAATCACGAGGCACAGCCTTCCTGAGATACCGGAATAAGAAATATTGAAAAAGATCAAACAACACCAAGACACGCCGATAATTCTGACGCTGTTCAAAACAAGTAGCAGCTTCAAAAAAGAAGGTAAGCGACGAAGAATAGCAGATAATTTTTCGCATTTTTTTCCCCAATATTATAGTTTTGTTTTGGGTATTTCGGGGTTGTTTGTGGTGGCTAGGTGTGTTTCAACGAGCTGATCTTTTTTACGAAAAAACCTTCGTGCCATGTACATCATCAATTCTATCAAATTGTTATTCTAAATAGAGGAAGTTTTCTTTGATTTTCAAAACTTGACTTTGGCGTGAACTTGAAAATCATATTGTAAAGAAGATTTGAAATGAACACAATGAAAGCTGAATCAAAGTATTTGACAAATCTAACCGTTTCATAAGATTTATCATCACTTCATGTACGTTCTTCCATACAGAGGCAGCCAGGCTTCGGTCACATATGATCATTTAAGAATTCGTCTAATTTGCAAAATGTGTTTGGTCCATATAGGGTCCTCTACTCAATCCGTGAAACATCACACAAATGATCGCAAAACTGCAAAGAAACATAATAGAGGTCTGAATCCTTGTCCTGCTGAACCCGGATATACCCTACCTTTGCAAACAGTGTAGATCCAGATCAGTTGGCTTCTTAAGCCAACTGATCTGGATCTGCACTGTTTGTTGTTAAGTATGTGATTTTTTATCAATAACGTGGATCAAGTAATCTGATTGGCTGACAATTAGAAGTGGGTGTGGCATCTTAATTTATTTAGCATGGCAAGGGTAAATGACAGATTGAAACCAGGGCAAAAGAAAACCACAAGTTTGACCACGATGGGTCCGACCATAGACAGCAACAGTCAAGCACCAACCTTTTGTAGCAGACTAAAACAATTGGCCTTTGTTCAGTCTAAGGTCGTACTCACCGTCGTGCAGTTAGAAGGAGCAACTTTCTTTTCAAGAGAAGACCCCATCACGAAAACATGCCTTTATAATGTTGACCTCCCTTAAACCCCAAAATTGATATAGTAAAACTGGGGTTTACAGGGGTAGACATTACCTTTCTAATTTCTGCTCAAAATTACAGATACATAGAGCGTTTGACCAAAATGCCAAAATAAAAACTTTAAGTGCAGGGCTGCGGTCAATAAAGCAAATCACTCGCGAGAGCTTAAAAAAAAAAAAAAAAAAAAAAAAAAAAAAAAAACTATTTTGAATCTTGTGATGGATTAAATTAGAGAATATTCGTTATTCTCGTTGACAAGACTTGATATTAGATCGAATAAATTGTTAATTTTATCAGGGATCGAATATAACATATCAACCCAATAAACATTTTCATATTTTTTATATGAATAAGTACAAAAAAATTAGATTCGGATTGGCCGCCATCTTGGTTGTGCCAAAAGACAGCTCGTGAATAGTTTGTAGATATTCGCTAGCGTTCACCGAAAACTCTCACAACTGAACGGAAAGTTTGATTTTACATGTACTTGCGAGTAACCACAAACGTCTCGGTTAACCCTTCTCATGCTGAATAATTTAAGATGCCACGCCCCCTTCTAATTTCCAGCCAATCAAATTACTTGATCCGTGTTTTTGATAGAAATTCACATATTTCATGACAAACAGTGCAGATCCAGATCAGTTGGCTTCTGAAGAAGCAAACTGATCTGGATCTACTCTGTTTGCTAAGACAGGGCATGACGTGTTTAGCAAGAGAAGGGTTAACTGAACGCAGCCCAGTTCTACGTCATCCCAAACCGTAAAGATCGGACTTCAAACAGAATATGTCCGAAATTAAGCAAACTAAGCTTTTGACTTTCTGAATTGGGGCTCTGTAAGCTCTATTGTACCGTAACAATCAGATCTGAAGCCGCTTTCTGTGTCGTCTAATCAGCGTCTACACCGTTTGCTCAGACCTGTCTCTCCTAATTTTTGGCATAAATACGCTTATTTCCCGGAAGCGTTTTTGATGCCTACAATCAATTTTTATCATAAGCGGAAATAAAAACAAACAGACAAACAAAAAAAAAAAAAAAAAGCACAGAAACTTTAGCACCAAAACAACTGAAATACTGAGTTTATAACTCTAAAGTCCGACGTTTAATTTACCGATTTCGTCTTGTTTCATTTCCACTGGCCTCCGACTGTCTAGTGTCTTGTATTGGAAATCCTCGCTGTAAGATCGTAATTGTAAGGCAGAAAAACTTCAATGTTTTAACTCAATGACAAATGTAAGGCAATTTCCTCTGAAATGTTGACGTAGAGAAAACATTTCCTAATGTAGAAGATTAACCTTAAAAACACGAAGCGGAATTTGTAGCAGACGACATTCTAAACTTTATTATTTTAATTTTCCGGGGAAAAATAAGTCTTAGCATTTCATGTGATTCGTCTGCTTGTCAGACGATTCATATAAAATGTCAAGATTTGCTTTGTCTAAAAAGTAAAAAAAAAAAAAAAAAAAAAAAAATTCTGAGAAAATAAGTCTTGACATTTCATTAGAAATGTCAAGACTTGTTTTCTCTGAAAAAAAAAAATCAAATTTGTCGTCTGCCGCAGTTGTGATTTGCTATTTAAATGTTAATGAAAGATCCGGTAATGAATTGTGGATACTATTGCTTACAAGAAGTGTCAAGAATTGTTTTCTCTGAAAAAAAGTAAAAAAAAAAAAAAAAATCAAAATTTTCTTCTGCAGCAGTTGTAATTGGTGCCAAAATGTTAATGACATATCCGGTAATGAATTGTGGATAATGTGTCAATACTTGCTTGCTTTCTCTGGAAAATAAAAAAAAAAAAAGAAGATAAAATCAACATTGTCGTTTGGTGCAGATGTGGTTGACACTTTTAATGTTAATGAAGGTTACAGTGATGAATTGTTGTCAGTATTGCATATATCTCATCACGCAAATATACCAATATAATTTGACCCCCATAAACCCCACTTTTATATTCTAAAACTGGGGTTTACAGGGGTATACACTATTTTTCTTATTTCTGCTCAATAACATAAATTGTGGGTACTCGTTTGAACCGCCTCGGAATATCAGAATTTTTTATCTGGAAATTTTCATTTTCGGTGGTAAAATTTTCAGTATATTTGAGTAGGCATGTTTTCCTAATGGTTATGGTGATGAATTGTTGATAATATTGCATATATCTAATATTGCATATATCTGTTGCTGGAGGTATACTGCGTGCTGTTTTCGTTGTTGTCAAGAATCGGTATTTACTGATGAAAAATTTCAATAAAACCTGATACAATCTTCTAATATGCTTATATTAAACTGGAGGCAATATCAGCAGTTAGATATCAATATAGCTAAGCTATTTGTGAAATTAAAAACAATGATGACACATCTTAAAAATGCAGAACTGAGTCTACGCCGGGACGAGATTTCAATAACGAACGTCATAATGATTTTTGGCATGTAAAAGTATGGTTATTTTCCGGATATTGGAACTATTCCTTTAGCGCTGATCAAAATTCTAGCAGACGATAAACTAGTATTATCATTATTATTATTATTATTATTATTATTATTATCCAGAGAAAATACGAAGTAACATTTTGTGTGCACCGTCTGACGATTCACGTGGAATGTCAAGCCTTATTTTTCTGAAATATTAAAAAAAATAAATAAAAAATAAAATAAAATAGAATAAAATCAAAACGAATAAATAAATGTGGTGTGCTGCAGTTATAATTAGCACTTACTGAATCAATACAAAAAAAAAAAAAAAAAAAAAAACGACACGTTTTTTCAGGACCAGTTATTTTGGCCATCATTTACGTGGGGTTTTCAAAAATATCCGCATTGTTATTTTTTCTTTTTTTTTTTCTTTTTACTAAAAGATCGATGTCTAAGGTAATTATATATGATGAACTCGGATTGCCAGTAAAACTTATACAGAAAACAATGCAATTTTTAATTTGAACATTTTTTTCTATTTACATATAGTACAGTAATTTGATGAAATCGTATGAAATCAAGAACGAACGATTTTACGCGGATACGTGTATGAACATACAAAATTGTGCCAAAATCGAGTCATTACGCGTCATCAGGAAACCAGGATCGTCAGAATGCATCTGATAGTATTTTACGTGACGTGAAATAGCATTCATCCAGAAAATATGAATAATTCAAGCACGACTATGTTAACTGAAAATGTGACCTACATCTATTCAAACTTAACATCAACTGAATCAGCTAAGAGTCTTTTAGAGTCCAAACTAGGCCCTCAAGGGAAGAACGTAATTTACGTGATAATACTTCTGCTTGTATATGGATTGATATTTATATCTGGTATAGTGGGTAACGTATGCACGTGCCTTGTTATTTTGAAGAACAATTCCTTGAAAACTACCACTAATTACTACCTGCTGAGTTTGGCATTATCTGATGTGCTCATATTACTACTAGGTAAGTATTTTTTAAGTTTTATTTGTAGCTGACCATACCAATAACAATAGTCATCACGAAAACACGCCTATATAATTTTGACCCCCTTAAACCCCATTTTTATATAGTAAAACGGGGGTTTACAGGGGTATACATTATGTTTCTTATTTTGCTAAAAAAAACAGATTGTGGGTACTCGTTAGAACTGCCTCACCGAAGCGGTTCTAACAAGTACCCACAATCTATGTTTTGAGCGGGAATATGAAAAAATATCAGAATCTTTTATCTGAAAATTTTCTTTTTGGTTGTAAAATTTTCATTATATTTGAATAGGCGTGTTTTCGTAATGGATGCCGTATTTAATCTAAATGAGGGTTTTTCCTTCCTCTGCTACCTCTACTGTCCATATTCATCCTTTCTCTGGCAAACGATACAAAATGACCCACACATGTTGACGTATCATTAAGCAAGAACGCAGCCAGGCTGTCGCTTCCTAGCTTATAATAGAGTAGACATCACGAAAACATGACCTCCTTAAAGCCCACTTTTATGCAGTAAAACTGGGGTTTAAAGGAGTAATGTTATTTTCTTATTTCTGCCCAAAACATAGATTGTGGGTACTCGTTAGAACCGTCTCGATGAGACGGTTCTAACGAGTACCCACAATCTATGTTTTGAGCAGAAATATGAAACTATCAGAACTTTTGATCTGAAATTTTTCATTTTTTGGTGGTAAAATTTTCAGTATATTTGAATAGTTGTGTTTACGTAATGGAATTTTTTGTAGGATTTATGTAACAAAATATTACGGGGTGGCATGATGGCGGTAAGGGTCGGCTGTACGTATAAAAGGCAGGAGAAGGATGTACATTTATATGAGCCAGCGCATAACAAAACCAATAAAATGGCATGTGCGCACAACGAAGACTCAGATCAGTCTGGGCATCCGTCCAGGCTGATCCGAGTCTATGCTAGGCGCACATGCCATTTTGTAAGGTTTGCCATGCGCGGGCTTATATGTCTTCTCTTTCTACACTGCCATTTTTCTTCGTTCTCTTCTGTTCCTCTACTAGTTGTTTTGTTCCTTTTCTCCTTCTGTGAGTGACCACACAAAATAAACCACAAAGGTTGCCGTGTCGTTTTACAAGAACTCAAAATATTAACACATAAATATTTCATTACGAAAACATGCCTATTCAAATATACTAAAAATTTTACTACAAAAAAAAAAGAAAAATTCCAGATAAAAAATTCTGATATTCCGAGGCGGTTCAAACGAGTACCCACAATCTATGTTTTGAGCAGAAATAAGAAAAATAATATATACCCTTGTAAACCCTAGTTTTACTATATAAAAGTGGGGTTTAAGGGGGTCAAAATTATATAGGCGTGTTTTCGTGATGCGAAAAAAAAAAGAGAGAAAAAAAGCTGATGTATTTTCTACCCTTTGCCAGCTGGGTAAAACTTTCAGCAGACGATATTTGAAATATATATCTTTTTTATATTTTTCCCAGAAAAAAAGAAGAAGGCGATTGCATGAAATGTCAAATCCTATTTTCTAAAAGGAAAAAAAGAAAGAAAAAATAATTAATAAAATATCATTAATTTCTGACCTGCTGAATTTTCCCATAGCGTGATAAGTGTTAAGAATTCTTTGATAATCCCTTAGCTCGCCATTATCTCTAGATGCTGTTATCCGCCCGATGTTGCAAACACGCAAAATACTGTCTGAAAACTGATTTGCATCTGGCGTTTTTTTTTGTTTTTTTTTCTTGTTTTATTGTTTAGACGAGATAAGAATACAATAAGATTTATGGTATAGTGTTAAGTGGACTGGGTACACTTGGTTGAGTGACCCATATTTTTTTCTTTTAAAGATGATTTTTTTTTGTAACTTCCTATTTGCTTTTCTGCACACCAAACCGCTTCTAAAAAGGGTTCCACTCTAAAAGGAAAGAATTTGCTCCCAAGGGGAGCAAATTCTTTCCTTTTAGGGTGGACCCCTCTTCAGAAGGGGAGCAAAATAGTTTCAAAAGTTACCGCTGCCTACAATGTATCCATTCCCCTCAAACAATTAATTGATAATTCTAAAATCGTCCCATTCTTACGTAATTGGTTTATATGAACGTATTTCTACCATTAGGATTAAATTAGGTTAATACTTCTTAATAGACCGGGCTGCATCATAAGAGTGGGTTGAGATTTTACGGCCCACTCAACCCTTAAGGGTCATGTGGAGCTAGTCAGTTCATCTAACCACAATTTTTCTTGATAGGCATGGTCATCTAAGCCGTTAACAAGTTTGTTTGTGTTGAGGTTTTACGGCCCAGCTAACCCAGTGGGGTCATGTCGAGCGCGGTCAGTTTACCTAACCACACGTTTATTGGGCAGGCTTAGTCCTCTAAACGGTTAACCAGTATTGTGCACATTCTTTCGCCAGACACTGACAACTGCCCTTCTTGAATCAGCGGAAGGGACGGAATGACCGCAGAAAATATTTCATGATCAATCTCTACGAAAGAATGTTGCCGACCTCGGCGGGGGTTGAACCTGCGACCTCCTGGTCTCCGGTCGGCCGTTAACAAGTACTTGTGCACAGGCTTTCGCCAGAAACTGACAACTGCCCTTCTTGGATCAGCGGAAGGGAGAAAATGACCACAGAAAATATTTCATGATCAATCCATGAAAGACTGTTACCGGACCCGGCGGGGATTGAACCCGCGGCCTCCTCATCACCAGTCGGACGCGCATCCGACTGAGCCACAGAGGCCGGCTACAATATAAGACAAAAGAGGCGTAGTTTGTATGCAGGCAACGAAAACGTTCACAAAAATATAAGTGAAGATACCCAGGAAATGCCACAATCACGAAGCACATCCTCCCAAGGCACCAAAGGTAGGAGAGATGAGAAACAAATAAGGACACCACAAGAGCCACATATAAAACCACAGATGCACAAATAAAGAAGAATTGCAACAAAGGAACCGCCTTGAAACGTTCAGTAGGAGTACTACTTGGGGGCTTAAATGTTTAATTGGTGCGAAATCTTGCCCTTAATTCTTATGCAAAATTCTGATCTGAGCTGCCGACTTACAGAACCACGGGATAATGTTAGAGAGAATGCCTAGATTGGACTCCGCAGATGTACCGCGCTTTATAGTATTGCGCTGTTCGATATGACATACAGTCGACTCTCGTTATCTCGAATTCCAAAGGACTCTCTGAAATACTTCGAGATATCCGTACCCAGACATATCAAATTTGTAGAATTGAGGAAAAAATAAATCGAACAACCACATTTAACAAATGTATATGTAATTTCACTCATTAAGTTTGAGATATGTTGAAAATATTGTGAAAAAGAGGAGAAATTGCTCCCAAAGTTTCTGCTCAAAACATAGATTGTGGGTAGTCGTAAGAACCGTCTCGGCGAGGCGGTTCTAACGAGTACCCATAAACTATGTTTTCGAGCAAAATAAGAAAAATAATGTGTACCCCTGTAAACCCCAGTTTTACTATATAAAAGTGGGGTTTAAAGGGGTCAATATTATGTAGGCATGTTTTCGTGATTAGCCGTATTTTCCCAATATATTAGGATGCATTAATGCTTACCATACTTGTCCTAAAGTTCGAACAATTCAATTTGACTGTCTGTTGATATGTGTTCAAACTAGAGGATTGGAGGCAATGCAGATTCTGCAGCGTCTGACCTTGAATTAACGCTTTGCATGCTTGGTAAAAATTGCAGCACATCACGAAAACATGCCTATATAAATCTGACCCCCTTAACCCCCACTTTTATATAGTTAAACTGGGGTTTACAGGGGTATACATTATTTTTCTTATTTTGCTGAATAACATAGATTGTGGATACTCGTTAGAACCGCCTCGTCGAGGCGGTTCTAACGAGTACCCACAATCTATGTTTGAGCAGAAATATGAAAAATATCGGGGTTTTTATCTGAAAATTTTTGAGTTTTTGGAGATGAAATCTCCTATATATTTGAATAGGCATGTTTTCGTAATGAGACGATATTTTGAAATATTTTCCTTATTTCTCCTAGAAAATAGGCTTTGGCATATTTCCTGGGAAAAATAAGAACAGTCATTTTTTTGTCAGCTGAATTAGTTTAAACATATTTTATTTGAATACTTTGATGTATACATACAACATTTAACATATTCCATAGGATTAGAACGAAAGCTGATTGTTTGGTTCCGCTCTGCTGAATAAAAATCTAAAAGGATGTCTTTGGAAACACACAAACGAGCGAAAATCGGAGACTCGGTTTTTATTAAGTGTCTTCATATGCAGCTATGTTGCTCGCGAGGATGCATGCTTCCCCACCCCCACCCCTCCCCCACCCCTTCTCCCCGGCACCGGCTTAAGCGATATTCGATTTTCAAAGTAACCAGAATTGGCTCAATGAGCCAAAAGAAAATAAAAATATACAGTCCAGCTTCAATAATTCGAACATCTTTGGGACCATGTAAATTTGTCCTAGACATAGATAGTTCGAGCCACTGAGGGTTAATCATAACGCCAGGTCAGGAGGCAAATGAATATAATTTAAGGATGTCTTTTCGATCTATATGATAATGGTATGTTGAGTGTACTCATTAGAATCGCCTCGGAGAGGCGATTCTAATGAGCACACACAACGTACATTTCATGATAGAATAAGAAGTTTTCCCTAAAATGTCCCTAATATTTGCTTATTTGGGCTATCAAGAGAATTTCTGAGGGACACAGATACGAGTTCCAATTAACAATGGTAAACGGGCCATCGATGTTCGAGTCATTGAGGTTTTACTATAATCTGCACTATGATCTGCATTAAGTAGCCAAGAGAGTGGTAAAAGTGAAATGTTAGGTCAGGCCTGTCTGTTCCAATAGTTAAGGCAAATACGTGGTAACGTAAAAATTATGAGGCAGACTGCATGATTGATGATTTGATGCAATCAACTGCATGATTGATGGTTTAGACAATCAAGGTTAACAAATGTTGTCTTCTTTAATTGCACGTCGGTGTGTCGGGCCGCAGACTGAATGACGATTCAAACATGAATTTGTTTAGAAGCTAATGCCTGATATTACTTGTCCATGGTCGTGCTCTTCGTGATTCAGTTAGTGGTTTTCTGTACTCTGACTTTTTGGCTTGCAGTCATGGCCTCATCTGTAGTTTTCAGTCTTTTATAGATTTCATCTCGTCTTAACCCTTAAAATGCAAAGAAAACCTGCATCCGAAAATGTCGTCTGTTTATGTAGTCTGGTGAATATTCTTGCAAAGTTTTCAAACCTATGTTTGCATACAGGCAAACAGTGTGGACCCTGATCAGAGTGCTCCTAGAGGAGCAGTCTGATCTGGGTCCACACTGTTTGCAAAAATTACTTCTAAAATCACAAGCAGATGACAAAGCAGACGACAATTGTTGTGGTTGGCAGATTAAGGGTTAAGGGAAAAGGATATTCTTGCATACCGGATAAGGATTTCCGCAAATTACTTCGGTGCTAGCACACCCTTATCCGTCTCGTGGGAAAGATAAAAATCGAGAATTTTCACGTGTTTAATATACACTGGTTGTATAGGACGTCACGGTACGCCATCATTAAGGTTGAAGTCACTGAACGTAATGACGTCACTAAACGTCACAGTATTGTCATCATAATATGGCGGACGTCTGCAAAGTGACTGCATTATCAAAAAGCCACTTTCGGAAATGAAAGTATGCAAGAAAAAGAATCTATCAAGGATGTGAGAGAGATAGAAAAATCCTTCCTCGGGATCACAGTCTGATATCACTCGGCAAGCCTCGTGATGCCAGACAGAAAACCTCGGAACAGATTTTTCTATCTACCCCTCACACCCATGATAGATTCTTATATTCTCGCACACCAGATAAAAATAAATTCCTATCCTACCCAGGTGTCACGTGTTTAATATGCACTGGTTGTAATGATTGTCACAATCGCCATTGTTAAGGTTTACGTCTTTGAACGTAATGACGTCATTAAATGCCACAGTAATGAATCACATATGGCGACGTCAGCAGTCGAAGTGACTGCATTATAAAAACATCTGCGTTCAGAGATGAAAGGCAAGCTCGTGATGCCAGACAGTGATCCTTAGGGCGGATTTTTCTATATACCATTCACACCAATAATAGATCCTTACATTCTATGACCCCTCATACGAAAGATAGGTCCTTATATCATATTATCTACCCCACATTAATCATAGATCCTTATATTCTATCTACCCCTCACACCAATGACAATTCCTTATATTCTATCTACCCCTATCCTTATATTCTATCTGCCCCTCACACCAATGATATATCTTCATATTCCCTTTAAATTCTATCTGCCCCTAACATTAATGAAAAAATCTTATATTCTATCTTACCCTTACACCAATGATAGATCATTTTATTCTATCTACCCCTCACAACAATGAAACAATGAAAAATCCTTTATTCTAGCTACCACTCACACCATTGATAGATCTTTATATTCTATCTACCGCTCACACTAATGATAGATCATTATAGTTTATCTACCGCTTACACCAATTATAGATACTTATATTCTGTCTACCCCTCACACCAACGATAGATCCTTATTTTCCATCTACCCCTCACACTAATGAAAAATCCTCATATTCTATCTACCCTTCACACCAATCAAAAATCCTTATATTCTATCTACCCATTACATCATTTATACATCCTTATATTCTATCTATCCCTTACACCATTGATACAGCCTTATATTCTATCTACCCCTTACATCATTGATACATCCTTATATTCTATCTACCCCTTACACCATTGATACATCCTTATATTCTATCTACCCTTTACACCATTGGTACATCCTTAAATTCTATCTACCCCTTACACCATTGATACATCCTTATATTCTATCTACCCCTTACACCATTGTTACATCCTTATATTCTATCTACCCCTTACACCATAGATACATCCTTATATTCTATCTACCCCTTGCATCATTGATACATATCTACCCCTTACACCATTGATACATCCTTATATTCTATCTACCCCTTACACCATTGATACATCCTTATATTCTATCTACCCCTTGCATCATTGATACATATCTACCCCTTACACCATTGATACATCCTTATATTCTATCTACCCCTTACACCATTGATACATCCTTATATTCTATCTATCCCTTATACCATTTATACATCCTTATATTCTATCTGCCCCTTACACCACTGATACATCCTTATATTCTATTTACCCCTTACACCATTGATACAACCTTATATTCTATCTACCCATTACAACATTGATACATCCTTATATTCTATTTACCCCTTACACCATTAATACATCCTTATATTCTATCTACCCATTACAACATTGATACATCCTTATATTCTATTTACCCCTTACACCATTGATACAACCTTATATTCTATCTGCCCCTCACACCAACGATAGATCATTAAAGTTTATCTGCCCCTAACACCAATGATAGATCATTATAGTCTCTCTATCCCTCACACCAATGATAGATACTTATATTTTATCTACGCCTCACACCAATGTTAGATCCTTATATTCCATCTACCCCTCACACCAATGAAAAATCTTTATATTCTATCTACCCTCACACCAATGATAGATCGTTATATTCTATCTACCCTTCAGACTAATAATAGATCCTTATATTCTATATATTCCTCACACCAATGATTGATCCTAATATTAAATCAACCCCCCACACCAATGATAGACACTTATATTCTATCTACCCCTCACACCAATGATAGATCCTTACATTAAATCTACCCTTCACACCAGATAAATACTTATATTCTATCTACCCCTCACACCAATGACAGATCCTTATAGTGCTTTCAGGAGAGGCAACCCTGCTATTTTTTGCTCCCTTTCCGAAGGGATCTGGTGTGCAGGCAAGTAAACAGCAAATCACAAATGAACAGCAAATCTGACCTGAAAAAAAAAAAAAAAAAAATAAGACGGCGGAAAAGCTATCAAGATAAGTTAGCTACCTTAAACTGCCTTTGAAATAAATCTTTGTCGTGTCCATTTTTTTTCTTTTGAGAACTTCTTGTTCTTCCTTCTTCAGCCCTGTAGAGATGTCTATGCAATACCCAAGAAACGTGAGACATAATTAATACCACTTCTTTGTCACTCTTTTTATACCCCGCCACACAGTAGTGGCGGGGTATTATGGGTTCACGTTGGACGTCCGTGTGCCTATCCGTCTATCCGTCTGTCTTCCGTCCGTCCGTGTTTTCATTTCCGCACGATAACTTGAGTACATTTCAATGGATTTTTTCACCAACTCGCTATGTGCATTGATATTGTGGAGATCTGGTTTGGGATTGCTAATGGGCAAATTTCGTCAATTTTTGACAGAGTTATCTGCCCGTTACCCGTCCATATTTTCATTTCCGGATTATAACTTGAGTAAATGTTAATGGATTATCACCTAACTTGGTATTTGCATTGACATTTCGGACATAGTTATCTGCCCGCCACAAGACTCAAATTGAAGAATTCCTAATGAGGCTCTGCTTCGCATAAATTGTTACATTTTGAAGATAACTTCGCCTGATACTCGTACGGGGAATGTGCAATCTTTATATGAAATATTCTGACTGACATACCTGAGCAAACAGTGTAGGCCCAGATCGCGGCGTCTGATCACGGTCTACACAGTTTGCCACTCATCCAACAGCTTTGTATTTGTATGTCTTTCCTATGTTGCTGGGAGCTTGATGTGGATATGAATGCATCAGTTCCTCTTATTTACTTTAGAAACAGGTAGTTCAAATTTTAGGGAAAACAGAAAAACGTAAGAAGTAAGATGTACGTATCCGTATGGTAAATATGTTCAAACTCACTAGGGAACACGAGAAAGTCATCCAGGCCATCCAAAAGAAATTCTCAGCATTTCGTTTATGGACCAAATCACTAATGCGGAGTACATGTAGAGAAATGGATTAACCCATTGAAGACTGGATGCCCCTAAACGGGAAACTGGCAGGGTATTATCGATTCACGTTTTTATTTACTATGAGATTCTTCACTTGGCACAATGGTGTCATTAACCCATTAAAGCTTGAATAAACTCTCCCACACTATATATTGGAAGAGTCCATTTTCGAATTTAATTATGTCAGGCTATGTGATAAAGATATTCCGAAAGAAAAATGGCTGTACTATTTTCAAACAGTGGAAACCCTGATCAGACGCCGCGTCTGATCTGAGTCTGCACGTTTTGCCAGTTTCCCGTTTAGGGGCATCCAGTCTTCAATGGGTTAATCCATTTCTCTACATGTACTCCGCATTAGTGATTTGGTCCATAAACGAAATGCTGAAAATTTCTTTTGGATGACCTGGATGACTTTCTCGTGTTCCCTAGTGAGTTTGAACATATTTACCATACGGATACGTACATCTTACTTCTTACGTTTTTCTGTTTTCCCTAAAATTTGAACTACCTGTTTCTAAAGTAAATAAGAGGAACTGATGCATTCATATCCACATCAAGCTCCCAGCAACATAGGAAAGACATACAAATACAAAGCTGTTGGATGAGTGGCAAACTGTGTAGACCGTGATCAGACGCCGCGATCTGGGCCTACACTGTTTGCTCAGGTATGTCAGTCAGAATATTTCATATAAAGATTGCACATTCCCCGTACGAGTATCAGGCGAAGTTATCTTCAAAATGTAACAATTTATGCGAAGCAGAGCCTCATTAGGAATTCTTCAATTTGAGTCTTGTTATTAAATTGACATTTCACTTTGGAATATTAAGAAATTCGCTATTTAATTATTAAGGTTTCATGCAAACACGCTGTTCTTGTGTTCTTTTCTGTGGAACATTACAGCTGGCACCCTGAGCCAGAACGTGCCAAATTGTATCTTTTGACATGTGCTCGCAGTGAAGAATCTGATCAGCCTGGTACGTACTATGTAAAAATACTCGCCTTGGGAAAATCCGGATTTTCCTATATAAAAACAGTGAAGAACATGACAAGCTGAGCGAGAAGATACTTCCCTTTGTTGTGATAATTAACTCATTTGTGCTTGGCGTCCCTTAAAAGGATCATTGGCAAACAATGTAAACCCAGATAAGACGCCGCAAAACGCGGCGTCTAATCAAGGTATACACTGTTGCATCAACTATAGGAATTTCTATAAAACACGATTATGATAAAAATCAACCATCACCCCCTAAAATGGAAATGGACCTATTGAAAGAAAGACGTAGAAGAGTCCACTAGGAATAAATGGGTTAAAGGCCATATTTCCAGCCACAACAGCTTAAAGCAAAAACTGACCTGTACAGTTACTGCTCAACGATATATATTAATCTACAGAAAACACAGATTCTGTAAGCGAACAACGAAGGCCCTGACTAGACTGGGCTTCTACCTTTTGTTATCGATACTGCAGACGGCAAATTACTTTCATCGTGTAATGAAAGACACAAACAGTGATTGGAGGCGCCCATACATAGGTTTTTTTTTAGTTTACTGTAGAGGTTTGATTCTTTATTTTTCTGTATAATAAGTGGAATTAGACTGTGATAATTAAAAAGTTGATTGACAAGGTGGTAACCAATTGATTAAATGTGCTGCACTAATATATACAGATTCACTGACTTAATAATTGAGTTCGATTCTGTAACACTGTTAAGTACGTTACTCCTCAAAGCCTGTATATAGCTGGGCTGCGACTGTTGGCGCCACATTGCGAACACCATTTCCAAAAAAGTATCGAAACGTTCACGGGGGGTCTCTATTTCCTTGCACAAGTCGCAGGGCCTTCTCAGCTAGCTTTCTTTATAAATATATAGCGGGCCGTTATCGGCCCGTCAGGAACGATAAGCTTAACGGCCCGCTGTAGATTTATGCAGAATGCTAGCTAGGTAGCGCCCTTTATCACGTAGCTGATTGTTGTTTCCAGACAGCAGGATCATTCCTGGCTTTTGCGTCGGTAATGATCAGAGGATCTGTGAACGCAGTAAGCATTCTACATAAATCTATAGCAGGCCGTTATTGGCCCGTCAGCTACCCTGACGGGCCGATAACGGCACACTGTAGATTTATGTAGAATGCTTACTGGGTTGCTCCTCTGCCGCTTGAAATTTGAATGTGTCCACATTCCCTCAAAATAGTCACAGAGTAATCGCTGGTGTTTCGAACCCTTCTGGAGCCCTTATCAATTTAGTTTCCGTGAGTCAGAAAGTGCTAGACATGACACAAAACAGTAATGGGTTGGCGCGACCTATTAAACTAAATTGCGACTGACGGGAGACAAAAATGAGAATCTGACATTACGATTTGTTTTCAATTATCGCACATAACTGTCATGCGATTGTTGCATGACATTGGTGCGCCAGGCGCAAATGCAAAAACATCGCAACCTTTTCAATTTCCGCCGGGAGTTCATGTGGCGTTCTTGCAATTTCATGCAACATACGCAAATATATTGTAAGTACAATTCGGCGCGATTCGAAATGAACATTGCAAGCCACCATTTTCTCGCAGTGCGGTGTGTCTAACCAGTCGTGAGCTGTTGCCCAGTGAGATACTAGCTTTATCTAAATGAGGGAAAGCGGTTTTCATCTTTCATCAATAGAGTCTTGACCAAGACTTAATTGTAAATCGTACGACATTGTCGGAATATTTCAGTTTGACATTGGTGGTAAAATGCTGCCATTGCATGTATCTCCCGAGTAAATTTTACGGTAGCCAGGTTTTCTCTCAGAGGACAGAGAGGGTTATGACCTGCATCACGAGAACATACCTATATAATTTTGACCCCCTTAAACCCCACTTTTATATAGTAAAACTGGGGTTTACAGGGGTATACATTATTTTTCTTATTTCTGCTCGAAAACATAGATTGTGGGTACTCGTTAGAACCGCCTCGCCGAGGCGGTTCTAACGAGTACCCACAATCTATGTTTTGAGCAGAAATATGAAAAATATCAGAATTTTTTATCCGAAAATTTTCAGTTTTTGCAGGTGAAATTTTCTATATATTTGAATAGGCGTATTTTCGTAATGGTATGCTGAGATTTACTGCATTGTCTTTGCCTTCACTGTTCGCATATCCGCAAGACTTCTATTTTTGTATAATATATGCCATACAACATCGTTGCTTCCTGAGACAGAAAGTCTTCCTTAAGTTGAATTGATACACTTTGATAGGAGACAACTCTGTGAAAATTGTTTTGCTTCCCTTCTGAAAAAGGGTTTACTCTTAATGGAAAGAATTTGCTCCCCCTGGGAGCAAATTCTTTCCTTTTAGAGTACACCCTTTTCAGACGTTGATTGGTGTGGAGATAAGCAAACAGGGAACCACAAAAGTTGTCTTCCTTATAAAAATGGCGAAAAATCTTCCAAGTGCATCTAGTTTCCTTAAGTCGACTTCATATAAATCTTTCAATTTAAAGCTATTATAAGCGATTCCGGGACTTCCGTCGTTTAAGCAAGATTTATTACGGGTGACGTCAAGAATATCCTGTTTATCTACCAAAACAGATATCATTGCTTTTCGCGGAAATGGTCTTTTGTGTCTCTGAATTCATCTGTCTACCAAACGACCCCTATCTTTTTGAAATACAAAATGAAAATCTGGCTTAAAGAAAAGGTTAAGCCTATATAAAGTTTTTGCGAAAGATCTTTTATCAGCTAATTACTCAAAATGCTAAATTCTAAAGAATACCGTATTTACTCTAAAAGTCGGACAGGGGAATCTGAACAAATAGTGTAGACCACGATCAAACTGCTCCTCGGGAGCAGTGAGGAGCAGTTTGATCGGGGTCTACACTGTTTGCCATTCAGTCAGTACTTTTCGGACATATTTACAGACCTCCTAATGGGCTTGTTGATATCATAGGGTCAGTATGCTAAGGTGGAGAAGTGTCCGAATATTTAGAGCAATTACAGTTATTATAATGTTAAGGTTATCTCTGTGTTGACAGGGAGTGACTTTTATATTCCAGAGGACTTACTCTGTAACAATTATGAAAAATACCACTAATGTTCTGAGTATTTATTCATGTCAGATTTTTTTTTTCACTTTTCCATCAAATAAACATTTAATGTTGGTACTCATTAGAAGCGCCTCTCCTAAGCGGAGTGCTTTGAGTAAGTACCCACAACATATGATGAAGAAATAGAGAAAATTATCCAAGAATTATCGTCAAGAAATCTGCTGTATTCGAATACTAGTCAGATACACGAATCTGATCAGCTCAACACTGCTACAATTGATCAGTTTGCATATTCGGGTGGTTACGACAGCGTCCTACTCTCAACACATACAAAAGATATGCAAGTGATAACAGCTGCTCTTTCTCTCGAGGCTCAGCATTAAAATCAAGACCTCGCTAAGCACACAATGCCGCTCGTTCATTAAACTGCCTGTTGATACGTCAGAACACTTCTGGGTGAGAGGCAAACAGTTTGGACCCTGATCAGATGCCGGAACGCTGTGTGCCCAGGCATATCTGTTCCAATACGTAGAACAAATATGGATTTAAGTGAAGCAACACGTTTTATGTGAGTTCGCCGTTACGTCCAGGCCCCGAGGTTATAAAACTTTTTTCATACTTAACTCAGCCGAGCATGAAAATTTGTCCTGCTATTAAATCTGAAATTACTAACAATTGCAAATTCTTTCCTGCTAAACATACAATGTAGCTGAGCACGAAAATTTCTCTGCTAATAAATATGAAAATGCCAACTTTGTTGGCATTTTCATATTTATTAGCAGAGAAAATTTCATGCTCAGCTGAGTTGGGCATGAAAAACGCTTTATAACCTCGGGGCCATATATATGGTTGTCTTGTTGAAAATGACGTTAAGGAAAACACACCGGCCCCGATTGATCAAAAAAAAAAAAAAAAAAAAAAAAAATAAATAAATAAATAAAAATAAAAAAAAATGATATATTTTATTGTTTAACGGCTTTCCTAAATATATATCCAACCTTTGCAAGAGTGTATCTCTGCACATGCTGATCTAGAAGTTTTGCTGTTCGCTTATTCAAAGTAGTTTTAGTACATGTTTGTGTTCTAAGTGTTTATGTCTTCCTTATTGTTTTTCTTACGGAACCATGTTTACTCTAAGTATTTGGACACCTTATCTCCTTACCATGTCTATCCAAAAAATTTGAATAAGTCCATGATACCACTTGTTGATGTATCTTAAAACTGCTGGATAAGTGGAAACCAGTGTAAACCCAGATCAGACGCCGCGTTCTGCGGCGTCTGATCTGGATTTACATATGGTTGCACAGACCTGGCCGTCCGAATACTTAGCGTAAATAGGGTATGTTTGATTCACCCACGGGTCTGATTAACATTTCTCTCCTCTCGTAAGCATTCGGAATTTGAAAAGCTGGTTATGACTGAGTATAGGTGAATAGTTACACCTGATATATAGAGTTTTTGCCATTTTGTACAAGTTAAAAACAACTTTTGGGACTTCCAGTTTGATTTCTTGCGCAACAAGATCAGGAAAGGGATCTGCTCTAAAAGGAAATAATCTCCTCCACTCCTTTTTATAGTAGAAACCTTTTCAGGCGGGAGGCAAAACAATTTAGAAGGATTTACTTCCCCTGAAAGCGTCCGATTCTCCTCTAACAGAAACACAAAACTGCCTCCGAAGAAAAAAACATCTCTAGACAAATTTTTAAACACGCCTATATAATTTTGACCCCCTTAAACCCCACTTTTATATAGTAAAACTGGGGTTTACAGGGGCATTCGTTAAAAATATAGATTACGAGTACTCGTTAGAACCACCTCGTTCTAATGAGTACCCACAATCTATGTTTTGAGCAGGAATATGAACAATATAAGATTTTTTTTTACCTGAAAAATTTTCTTTTTTGGTTGTAAAATTTTCAATATATTTGAATAGGTGTGTTTTCGTAATGTAAATCATTTACTTTCCCTCCTGGGCATTTTGTGCAGGCTTCTGTGATAAAATCTACACTCAGTACTATTTGCTATAGTGAACTGAACCGTTACTTCTCTATAAGCATATTCAGCAGACGACACATCACGAAAACACGCCTATATAATTTTGACCCCCTTAAACCCCACTTTCAGATAAGTCTGAAGCCTGTGCAGGCACATACTGTATCTGATGCACAGATCACGGCATCTGGTCACGGCCTCACTGTTTGCCACGTATCCAGCAGTTTAGGTAATTTTTTTGAAAATTCCCTCTATGTACTGGATGACCCTCATACACAACAACAACAACAATGACTATCCTGGAAACATGCGCCTAAAAAGGACAATAAAAGAACAATATTCCGTAAAAACAAGTTGGCAATTTCGATTGTCATCGCAATATATCACTTACTATTGGATATGCTATTCTTTAATCCTTAAAGTGCCAATCACAGTCTGCAGCAGACGACTTTCGTATAATGTTTGGTATTTTTCAGAGTAAATAAGAATTGTCATTTCATGTGAGTCGTCAGCCTAGCAGACAATTCACATGAAATGTCAAGTCTTTTTTTCTGAAAAAAAAAAAAAAAAAAAAAAAATGAAATAAAAAAAATAAGAATGTCGTCTGCTTCACTTGATTGGCCTTTAAAGGTTAATAAGAGAAATCTTAAGATGTTAATATCGATGATAAAAAAAGAGGGCAAGCTCTGTTTTCTGTCATATGACACGTTGTTAATCTTACTTACCTCGATGCTAACACAAGCAGAAGACAGATAGACAGTTACTGCCTCCAAAATGAACCACACGTAACACTGGTAATTCTATTCTCAGCACGACCATTGTCAGTAAAATTAACAAGTCGAAATAATTGCAAATGCTTCGTGGAAAAAACAACGCTATCGTAGAGGCAAGCATTAAAGCGCAGATCTATGTAAAATGTGCTCATTAAACGCAATTCTAGAAATGCCAATTTTAATCAAACACTTGCTTGTTTCGTCTTATTTCTCTACAAAAGCATAATAGTGTGGTTACTTTTTAGCGAGCGCTTCTAATGAGTACACACAACATATGCATCAGTGGAGAAACGAGAAAAAAATTATCAACCTTTCTTCTTTATTCGTATTTCGGTCATGAAAGGGGAAAAAAATCGATGAGCAGGTTTTGCATGCACGTTATTCACGGTTAGTGAATATTTGTGTTGTGGTTATCTTTTGAATATAACCCAGCGGGCACATGGCGTGAATACAACGCAGAAAGCTTCTGTGGCGTCTGATCAGGGTCTTCACTGTTTGTCACCCGCCCAGCACTATTTTACACACATCAACGGGTAGTAAAATGTTTGTTTTTTTTTCAAAGTTTAGGACACGTATGGTAAGGAGTTAGAGTGTCCCAATACTTAGGGTAAATACGGTACCTACTTGTGACCAGTACATGTGTAATAGTGTATTATATGTTTTGAAAGACTAAACATTGTATAGTTTAAGTTTAGATATTCTTATCAAGAGCTCTGTATGCCATTGCATTCGTCATATAATACTGGAAATGTAGCAGACTTTGCTAATTAAGCTGATTCAGGTTGCTTTATGCAGGAAAGGGATTACAAGAAAAAAATAAACAAATTGAAAAGCTGGTTTAAAATCGCAACAATTCTGAAATGCCAACTATAGACCCCTACATACCAATACGTTATAGGGGAAACATGGTGGGTACACATCACACAGACTCGGTAATGCTTAGTTAGCATACCGGTATGCATCTACTGATATCTTAAATATTCTCCCTGATATGCTCCTAAGGTGCAGTTTGATCTGAGGCTATACTGTTTTTACCATTCAGCTAGCACTGTCTAATAGAGGCACATCACGAAAACATACCTATATAATTTTAATCCCCTTAAACTTTAACCTATTGAATATACATAAATGCATAAAGACATATAAATGTTGTTTTTTTTCTTTATTTTTCATGAAAATCATTCAAATTTCTTCCAAAAATTTGACAATATGAATAAAAATGCCAAATATTATTTTTTGAAAAAAAAAAAAAAAAAAAAAAAAAAAAAAAGAGCAAACTGCCACTGTTTTCATCTGATGCCTTTACCTACAGAGTGCTATAGCTTAAAAGTTTTAAAGTATATATTAAAGCTTTAAAGCTTTAAAGTATATTGCTTCTACCTTAAAAGGAAGGAATCTGCTCACCTCGTAAGAATACAGTACGAAAACACGCCTATTCAAATATACTGAAAATTTTACAACCAAAAAATGAAAGTTTTCAGATATAAATATCTGATTATTTTTTTCATATTTCTGCTCAAAACATAGATTGTGGGTACTCGTTAGAACCACCTTGATGAGGCGGTGCTAATGAGTACCACAATCTATGTTTTTTTAGCAGAAATAAGAAAAAAAATAATGTATACCCCTGTAAACCCCAGTTTTACTTTATAAAAGTGGGGTTTAAGGGGATCAAAATTGTATAGGCATGTTTTCGTGATGGAGCTTTTCAGCAGGAATTTGTGGGCAGGAAGGTAAACGGGAGGTCACAAAAGTTGTTTCCCTTGTCCCTTGGCGGCCAATCATTACGAAAACACGCCTATTCAAATAAATGGAAAGTTACACCTCCAAAAAACTAAAATTTTTCAGATAAAAAACTCTGATATTTTTCATATTTCTGCTCAAAACATAGATTGTGGGTACTCGTTAGAACCGCCTCGCCGAGGCGGTTCTAACGAGTACCCACAATCTATGTTTTATGCAGAAATAAGAAAAATAATATATACCCCTGTAAACCCCAGTTTTACTTTATAAAAGTGGGGTTTAAGGGGGTCAAAATTATATAGGTATGTTTTCGTGATGCTACCAAGTTTATCCGGTCAACCTTATGGATGAAATATCGAACACAAATAGGACTGGTCCCGAGGTTAGAAAACATTTTTCGTGCTCAACTCAGCTGAGAATGGAATTGTCCTGTTAATAACATTACAAAAACACGCCTATTCTAATAATATTGAAAAGTTCACCACCAAAAACTGAAAATTTTCAGATAAAAAATCTGATATTTTTCATATTTCTGCTCAAAACATAGACTGTGGGTACTCGTTAGAACCGACTCGATGAGGCGGTTCTAACGAGTACCCACAGTCTATGTTTTTGAGCAGAAATAAGAAAAATAATGTATACCCCTGTAAACCCCAGTTTTACTATATAAAAGTGGGGTTTAAGGGGGTCAAAATTATTTAGGTATGTTGTGATGAGTCTCAAATTATTTACAATTGGAGGCTTTTCAGCAAGAATTTGTGGGCAGGAGGGAAAACGGGAGGTCACAAAAATTGTCTCCCTTTTATCATGCTAAACATGGCTGAACATGAAAATTTCTCTGCTTATAAATATGAAAATGCCAACTATTGTTGGCATTTTCATATTTAGAAGCAGGGAAATTTTCGTGCTCAGCTGACCTGAGAACGAAAAAATATTATTACCTCGGGGCCTGGACGAATATATTGCACTTTTTCTTTTAAAACGGTAGGTCCTGCTTGACGGCATTACTGAGTCCATTTTCCTTGGCGTTGATTAATTTGCTCTTGACTCAGTCATGTTATAGAAGACAACGGCTAAAGTGCAGATCTTAAAATAGCATTGCCTAATATAATGTCTGAGTTCCATCTCGAGATGACAGTTATTTCGAATTGTTTTGTCCGATTTCAAGGATAAACAGTTTAAATTCTTGAAAGTACAAAATTATATGGGGAAAGATTAATAGTTCGGTTGTAACTAAGCAAACTATTAAGACACATTTACGCAGTAAAACAGGATGCTAGAAATGAAATCACTTTGGAAAGGTTGTTTTAAACTTAGTTTAGTCTTCTAAATTCTGAAAATCCTCCTAGCAGTGTGGAAACCCCCATCACCCACCTCCTCCTCCCAAATTGCATGACCAAGAGTACCATTCATGAAACTGTATCAGTTCCAATTAAGCTTCCAGGGCGTTCTGGATGGGGGTGGAGTGGGTGTCGGGCAGCTCTATCAAAATTTTATGACCTCCGATCTGAAATGAAGTAAATTCTGCTCACTAAGAATAGCTCCCTTTTCAGATGGTACCCGGTATGCAAAAATAAATAAATAAATAAATAAATAAATAAATAAATAAATAGATAAATAAATAAATAAATAAATAAATAAATAAATAAATAAATAAATAAATAAATAAAAAAAAATAAAATAAAATAAAAAAATAAAAATAAAACAAACGGGACGTCACGACAGTTTTCTCCATTTTATAATTTCATCATGAAAACATACCTGTATAATTTTGACCCCTTTAAACCCCACTTTTATATAGTAAAACTGGCAGTTTACATGGGTATACACTATTTTTTTTATTTCTGCTCAAAAACATAGATTGTGGGTACACTTTAGAACCGCCTCGACGAGGCGGTTCTAAGGAGTACCCACAATCTATGTTTAGAGCAGAAATATGAAAAATATCAGATTTTTTTTTTATATGAAAACTTTCAGTTTTTGATGGTGAAATTTTCAATATATTTGAATAGGCGTGTTTTCATAATGGCTGAAAATCGCCAATGTGTATCAAGTTCCCTCAATGAAACATACAGTGGAACCCCAATAGTTCGAACATTCTTGGGACCATGAAAATTTGTTTGAGATATGGGTTGTTCGAGCCACTCAGGGCTAATCATAGCACCAGGTCTGCATCACAAAAACATGCCTATATAATTTTGACCCCCTTAAACCCCACTTTTATATAGTAAAAGTGGGGTTTACAGGGGTATACATTATTTTTCTTATTTCTGCTCAAAAACAAAGATTGGGTGTACTCGTTAGAACCGCCTCGCTGAGGCGGTTCTAACGAGTACCTACAATCTATGTTTTTGAGCAGAAATATGAAAATTATCAGAATTTTTATCTGAAAATTTTCATTTTTTTGGTGGTAAAATTTTCAATATATTTGAATAGGCGTGTTTTCGTAATGGGAAGCAAATGGCGAAAATTTAAAGAAGTCTTATCGATCTTCTACACAATGATGGTATGTTAAGTGCACTCATTAAAATCACCTCGGAGAGGCGATTCTAATGAACACATATAACATACAATTTCATGATGAAATAAGAAAATTTTCAATAATATTTGTTTTCTTCACCAGTCTGAAGAATTTCGTATGGACTCAAAAACGAGTTCGATTTAACCATGATTAACGAGCCATCCGTGTTCGAGCTACTGGGGTCCAACTGTAATTATAATCCAAGAACTTGATGAAATAAATGTAAACATGCGCATTTGCATGACTTGAGCATTTCATGACTCAGTTCGAAAATGAAAAAAATTATTGGTAGCACGGAAAAGATCCTGTGAGACAGATAGGCAACGGAGGCTAGGAACAACCTGCGCATTCGAAAAAACTGAGCAGAGCATTTTATGATCAATACATGTAACAGAAATATTGCACTTTAAAAAATATCGACGAACAGGGCAAGTCTTATCAGACGCTGCGGATATCAAAGCGGCCTTTTTCGCATCATTATCGTCGCAACGTTAGAAGACGTACCTTCTGATATGCACATCTAACACAGACTCAAATCAGCCTGCGCTTCCGCGCAGTCTGATCAGAGTCTTCGTTATCCGTACGCAGAAATTTGCAGCCATTGTTATCCCAAAATGCGTCCAGTGACGATTCCGATCAGACTGTGCGAACGCTCATACTGATCTGATTCTTCGCTAAGCGCACATGTCGAAAGGTACGTTTTCTGACGTTGCGGCTATTTTTCAAAACTGATTCGTTATTGAATAATTAAACAGAAATGCAACCCTGGAAACAAAAGTGACTAAATTTACTGACAGTTCTTAATTAAACGCCACCAGTATTGAAATTTTGATGGAAATAGGATGCCAAATAAAAGGATATTCGAGTTTGAAGTGTTTGAAATAGATAAAACAGGCGCCGTTATATTGACTATATAATAGTGTAAAAACGTTAAGCCTTAAAATTTAAGTTTAGATGTTACATTTATCACTGAAAAAAGATCGACCAATCTGGCCTCTGATTTTGACCGTTACATAAGGACTATACTTTTTCGGCATGATATTAGCAACTTACCAATAACAAAAGCAATTAATCGCTTCTAATGAGTACCACAGCATATGTTTAACCCTTGTCATGCTGAATAAATTAAGATGCCACACCCACTTCTAATTTCCAGCCAATCAGATTACTTGATGCAGGTTTTTGATAGAAATTCACATATTTGATGACAAACAGTGCAGATCCAGATCAGTTGGCTTCTTCAGAAGCCAGCTGATCTGGATCTACACTGTTTGCTAAGACAGGGCATGTCGTGTTCAGCAAGAGAAGGGTTAAGTGTAGAAACAAGACAAAATATTTAGACGTAAACTTTGTTCATGTTTACATAGAGATATGGGACAAGGGTATACTGAAGTTTAATAAATTTTCAATGTAACAGGTGAAAAAGAGCAACTGTATTCTTTGATATTTGCTTTTATTAAGCCTTATGAAATTTCTTGATTGAAATGAAAAGATAATAGACATTAATTTGTTTATAACACAGGTTGTTATCAGATTTTTTTTTTTTATATTTGCCGGGATCGTCACAAACCGACGATCCAAGTAAAATATAAAAAGTAAAAAAAAAAAAAAAAAAAATCTGGAGTTATGAAAACTATGTCATTGTCATGTAATATAGGAAGTAAGTAAGATTTTGATTATTAAGTATCTTATAAAATAGAATTATGCAGTAAAAAGACGGCTAGAAGTAATAAACAAATTAAAGATCTGGTTTAAACCCTGCATAATTGTGAAAATCCCCCTTATACTGTAGACCCCTACATACCCTTTTATCATATGCAGTTGATCCTCGTTATCTCAAACACTGATAATTCAAGGCTAACTAACTCTAACTAAATTTTGGATAATGTTGATTTCGTTTCCCTTTATATTCTTTACATTTCAAATCATTTTATTTCAAACTACTGTTATCTTAGAGTGAAAAGTTTGGTCTCTTGATGCTTGAGATAACGAGAGTCCAGTGTATGTAATACTATGCAGGTAAAGATGCCTCTTTTATCGTATATACTCAAAGACTTTAAAAACGCACATTTATCTTTCTTTTATATCCTTCCAAAGCTATTTATATACATTTTTGTACCTTCCTTGCTTCAATTATGTTATCATGAGCAAATGTCTACGAACGACACATGAGTTGTTGCACAACTAACCTTAACGATGTTGCAGTGCCAAGTGCACATCAACATTACGAAAACGTGCCTATATAAATTTGACCCCCTGAAACCCCACTTTTATATAGTAAAACTGGGGTTTACAGGGGTATACATTATTTTTCTTATTTCTGCTCAAAACATAGATTATGGGTACTCGTTAGAACCGCCTCGTCGAGGCGGTTCTAACGAGTACCCACAATCTATGTTTTGAGCAGAAATATGAAAAATATCAGAATTTTTTATCTGAAAATTTTCCCGTTTTTGGTTGTAAAATTTTCAATATATTTGAATATACGTGTTTTCGCAATGAGTCCTCAAATCGGTTCTTAAAACGTTGCCAAAGCCAACCATTTGGATAACGGATACCGACAGTAAATCATTGCATACATGCACAGCCTCTAACATAAACCTTCCAGCTGAAGTGTGATCACTTGCCATATTGCTGACGAAGTCAATGACATAAAATTTACGTTTCTCATGATTCTCAATTAAAAGCAGCAGAAGTATTTGCACTAACTACTAACTACATTTTGTCCAATTAAATGAGTAATCCCTGTTTGACTACGTTTGCAATTTTGACATTTGAAAATAATTTTATGATAATCAGTTTCTCATGAGATACTAGCAAAATAATTTGCTTGTAATCAGCCTTTAAAGCAGAATAAAACGATCGCTTGGTGTCCTTCTGTGAAGAAAAAAAAAAAAATAAAAAATAAAAATAAATAAATAAATAAATAAAAAAATAAAGAAAATAAAGAAAAGATAAAAAAAATAGTTGCCGCCTAAGTGTTTTTTTTTTTTTTTTTTTTTTTAAGTCCGTCAGTATATTACCATGCAGGTGAAAATGCAGCTGCATGCTGCATAGACTTAATAAAGTAAATAAATGTAAAAATAAACAACAAAGTAATTGTAAAAAAAAATACAAGAAAAAATGAAGTTTTGGAACAACAGAAAAGCGAACTGGCCGAATACTGAAATACAAAGAACTTATCTAAGCAGTCACCCATATAGCATTCTTTATAAATCTACATCGGGCCGTTATCGGCCCGTCAGCTACCCTGACGGGCCGGTAACGGCCCACTATAGATTTAGAAAGAATGTCTACTGGACATTGCTTTCTTTGGTCCAATAATGTGCTTGTAAAATCATGCATCGTCAGTATCTTGTCATTTTCGAAAGGATTATCTAAGTCAGAAGAATTCAAACTAAATGAAATGATCCGTGAGAAAACATACCGTCAGACATGTCGCAAAACGAAGACTCAAACCAGCCTGCGCATCCGCGAAGTCTGATCAGAGTCTTCATTGTTCGCAAAAAGAAACTTTGCATCACGAAAACATACCTATATAATTTTGACCCCCTTAAACCCCACTTTTATATAGTAAAACTGGGGTTTAGAGGGGTAAACATTATTTTTCTTGTTTCTGCTCAAAAACATAGATTGTGGTACTCGTTAGAACCGCCTCGCCGAGGCGGTTCTAACGAGTACCCACAATCTATGTTTTGAGCAGAAGTATGAAAAATATCAGAATTTTTATCTGAAAATTTTCATTTTTTGGTGGTAAAATTTTCAGTGTATATTTGAATAGGCGTGTTTTCGTAATGGCATCTTTGGCTGTCCAAAATGAGCCCAGTGAAGATTTTGATCAGACAGGCTAATCTGAATCTCCCCTGGGAGGACATGTCCGAAGCGACATTTTCTGACATTCCGGCTCGAATTATCTCATTTGTGCATTAAATGTGTGCAATCGGTGCATTAACCCTTGTCATGCTAGATAAATTAAGATAACGCCCACTTCTAATTTTCAGCAAATCAGATTGCTTGATTCAGGCTGTTGATACAAATTTGAATACTTAATGAGAAACAGTGCAGATCCAGATCAGTTGGCTTCTTAGATAGTATCAGTTTCTGAGTTCACTAATCTACTTTACACATATTATGATGAAGAGGTCACGCCGCTGGGTGAGCTTGGTCAGCCAATACGTCATCGGCAATACATAAAACATCGATTTGTTTATTGTCTACAAATATCAAGCAGAACATTACGTCCATATTGCTTCGGCTATTGGCTTCAAGGCTAGTTCTATAGCTATACGAGAGTTGATTGTTATTGTTTTTATTTGGCACTTCCGGTACATGCGCATTGGCTTGGTAGGCAAAATATTTCGGTACTTCCAAGAAAACAATATGGCCGATAAGGAGAATGAAAATGAAAAACGCGCAGAAAATGTTGCTAGTACCTCAAAGTACGCGATGGGACTTGATTCCGTTGCAAGGGAAAGATATGAAAGGAAGTTAGAATTGTTAAGCGGCGGCTTTAAAGTTCCGGATCCTTTCGCAATGAAGGAGAGTGAGTGGTCTTTGGACATGACTAAATGGCCACCAGTCGAATATGCGGATTTGTTTAACTATTTCATAAACACGCCGGGAATTTATACAAAAGAATCCCTTAAAGCCTACAAGTCACTGGATGGTTATGACTACTTTGTATCAGGACATGTGCATGAAGTGTTTATATCGGAAATAAGTCCGGACAGCCCGGTGACCCTGTTAAAAGCAAGGGTGAAGCCTTCACAAAGACTAAATGACGAACCTCATGATGTCTGGATTTGTGTGAATAAATTGTCGGGATACATAATAGCAGCCCATTGTACCTGTAAAGCTGGGTAAGTTGCTGGTATATAGACATAGCTTGCTTGACACTCATACATTTTATGCACCAGTCATTTGTAAGCACTGACCCCCCCCCCCCCACACACACACCTATGGGGATAGGGGGGGGGGGGGCTATGACTTTTCACAGCCACTGCACTGCGGGAACCCCGAGAAGGTATAATAGTTCATTCCACTAGGGGTATATTCGCATACTATCAAAAACCCCGCATTAACCCACCACTGCAGGGGAACACAGAAGGTAACTACCCACGCATAAGCCCTGCTATCCCCCGCCTATCCCTGTAGGTGGGGGGGGGGGCAGTGGTTACAAATGGCCGATGCATTATCTATCTATCCAGTTGATGTCCTGTTCTAAGGACAGTGCACTTTTGTTTTATGACCTTTAACCCTGTGATCATAACCCCCAAACAGTGCATTGCCATGTGAGATGCCAAATTCTGCATCCAAAGGGCAGGTTTTTTCATTACGAAAGCACTTTGAAAAATTTGATAACGCTGAAAAAGTAAACTTTTAAAAATTATACTGTCTTGATTTTTGCTCGAAACAAATGTTGGGAGTGCTCGATAGAACTGCCGCATGATGTGCTTCTGTCAAGTACCCACAACCTATGTTTTAGATCCGAAATAAGAACAATCATGTATGTACCTGCAAACTCAAATTTTACTTCCCAACATTACGATGACAAATTTTAATTTCTTGAGTTTTGCTTGAAACATAGGTTGTGGGTGCTCGCTAGAACTGCCCCATGAGGAGGTTCAGTTGAGTACCCACAACCTATGTTTAAGATCAGAATTAAGAACAATAATGTATATATCCCTGCAACCCCCAGTTTATCTGTATAAAAGCAGGACCGGGGAGGGGGGCATGAATAGGCATGTTTTCTTGTTATGAGTGATATAATCTTAAAGGGTTTTAAAACCAATATGAGACAAGTTAACTTTTTCCCCATTGGACATGTTGGAGGAAAAATATTCATTCCCTCTCAAGATCAGAGATCCAGATAAGAACGAATAACACCGATTAAAAAGGATTATTTTTTTTATTTCTTCATTGTGGGTACTTGTGAGAATCGCCTCACCAAGGCGATTCTCACCAGTACCTACAACATAAACATGTACACCATACAGGAAAAAATCCTGAATTAACAAATTTGATACATGTTTATTAACAAAGTTTTTTCATATCTTTTCAGGTTAGGTGAGGCTTGCAGTCACATAGCAGGTGTGCTGTTCAAAGTTGAAGCTGGAATGAAGCTTGGATACACAAAACTGTCAAAAACCAGTGCAGCCTGTGTATGGAATAAATTCTATAAGAAGGATGTCAACCCACAGCCACTAAGTGAAATAAACTTTTCCAGATCTGTGAGAGGGCGCAGCACTAAAAGACCCTTTGGTCAGATGGCAGAGATTAACATTGACCCAGTGGATGAGGAAATGGCCCTTCAGCAACTGAAGCAGATCTTTCCCGCAGCTGGTATTCTTACCAAAGACGATTCAGACACGGATACTGCTTCGGAAGACGATGAACTGCCATCTGTAAGTCTTTCTTTATAGCGTTAATGAAAAGAAAGTTTCAAAATGCAGATGTTACAGGGGTCATCTAAACCTGGCTCAGGTCACATCTGTATCAAGGGCGTAACTAGACTAAAATATTGTTACACACAATTAGGTTGAACTGCTCTGAGGCAGCCCATCCAGACATATAAACCTTTCTCAGTAGACTAGATAAGGCGAGTATTTGGTGATACTTCAGAGTTAATTTTCTATGTCTCTCGCCAAAACAATGTTGTGGGTACTCATTTGAACCACCTCACTGAGGCTGTTCAAATGAGTACACACAACATATGTTTTATTGAAAAATAAAAAAAATTATCCCTGGATTATCAGCAAATATCTGCCTTATCTAGTCTACTGCTTTCTGGTTTTATGTGTTTGGCAGGGTCAGAGATGTCCTTTCATCTCGGTGTCGGGTAAAAGTCCCACAAAATTGGAAGCAACACCTCCAAAATGACCTAAATATTGTTTATGGATCGATGTTAAACCCCAAATCAAACAAAAATTTAATAGTACCTACAATGTATGTATTGATTCATAAAATGAATGACAAACAGTGGAGATCCTGAGCATTCCAAAGCCATCTGATCTGGGCCTACATGTACACTATTAGTAAATGTAGGGCTTGCCGTGAGCAGCAGAATATGGGTTAATTTAACCAACATTCTATAATACGAAAATTGACATAAAATGTCCAGTCTGTTAAATTGCTAATACATGGTTACTAGCATGTCACATATGTGCCTTCTGTATTAACCATATGTAGTATGTTGAACTTAAACTGTTTGGCCCAGGAAAAGTGTTGAAGTTGAAATGACCAGCTCAAGAATGAGCTAAAATAGCATTGACTGGGCTGTTGAACTCCAATACAAACAGAACAGGAAGCCACAAAAGTGATATGATATGAAATTTATGGAACTTGCAAACAACTAGTTTTATCAATTTCATATGAAATGGCTGTTGTGAAGTTTAATATCAAACAACTATTTGTAATAAACATTTATTGACAAAGGTGTTTTTTCTTGATTTTTCAGTTATTGACCAGATTTCATGAGGTAGAATATTCGAAACTTACACCAGAAGATCTGAAAGAAAAGTGTACTGCATTCCTCAGTGATTTCAAACCAACAGAGATCCAACTAACAAACCTGGAAAAAATGACTCGTTCTCAGTCTGAAAGTGTTCTTTGGAAGCGTCACAGGGAAGGACGAATTACTGCGACCATTGCGCATGACATCAAAACAATGAAATCTGAATCGACAGACTGCATTTTAAAAAGAGTGATGAAGTACGACCAAAAGGATTTATCAAAGGTTGAGGCCATAAGCTTTGGTTTATTTAATGAAAGAAGGGCAAAGGAACTGTACTCTGCAAAAATGAAAACTGAGCATGCAGACTTTCAACTAAGAGACAGTGGGCTGGTCATAGATCCAGTCTGTCCAATATTTGCAGCATCACCTGACGGAGTGAGAAACTGTATTTGTCACGGGAAAGGCTTGTTAGAAGTGAAATGCTCATTCAAACATAGGGATTTAAATGTAAGCGAGATAGCTCTGATAGATCCTACATTTTATCTTGACAGAGACTTGAGAATTAAACAATCTCACAGGTATTATACACAGATACAGTTTCAGATGTATGTGTGCCAGTTAACATTTTGTGACTTTGTAGTTTTCACACTTAAAGGGATTTCGATTCACACTGTGGCATATAATCCAAAATTTGTGAATGAACTTGTTCAGAAGTGTAGTGAATTTGCATTTAACCGAGTCGTACCTGAAATTTTGTGCCATAAACTGTCCAGCCAAGAATCTGAGACAAACATTTGTGTTTGCAAACGCCCCTCATTTGGCAAAATAGTTTCATGTTCTAAGCCCGACTGTGAAATCAAAATGTATCATTTGTCATGTGCAAATCTTCAGCGTAAACCTAGAGGTCCATGGACATGCCTTAAGTGCAGTCACTAAGTCTTTTCAGTTGTTTTTTCAACATATGGACCAGTCTGTGAAATGAACACCCATAAACACCACTTTTTATATAGAGAAAATTGTTACAATTCTTTTCTTATAAAAAACATAGGTTGTGGGTACTTGATAAAACAGCCTCAATGAGGCAGTTATAACAAGCATCTGTAACCTATTATAGTATATTTGTGGTACAAAGTAAAATAAAAATCATTTTATCAGAAAAGTAGCCAGTTTATCAACCCAGCCCATTGGGGCTTGAAGATATAGATAGGCTGCATGATCGATAGACTAGATAAGGCGGGTATTTGGTGATAATTCAGGGATAATTATCTTTCAACAAAAACATGTTGTGGGTATTCATTTGAACCGCCTCACAGAGGCGGTTCAAATGAGTACCCACAACATGTTTTTCATTTGAACCGCCTCACAGAGGCGGTTCAAATGAGTACCCACTTCATATGTTTTTGTTGAACAATAAGGAAAATTATCCCTCAATTATCAGCAAATACGCACCTTATCTAGTCTACTGATGATGCTTCCATGCAGAACCGACTGCACACAAGTACTGGTTAACCACTTAGAGGATCTAAGCCTGCCAAGGTAAAGAGGGGCCAATTAGCCTGTCCATGCTCATAAACTCTATTGGTTTCATTGGACATCAGGGCTTGAGATGTCATTTCATCTTGGTGCAAGATAGAAGTCCCACAAACTTGGAAGCAATGTCTCCAAAATGACCTTTAGTGTTGACTGGACTGTCAAACCCCAAATCAAACAAATAAATCAATAAAGTAGCCATTTTGTGATGTATTAATGCACTACATGTATGTCACACGGGTGTGGTATCATGCTACAAAGTACAAATGTACTCCAGATAAGAGTGGATATCCATATTTTAATTTTCTGCCTTTTAGTTTTCTTATTTATGCACAAAAATGTTGTGGGTACTCATTAGAGGTGCCTCAGCAAGGCACTATTACCTTGCTGAGGCACTTCTAATGAGTACCCACAACCTATCGGCTTCTCATGCAATGATGAGAAAATTATCCTCATTGACATTTTACTTCAAAAGTCTAGGCATAAGATTAGTAAGTGCGGCACATATAATTAAAATGTCATCTGCATGCTTAACAAGTGTTAGGGGCATGGTGTGCTTTAGAATTTGGAAGTTCTTTATACGTTCTATTGCCCTTTCAACATGGATTCTAGCTCGTGAAAGTCTTCTGGAATTTTCCACCTCTTTCTGTGGAAGCTGCTTCTTTCCCTTTGTGAAGGCTGGTATGGCTAAGGAAGCACCACGTACAGCCAACTCCTCTTGAATCAAGAAACCACGGTCAGCAAGTACCAAGTCACCATACTCCAACTTGTCATAAAACCCAGATTTATCAGTTATTTCTTTATCCGATACACGTCCACCCCAACACTTGGATAAAAAACTCACTGTTCCATAAGGTGTAATGCCAACAAGAAATTTCAGTGTGTTATGGTGCTTGTAATTACTATAAGTTTTAGCACGCGCGTCAAGATTAGAAGGTCTTTGAATGAAAAGCTCTGAACAGTCAATGATGACTCTGCATTTCTTGTATGTTTTTTTAAATACCTTTGGCAAATTTTTCAATATTGTATTTTTTTCCGGCCATTTAATCAGGAATCCCAGTCTTCTTGAAATGACAGGTAAACACTGTTTCAATATTTTTGATACCTGTGTAGGACAAATCCTAAACCTCATAGCAAGATCTTTGTTTGTGAGATTGAGACGTAGTTTCATCAAGACAAGAAGAAGTTGATCACCAGGACACAGGTTTCCAATGTTTTTAAAGAAAATTCCCACAAGTCCAAGCAACCACATGAATATTTGCACATTAGGTAGACCTGTCAGCGCAGATATACTCGAATTATCCAAATTGTTGTAACAAAAGCGCTCCTTTTCTCTGGTTTCTTTTAACTGTCTGTTTTCATCTAGCAGGCGCTGGTATTCTGTCTGAAGCTGTGTGTACTCTTGTCTAAGTTTGTCATACCTGTCATCTGGTTCAGTATTGACACCTGAAAATATGATCATTCGATCTACACTGAATACGTAACCACTATGTATACACCAAACAAATAATCACAGAAACATGCTTTTTCCAATTTTGTCAACTGAAAACCCCACTTTTATAAGGTAAAACTGGTTTACAGGACAGGGGTATACAGACCTTATTTCTGCTCAAAACATAGATGGTGGGTACTTGTTAAAACCGCAGAGGTTGGTGCTAATGAGTACCAACAGTCTATGCTTACAAGAAAATGAGCAGATATATGAAAAAGACCACCTTTGGAACTGTTTAAAAGTAGTCTTTAAGACCACTTTTGAACAGTCCCAAAGGTGGTTCCTGACCAGAGGACATTATGTACAGAATGCAGGAACTAAATTAAACTCATCCCTTTTCAATACACTTTCACAGGCTTAATTAGTCTTAGTTTTCACTGAACATGTATTGGAATTGTCAGAAAGAAATCATGTTTGAGTTCTGTGAAATAGCTGACAAATAATAAATTGTTACTAATTGTCATTGTTGTTTTCTTATCATACTCTCACATAAGCTGGTCCGTAATCCGCTAGTGCATTGAATATGCAAATTAGTTACACATAAGGCACACTTCATGGCTCCACATTTACAAATGGTGGAATATTGACATTTTTGTACAAAAATCAAGAATACAATGTGTTTTCATATGTCATATGATAAATAAAATCTGGAATTCCTGCTCTTGCAATATTAAATTTATTAAACTTGTTGAGGAAGGGATGAAATGCTTGGAAATCCTCGCATTTTATCCCTTTAACTCAACTTGTTTAATCAATTCAATAAAATGTGACCACTCATGTAAGATGCTCTATATAACTCCCATTGGTGTTGGTTTTACAGCCATTTCAAGTTTATTTCACTCATTGAAATGATCAATAACATTGCTGGGATTTTTTTGTTTTGGGTTTTACGGCCCTTTCAAGATTATGCACTCATGGACCCGGTCATTAATCAGGTTGGTGAAAACTGGAGTACCCGGAGAAAAACCACCTGACCTTCCAATGCAGAACTTGGTGTCTCACATGTGACCTGAGTGAGGCTCGAACCCACAGCAGTGCGAGATCTAATGACTAAGAAAAAGGTTACCAGTCATATGCATACCTGTATCTATGAATTTCGGAGAACCCTGTGACAGATCAAGAAGGGCACCAACAACCTCATCTCTAACAATGTTCTCCTTTTCTTGAATTTGTCGATTTTCTTCGGTGACCGTTTCAAGGACATGGCAACGTCTTTTTAACCTTTCAAACCGGGAGACTTTGTTTGGTGTTGATTTACGCAGTGGAGAGAACACGAAGACACTGGGAACAAAATCTGGGTGGCTTTTGTCATTTACAGGAGCTCCTGAAATATAAATATATGACAAAACTGTACACATCATTACCTCTTACCCCATGCCATGACCTTAAAATGTTCACAAAATGACCCATTTAATCCCAACTTTACATACAGAAAGTGGGGTTCATGGGTAAATTGATTAATGGATTACTAGACCCTAATAGAGGCTATTCAAAAGGGTCTCAAAAGACTTGCATATGTAAATGAAAAAAAAAAAAAAAAAACCTTTTCTTCTGCAAACAAAAATATCCAAATCCCATTATGGACACCAAGACATTGGATGAGTGAGTTTTAGTTTTACATCCTACCAACAGCTAAGGTCATACCGAGACAGGACCTCGGTTTAAAGACTCATCCGTCTGGAGAAGCCCAGATTGGAACCTGTGATCCCTGGTCGACAAGGTGAGTAGCATAACCGCTGCACCACAGGGGCTTCTGGACTTTGGGGGATTTCATGATTTCAATCATCACGACATAATATTGCTGACCCTGGCAGGTCTCGGACCTGCGGCCTCCTGACCACCAGTTAGGCGTGCATCCGACTGAGCTACTGAAGCCGGCACACATCCTGGTTGGAGTGAATGGGATGGTGATGCTTGGCAAATGCATAGAGCTTTTTCCTGTGACGTCACGCACCTGGTTGCAATGGACTCATATAATATTAATAATAAAATTTAAAAAATAAAATGCCCAGCTGCAAGCATAAACAAATTTACCTGCCACAGACAGTTAATTATTTACCTATCTATATCTTTGTGTACTTCCTTATACTGGGTCACCTCGGTCATCTGGTCATTACCGAATCCATGGCCAGCACGACCAACTAGCACTCGATCAAAGATAATACTAGATAAGAAAACTAATGTAAAGAGGGTCTCAAAAATAGAAATAAAATCATGTAAAAGGTAAGTGAAAATAAAAAACGTTTCTTAGGCCTACCAGAAATGAAATGTCTGCCGCAAAGACGATGATCATTGGGCTCCCAGTCTTTTCTTTTGTCTTCAAAGTCCACTCGTTTTGTGGCTAAAATCCATTGTGCTCGCCTCTCTGGCTCTGTCACCTTGTTAGGGAAACGATAAAATCCAACGCCTGAGCTTTTCTCGTGACGATTAGTACAACCTGGGGCACAACAACTTGTCACCATTGTTCAATTGTCACATCAATCAATACTCGGTCTAGCGATTTCAGTCGTTAACAATGGTTGTTTTGCCTACCGAGAGTCCCGGATGTAAATATCACGTGACCTGTGACGTCACGCGTCAGGTATCGTATACAAGAGAACAATAAAACCATTGTTAGCTACCAGCTGCGCCGGCAGGAAAAACGTCTTCAACCCACTAGTTTACCCTAAAAGGTAACTGGAAAATAGTGCAGACCTAGATCTGACGCCACAGAATACGCGTCTGATAAGGGTCTCCACTGTTTGCAAACAGTTTAGCCATTTATCTCTAGGAATATCTAAATCACACAGCCTGATATATCTAAAACTGAAATGCAAATCTGCGCGTGTATAGTTTGGGGGAGTTTAATCAGTCTAAAATGGATGAAATAAATGGTGCTAGCGTAGAAAATACATCAAATCAGAAACAACAGAATAAGCCGAACTGCTCTCAACAAATATCCCTATCACTGGTAGCGGATGTACCCCAGTATGAAATCGGACAGACAGACAGACCAAAGCAAACAGTGTAGACAAAATCATCCGCTGCTTGTGGCCGTCTTCGTCAGTGGTTGCACACTTTGCTTTCTGTTTTTCGTTGTGTTTTGGGTTAATTTGTATTGAATTAACCCATTTATGCATAGCATCCCATAGAAGGGACATATGCACAGTGCAGACCCAGACAGGGATATTCTTAGATCATGAATACTTGAAATGTACTATAGTCTTTCTTGCTGCTTTTGGATGTCAGCTAACAATGTTTAATTATCATATTTTGACGCATGGTAGTAATGGACACAAACCTGCTGCTTCTTCTCCGACACAGAGCATACTATTTCATTGTCAGCCCTTCTTTTGGTTCTTCTTATTCACTTCTTTTCCATTATGTCATAGACAGAAAATATCTGTGAATGACATCGCTTTCATTACCTAGGGCGCCGGCCTTAGTGGCTCAGTTGTGATCAGGAGGTTGTGGGTTCGACCCCCACCATGGTCGGCAACATTCTTTCGTGGAGATGATCATGGAATATTTTCTACGGTCAATCACTCCCTTCCGCTGATTCAAGAAGGGCATTTGTCAGTTTCTGGCGAAAGAATGTGCACAATACTGGTTAACCGCTTAGAGGAAGTAAGCCTACCCAGTTTAAAGTGTGGTTAGGTAAATCGACCGCGCTCGACATGACCCAATTGTGTTGGCTTGGCCATAAAACCTCAACACAAATCTAGGGATGGCTACAATCACGAGACATCGATAGAAAAGATGAGGAAAAAACAATGACAAGACATAACGGCACATAACTGCAATAACCTACATACAAACAAATAATCAAAACACTGAGAGTACTGGTGGGTCGATTGTCTCTGAGTGTAGACTGGGAAAATGGTCCTGAACGGAGACGTAAGACTGTTTCATTTTATCCTTTATTCCTGTAAATTAAGCAAACAGTGCAGACGCGGCTATATATGTAAATAACCGTTAGTTGTTTTTCTTCTAACGCGCGGTTTGATTACATTGGTCAATGATAATCACAAGGACAACCACCTTAAAAGTTTTCTCCTTTGTATACTATGGCTCGATTGTAAACAATCGACCAAAACACTGCAACATAGTAATTGTCTTGGAATGGCCAGCAGAACTAACCACTTGGGGCTGAAACTAGTTCATTATGAAAACACGCCTATTCAAATATATAGAAAATTTCACCTCCAAAAACCGAAAATTTTCAGGTAAAACCTCTGATATTTTTCTTATTTCTGCTCAAAGACATAGATTGTGGGTACTCGTTAGAAGCGCCTCGCCGAGGCGGTTCTAACGAGTACCCACAATCCATGTTTTTGAGCAGAAATAAGAAAAATTATGTATACCCCTGTAAACCCCAGTTTTACCATATATTAAGTGGGGTTTAAGGGGGTCAAAATTATATAGGCATGTTTTCGTGATGTTACTCCATCAAAGCATCAGCAACAATCCTTCCACATTTGTCGCCGTAAAATTCGAGTTCTAATAGACCTTCTTGCTGAAATTATTTGATATTGAGGAATTGATATGATTCTGATTGCATCGGTTGATGTTCACCTATATATTAACTTAACTTATTTGACTGGATGCTGTAGAGAGACTAATAAAAACATTACTCACATAGTGTATTAAATTGTAAGTGTATGCACATAAGACTGACTTCCTGACATCCAAGGGTTCATTGTCATTGTTTGACATGCTTGAACTGTTCTGATCATTTATATGAGTATACAACTTGTACTAGGCCCCTAGGTTATAAAACGTTTTTTCTGCTAATAAATATGAAAATGGAATAGTTGGCATTTTCATATTTATTATCAGAGACAATTTCATGCTCCGCTATGTAGAGCAAGAAAGACTTTGCAATTGTTAGTTATTTGAGATTTATTAGCGGGACAAATTTCATGCCCAGCTGAGATGAGCATGAAAAAAGTTTTATAACCTCGGGCCCTGGAATAATTTTGATCTAAACGTAACATTGTTTCCCGACTTTTGTCGGCTTTTTCGTGAAGTTCAGCGTTTAAATTGATAGTCAGGAATATACAAATAAGCTAATGTGCATATCTGAATATATGTTTCGAATAAAATCACATTTTTGGCGCCAATTTTGCCAAACAGAGGCTGAGGTTATTTAAATATGTAAATTTGTTTACTGAATTTCTTTTAGTTCGTCTGACGGGTTGCCATGTTTTTCAAACTTTTTCCACTCATTTAGTTGGTCTTAGTTCACAGTTTGATGCTAATGAAAGAGTTTCCTGTGGGGATGCTCGGCGGGGTTGGGTGGAATGTATTCAAGGTAAATAACTAGATCTAATTGGGATATCACCTTGTATATATATATTAGAAATTTGCAAATATATTAGAAATAAAACAAAATGATGACATATTATGGGTCAAATTTGACGGAAACAATTCTTGTTTGTTATACACTGTATATTTATGTTTATGCTATAATGTTCAATCTGGGTCTAGTAGAAGGGGAATAATGGAAGATAATGTTTTTGATAGGCTTACATTGCATATTGAAAAATTGAAGTCTGATTCAGACGAACAATGTACTTTCATTATATGTGGCGATTTGAATGCTCGCACTGGGAGAGCAAATGATTATGTAGCAGATGATGCCGCTCGTCACATGCGTGCACTGCCCGATGATTATGAGCCTGATTTGCCTATTTGTAGATCCTCACAGGATACAGTGTTGGATGAAAATGGGTCTTTACTTATAAATTTCTGCCGTCAGACTGGTTTACGTATTGCAAATGGTCGTGTTGGAGAGGATGCTGCAGTGGATAAGTGTACGTACGTGGAGAGCGGCGGGTCAAGTCTCATTGATTATGTTCTTGTGAGCCAGAATTTGCTCAATCAGTTCGTTACATTCTACGTTGATGATCCTAATATTCTAGCTGACCATTGTGCTGTCAATTTTTCTTTGCATTTCCGCAGTACTGCTGATACTGCTAGTTTTGATGCAGATGATGATTATGAAACAGTTGAAAGTAAGTATATATGGGATCAGACTGTATCAAATAAATATAGAGCTACATTAAATTTATTACAGACTGTTCAAAAGTTTGATAGTATTGTAAATGGTATTACTAATGATAGCTCAGACTCGGAGTTAGACTGTTGCATACAGATATTTGAGAAACCTTATAAAAAAAAAAAAACAAAAAACAACCAGTGCTGGTCTTAATGGACCGCGTTTATGTAGTGAAGAGTGTGAAATTCAGAAAATTTACTTTCTTCAAAAATTTAATGCATATAGATATGATAAATCTGCTGAAAATCGTATTGCGATGGTGAGAGCACGAACATGTTTTAAATCTTCGGTTCGGAAATTTCAGTATGAAAATAAGGTTAAGACAACACAAAAATTAATCAATATTAAGTATAAAAATGCTAGAGAATATTGGAGATTATTAAAAAGTTCGTAAAATAAATCTGGTCCGAAGACACTGTCGGCCAAAAAGTTTGCTGAGTACTTTAAAGCTGTCAATGACCCAAACAGTGTCTTTTTTCCAGCAGATGAAGATATTTTGGATTTTAATAATAGGTTTCTAAATTCAGCATTACAACTTCTTTTTTTCCGAATTGGATGGTGAAATAAGTCTAAATGAGATTATAAAAGCTATAAAAAAGTTAAAGTCTGGCAAAAGTGGGGTCCTGATAGGCTTTTGAATGAGTTTTTCATACATGGTACTGAGATTCTTCCTAGATGTCTATATACAATTTAATATATTGCTGTATAAGGGTTATTTTCCTTCATCATGGACACAAGGTTATATAGTTCCCATACATAAAAAAGTTTCTTTAAGTGACGTAGAAATTTAAAGGGGTGTTACGCTACTAAGTTGCTTTGGTAAATTATTTACTCGCGTAATTAATAATCGGCTGACTACGTGAGCTGAGGAATATAATGTATACATTGAAGCACAGGCTGGATTCAGGTCAGAAATGGGGACGGTTGATAATATCTTTAATTTACACGGTCTTATTACTCATTTGATAAACAAGGGAAAGAAACTTTTTTGTGCCTTTGTTGATTTCACCAAAGCGTTTGACTTTATAAATAGAGATATTTTATGGTATAAATTGATAAAATGTGGTGTTACTGGGAAATTGTTAAATGTGATTAGAAGTAGGTAAGAGCATGTTAAGTCAAGGGTGAAATTTGAAAATGTACTAAGTAACAATTTTGAGTGTTTTCTTGGGGTCCGTCAAGGTGAGTGTTTGTCACCCTTTTTGTTCTCAATGTATGTGAATGATTTGGAAGAAGAGTTCTGATTAAATGGTTTAGATGGGGTTGATATAGGATCTTTAAAGTTATTATTATTGTTATATGCGGACCTTATTACATTATTTTCTGAAACTGAGAAAGGATTGCAGAATGGTATAAATATTCTAAATGCATATTGTAATAGATGGAAGTTGAAAGTTAATATCTCTAAAACAAAGGTGGTTGTATTTAGAAAAGGGGGTATACTACCAAGAAATTTAAAGTTATATTATGACGGGCAAGAATTAGAAATCGTTTCTTCTTTCTCGTACTTGGGTATAGTTTTTACGTCTGGGGGTTCTTTTTCTGGGGCACAACAAACATTAGCAGGACAGGCACAGAAAGCTATTTTTAAATTAAACAGTTATCTGCATAAATTTACAAACATTGATGTCAAACAAACATTAGAACTATTTGATAAGCTTGTAACTCCAATGACAAATTATGGGGCGGAAGTCTGGGGATTTAACAAAGCTGTGCATATTGAAAGAATACATCAGTTTTGTAAAAGGCTTTTAGGTGTTAAGACATCTATACAAAATAACTTTATTTATGGGGAGTTAGGACGAACTAGTTGTCAAATACAAAGATATTTAATTATTGTACAGTTTTGGTTAAAGATTGTTAACACAAATGCAAATAAATATATCAGGGCCGTTTATGATATGATGATACGGGATTTGGAAATGAGTGATAGAATTATCAACTGGGCATCTCTGGTAAAGCATTTGTTATGTAACTCTGGATTTAGAGAGGTCTGGTTGCAACAGAACGTGTGGGATATTAAAGTATTTCTATCAATGTTTAAACAAAGGATATTTTCATCCAGAATATTACTACAGAGATTGAAGGATCATCACGAGCACTGATTTATCGGAATATATTTAGTTTTGAGTTCCAGTCATATTCAGACTGTGTAACTGCTAATAAATTTCTAATAGCTTTGACCAGATTAAGAGTTTCGCCATACAGATTGGAAATAGAGGCGGGGAGGTGGTCTATGCCGATAAAGCTAGATATTAATGAAAGGAAATGTAGTTATTGTAATGTTTTAGAAGACGAGTATCATTTTGTATTGGAATGGCCTAATTACGCACATCTTAGAATTTTATATATACCTAGATATTTTCGGGTTAGACCAAATATACGTAAATTTGTTGAGTTATTAACGTCAAACCGGAAAAAAGATATTCGCAATTTGGCTATTTATATATATAAAGCCTTTGAAAAAAGGAATGAGCTGGTATTCTTAAGTAGTTTGTAAAAACAATAATAGTGGTAGTAGCGGTGGTGATGGTGATAATTGTAGTTAAAATAACAATGCCAGTAAGGAAGATGGTAGTGTTGGTGGTGATGATAATGGCAACAGTGATAATGGTGGTTATAGTGTAACGGTGGGGATGATAATAATAACATTGTTATTGCTGTTGTTGTTATTGATATTATTATCGTTATTGTTATTGCTGTTTGATGACCAGCCTGTCAGAGACAAGTGCAAGTTTCCAACTCCCCCTGGCAGGCTGCAGGCTGAACTTAGATGTCTATGTTTTTCAAGATACAGTACTCTGATGATTGCGGAGGGCGCAGATGGACCTGTGCGATCTGATCTTGCGATGGCATAGGTTGATCTGGGAATTCTTTCTCACGGGTTTTAAAACGTAGATTTCTGTACTTGTTTGCAACTGGCCATATTGTGCTTAGAGGTATTTGCCAATCATAAAAAGAGATATATTAGTTGTTACTGGGCATGGTGAGTGAGGGTAAACAGACGGAGTTTGGAAGAGGAGATAGTTATCTCCCCATGGCAAAATTCCCTTCTGGTTCCCACATAATAGAAATAAAATGTTAAAGTTGTTTGATAAACAAGTTAGTCTGGGACCAGGCTGAGTGAATACGTAGACTGAATTTAGATTTCATTTATTCAATTTGAGTTTATCAAATTTATTTGTAGTTACCCAATGATCGAGGAGGTCAGGGGTCGACCTATGCGATCTGATTATGGGATGGCATAGGCTGATCTGGGGCTGATCATGGATACCAAATCTCAGATTTCGGTATTTGTTTGCATCCTGTCTTATCGAGCATAGAAGTATTTGTCTCTTAGGGAAGGCGGTGTATTCTTTGCTATTGAGCATGATTAGAGGGAATTTTGGGAGAGGAGATGGCAATCTCCCCTGGCAGAATTCCTTACTGGTTCCCACATAATATTAATAAAACATTTGAAGTTGTTTGATGACCAGGTAAGCCTAGGATTCAGACTGCGCGAATGTATAAACTGATTTTTGATTTTGTTTTGCAAATTTGAGAATTTAACGTATAGTTACCTGGTGATAGAGCTGATCTCGGATCAGCCTGTGCGATTTGGCCACGTGGTTGCATAGGTTGATCTGTGACTTCACGCCTTACATATCCGTTTCCTTATATTATATGCTTTTGTCAACCATGTAAATGGGGGATATCCGTGTTTACTTACGTGATGGAAGTGGGTAAACAGGGGGAGTTTTCGGAGTGAAGATAATTGTCTCCCCTGTCAGAATTCCTAACTGGACCCACGCACATCATATATAGCTATGTAACAAAGTAAGTTATTATCGATGATGAGAAACCATATAAAAAGATATTTGGAAGTGTGTCGGCGCTTACAATCTCTCCGTACAGTGCATAATAGTGATAATAGTGTATTGAAATCTTAAATATGTTGAACAGCCTAAAATCACTGTTCACAAAATGGAAAATGCAATATTGTTTGCCATTTCTGTACTTTATGCACACACTTAGTTATACGTGTATGTATACCTGTAGAACGCAAGAGCCAGTAGGCCTATGTTTCCGAAATAAAATTATTTATCTATCATCTATGTGTACTTTTGCAGCTCGCATATAATGTCATGCTTTTATTGATTTTCTTATTTAAATTTGCCCGATTTAAGTTAGATTTTGACAAAACATATAAGCGTTTAGCAATTATTTCTCTTAGAAAAGCATAAATTTAAGAAGAAAATTGAGCCAAGAAATGTTGGAGGAATTTGAATCCGACGAGAAAATAATGAGTTAGGCTATTGAACTTGTTTTAACTTGTCAGCTGATGTAATTATAGATTACAACAGGACTATTCGAAACACATTTGTTAGAATGAAGTAATTTAGCATGTTGAATCTTTAAATCTGTAAATTCTGATATTGTTTAACTGGCGAGAGAAATGATGAAAATCTGTTTTAACATCTAACGACACTGCGCTTCAACTTTAAATAGACTGTTCTCAAGAATATTTAGTCATATAAATATGGTCAATAAAATAAGGAATTTATATTGTCTAACAACAGGAGTCATGCAAACAGGATGAGACCTGGTCTGTAAAGTCGATACCCATTACCTTGTAGAGTATAGGCTATATCGTTCTAGCTATTACAAGAAGATCATCAACAGCGCGCTTAAAAACAGTCGAGTTTCAACATCAGAAAACGTATCATCAGAAAAGTGCGCCCAGCGAAGATTTAGATCAGCCTGCGCATTCACGCAGTCTGATCAGATCTAAATCCTCACTTTGCGCATTTTGGACGGCCAAGGATGAAAAGTGTCTTTATGCATACAACGAATACTCTGATCAGTCTGCTCGAATGGCAGGTTGATTTGAGTATTCGTTGGGAGCACATGCCAGATGGTACACTTTCTGACGTTATTGCTTTGCAATCCGGTTTCCAGCTGCACGTCCATTTCGCTTCTGCTTTGCTTTACCAAATACAGACAAACCTCGATAGCTCGAACACCGATGGCTCGTTTACCATGGCTAATTCGAACTCGTTTTTGAGTCCCTACGAAATTCTTCCGATAGCTTTAAAAAGCAAATATTTAGGGAAATTTTCTTATTTTATCACAAAATTGTATGTTGTGTGTACTCATTAGAATCGCCTCAGCGATTCTAATGAGTACACTCAACATACAACTATTGTGTAGAAAATCGAAAAGATTTCCCTAAATTATCGCTATTTGCTTCCTGACCTGGTGCCATGATTAACTTCATTGGCTCGAACTACCCATGGCTCGAACACTTTTCCATGGTCCCAAAGCAGTTCGAGCCATTGAAGTTCGACTGTAATAGAAACTCCACTCAGTATCATATTGCAATTATTTAGTACTAGGCAAATGAAATCTGGTACTGATTTTGAAACTGCTGTCAATTCCCAGTCAGCATTCTACGTAAATCTATATCGGGCCGTCATCGGCCCGTCAGCTACCCTGACGGGCCGATGACGGCCCGATGTAGATTTACGTAAAATGCTAGCTGGGAAAGGATTATCTCAAATATGCCCTGTTCTTGGCGGAAGTGAATATGTACATATGTTATAACGCAATATGTAGATATGTAAAACATTTCCATTTCTATTTTGAACTATTGAAAAAATCGCATCATTACAGGTTTGTTGCAGATTTTATCGTGGTTATCATGTTTAATGCAAAGCGTATCTTCGACTAAGCGTGCTGCGTGAGGAATACATAATTCATGACTGTATGATACTTCCTTCTGGAGGTTTTTCATATTACAGAGATAATTCTGAATGTTTTCTAGTTCTACAAATTTTATTGCGTTGATGATTGCACATGTATACATACCCTTGACTGGAATTTGATTGCTTCTTCCAGCATTCCGACAAATTCGTGGAGTGTGTCCTGTGACGGACGAGCGTTAGACCGATGATTACGGACTAACGTGATCACATGCAATCAAAGAAACAGACATAACACTTTATGAATAAAAACAACAATGTATTAAAAAATAAATAATAAAAAAAAACTGCAAAGATATTTCAGAAGAAGAAGACAAAATGTAAATGGAATTGCCTGGTCTTCGCTGGTCTCTGTTGCCATGTTTAATACAATTGTTGTTTCGCTGATCCCACCCCATAAAGTTCGTATAAAGGTATTGTCACTTCCATCGCACACAGTGATAGTGAAGTTACTATTCACGACATATGGATACCAGCCTCATTTTCTCAAGACTTCCTTGAGACAGCTATTTAAATCATACTACCAGATGGAGAGGGGACAGTGGTCAGATCCCGGGAGCGCAGCATAACATAACGCAATAGCAATGCGACACGAACTGATACACGTTCTCTCTTGTTAGACACGTCCATCCTACCGATCAAAATTGTTTAGATCTTTTTCTACCAACGAAAAGAAAACAAAAAATACTGCTTTTTCGTATGCGAAACTTTCAAAATTAAGATTTTGCTTTAAAACTTTGCAACTTACTTATATATTATATATAAGTAATATTTGGTCATATTTGGTCTACCGAAACCAACGCGCAGAGCATGGTTGAACCGCAGTCTGAGATGACGTCACTTTAGTCGATCTGAAGTGAGTTCGGTAAAAGTATAGTCAAACCACAGTTACCACGGTTTAAGATCGAACTCGCACAAGTGTTCTGATAACGGTTCAAACTATGTACATTAAAATGAAACACACACCAGTCACACGCTTGAAACGTGACTGCCGTAAACACTTACTTGAAAGGTAAAGTGAATCCACTCTCTTAAAACGTTCAAATGTCATCCTAACCAACACTTCCGTTCCAACCGCAAATAATCTAAACTTGTAATAAAACACTAAAACACACTTCTTTTCATGTTTTTGTATATATGAAACATATTCAAGATAAAACGGATGTGACAGAGGGACATTTAGAAACTTTCCATGAAGCGCCTATTTCACAGAACATTACCTTACAATGGCACGAAGAGAAAGAGTAAACACGCTATAAAGTACAGCGCACATAGACAACAAGCCAATGGAAAGCAAAAACGGCCCGCTCTCTCCTTCCCAACGAGGTAATGATAATGCCAGAAGAAAACAATATGATGCGCAACGCACGAAAAAAGGTTCTTAAGTAATTTGCGGGCAACGCAGGCCCTGATCAGCCTGCGCATTAGCGCAGGCTGATCGCTAACAGAATCAGTGGATACTGTAGTATATATATATATATATATATATATATATATATATATATATATATATATATATATATATATATATATATATATATATATATATATATATATACCCAAAAATTGCTCTGGGACTTCCAAAAATCAATGACAGGAAGTCTGGGATTGCCAACTTTTAAAGATATTTAGACATTTATAACAAAACTTTAGAATGAATTTACGTGTTATTTAGCTTAAGAATGGCAGTTTTACTCCATAAATGAGAGTTTAAGAATATAAAGGTTGAAATTCATAAGTGAGTGAAAACATTTTATCATCAGGACTTCCAGATATTGGAGCTAGGAAGTCCTGGGACTTCCTGATTTTTACAGTTAGTGCAAGCACTGATATATATATATATATATATATATATATATATATATATATATATATATATATATATATATATATATATATATATATATATAATGTCGACAAAACAGAGAAACTCCATTTCAGACTGCACGTATGCGTACGCTCATCTGGACCGTCGCTGTTGGCTAATAACATAAGGACCTTTTCTCCATATTGCACATCGCGTAATTTTCATAGGCACTGCTGCTGGGAAAAGATGACTCCAGACTATATAATTGACTGTCAACCGAAAGTACATTGTACATACACCATTTACTCCCATTGTGTGCTTATACATTTGCTTTGCCTCCTGGACATATCTAGAAAATCTGCTTTTTTGACGATCATTGCAGGTGTTTTTTACTAATAGTTGCCTCTAGAACTGAACAGATCAGAGAGCACCGTGGTTCGTGTTTAATATTGCAGTTCTTTCAATAAACAAATTTATGGTTCTGACGCATTAAGTCTATCAACATCATTTATATTCAAAACACCTATAAGGAAAACTCCATACACATGAAGGATGGAACGACCTAAACTTGTACTAAATGACATTTTATAAGTCATCATGCTACGCCAAACGTTTTTTCAAGAACATCACGAAAACATGCCTATATAATTCTGACCCCCTAAAACCCCACTTTTATATAGTAAAACTGGGGTTTACAGGGGTATACACTATTTTTCTTATTTCTACTGAAAAACATAGATTGTGGGTACTCATTAGAACCGCCTCGCCGAGGCGGTTCTAACGAGTACCCACAATCTATGTTTTGAGCAGAAATATGAAAAATATCAGAATTTTTGTATCTTAAAATTTTCATTTTTTTTGGTAGTAAAATTTCCAGTGTATTTGAATAGGCGTGTCTTCGTAATGGCCTTGAATTAAGTTGCGTCGAAAAAAAAAACAAAAAAAAACAAAAAAAAAAACATTGAAACTCTCCTTAAACTGTGCAGAACTTTTAAATTGCTTTTCTGCATTCTATTTATTTGTAATCACTGGTTTAATGCTTCCCAAGGCAATTCTAATTGATATTTATATACACCGATATAAAATATGATGTTCAATTTCTATTCCAGTGTCTATTTATCTATTGGTATAGATTAAAATAGTAATTTTATTGCAGAAAGAGCACTCTGTTCGTTCTGAGAAGCAATTTGTCATAACAGTAATATTACAGTACAGTCCAACCTGTATTAAGCAAGCACCCAAGGGATAATCCAGATGTGCTTGCTTAAGACAGGTGCTTGTTTAATACAGGTGAATTTAACAAATTTGCCTTTTTTGGGAAATGAAGTCATGCTTGCTTAATACAGGTTGCTTGCTTAATAGAGGTGGCCACTATGACAGGTTTTACTGTATACCCCTATTCTGACAAAGAGGCCAGGGCAAACAGTGTAGATCTAGATCAGACGCCGTCTGCGGCGCCTGACCAAGGTCTTGCCACAAGGTAATGTTAGCCACTCATCCAGCAGTTTTACATACATCAACAAGTTGTAAAATAGATTTGTTCTAACAATGACATGTGTTAACCCTTGTCATACAGAATAAATTAAGATGCCACGCCCACTTCTAATTTCCAGCCAATCAGATTACTTGATCCGGGTTTCTGAAAGAAATTCACATATTTAATGACAAACAGAGCAGATCCAGATCAGTTGGCTTCCAACTGATCTGGATCTACACTGTTTGCGAAAACAGAGCATGCCGTGTTCAGCAAGAGATGGGTTAAGGGGCTGAGGTGTCCAAATATTGATGCTAATTATAGAATAGAGAAAATGGTTAAACAATGTACTACGTTTTTAGAGGCACAGCCATCATGTACGTAGTATAAAATAGAATAATGGCATGAGACCGCAAGAAAATGCTATGCTATTACTTGAAGAAACAGTTATGGTCTGGGTAGATCTTTATTGGCTTTTAACATTAAAGTACTATTAAAATATTTGTTGTTTATGATGTTTGATTTCATTGACCTAATTTATTAGAAACCATTGGAGTCCTCCACACCCCTCCCCCCTCCCCCCCCCCTTTTTTTTTTTCTTTTGAAGAAGCCAACTTGCCTGTTTCTGTGCTTTCGGCCACAGAGGACACGCTTATTTAAACAACTTCTATAGTAAAGTAATATTCTGGATTTGTTTTATAAAATTGTTTTTGATCTTCTGTACTGAGTTTCACAACACTTTTGTGACAATTTCATCAGTTTTGAAAAGATGGAAGTTGCTGAAAACCTGCTTGTAATCTAACTACCCTATTCATTTGTGCTTGAATTGCACCATTTTTACGGTGGTTTTATGATGCAAAAAATGTAAAAAATGAAAAATCATCATGAAAACATGCCTATATAATATTGACCCCCTTAAACCCCACTTTTATATAGTAAAATTGGGGTTTACAGGGGTATACATTATTTTTCTTATTTCTGCTCAAAAACATAGATTGTGGGTACTCGTTAGAACCTTCTCGGCGAGGCGGTTCTAACGAGTACCACAATCTATGTTTTTTTTATCTGAAAATTTTCAGTTTTTGGACGTGAAATTTTCTATATACTTGAATAGGCGTGTTTTCGTAATGGTTCGTGTTTTTTTTTTTTTTTTTTTTTTTTTTTTTTTTTTTGTGTTTCTCTCTCTCTCTCTCTCTCTCTCTCTCTGTTTTTTTTTCTTGTGTTTTTCTCTCTCTCTCTCTCTCTTTCTCTCTCTCTCTTTCTCTCTCTCTCTTTCTCTCTCTCTCTCTCTCTCTCTCTCTCTCTCTAAACAAAAAAAAAAAAAAAAAAAAAAATGGGTAGAGAATAGAGTACCATATTTGGTGCATAGATAGGTACGACAAAAGGTTTTGCATTAAATCATGACCAAAGTTTGCATATTTCCTTCTTCTGGGTGAAGTACACGTACCATGCAAAAACGACTTTCCGAAAGATATCGAAAGCGGAGTAGGTTTTCTCCAGGCTATTCTAATTTAGTCTAATCAAAATGGTCTAGTATTATGGCGGGAGAGTACCCAATTGTCTGCTCAAAGGAACTCAATTAGAATTAACCAGATTCATTTTTTTCTTACAAGAAACCCTAACTGTTTTTTATTGAAATTAATCTGATTTCTTGGACGGCAGAAATATTAACCTTTACCAAGGTCTGAGCGAATTCAGCAGACGACAAATTAGTGACATGATTTATTGTTCCCAGAAAAAAATATTTTGGGACTTTATGCAAATTGTTTCTAGGAGACAACCTACAAAAAAGTCAAAGCCTGTTTTCTGGAAAAAAGAAATTTAAAAATGTTGTCTGCTGAAATATTTCCCAGCATTCTGTTATCTCGCTAATTGCTGCTCTTCTCGGGACATTCTGTGATAACAAACGAAATCCACTGTATTTACCCTAATTATTCGTAATGACAGGCCTGTGCAAACAGTGTAGACCCAGATCAGGCGCCGCAAATGCGGCGTCTGATCTGGGTTTACACCGTTTGCCTTTCATCCATCAGTTTCCGACATATAAACAAGTAATGAGTACCCACAATACACATTTTTATAGAGAAATAAGAAAATACACTTATCTGGAAACCTCATATAATTGTATAATCCAGGCATTTCTGCAATAGCTACATTGTATTAGCAGGATTGTATATTTTGAGTGGTAGGTTTCAATATGAAAGTAGAATATCATCTAAAGTACAAAATACCTTTACACCTGCCGTGAACTCGTATTTGATCAACGGCAGTTACTTTGAAGAGGCGATTCGTTACATGTAACAACGTTACATTCCATTTCCCATTTTGAAAATTTCAGAGGGACTGTTTTCAGCGAGTATCCAAGTATTGACCATTTGAACTAAACAAAACAAAACAAAACAAAACAAAAATATGACCTGTTTAATGTTTACAAAAAATGTATAAAATATATCAGGAAAATCAGTAGTAGTCGCCTTTACAGTTTCTGGTAAATGATACCTACCACTGTTTTATTTTTTTTCTTTTTTTTTTTTCTTTTCTGGCTTGCGCATATTAGTCAGGGCTCTCATTTCTCATATACTGCAAAAAAAAAAAAAAAACAACAAAAAAAAACAACAACAAAAAAACAGCAACAAAAAATCACAACCCCACAATCAAAAAAAGATATACAGCTGATTTTTTTTTTTTTTTTTTGTATATATAAAGCCTGGATATTGCACGATACGAAACCACTGCATGACGATCCGAAACTAGTCTAATTGACTTGGCGAAATGCATGCATTTTGCACAGTACTGTTTTCGATAGACGGTATATTTGAAATAAATTTGCATGCGAACTTTAAAATTTGTTTCAGGCAGTAAGCCAGGGTACGCTCCCTCGATTGCACAAAACAGCCTCAGTGTCAATTTTGGCTTCATAGCTGCATATGCACATTAGAAAAATAAACATTCTGGTTTCTGTTTTGAACAGTATTTTTTTTTCTTTTCTGTGACGTTAATCTGACTATGCAAGATCTTGTATACCTGGAATTTGTCAAGTATCAACTGGGCCTCCGTAGAAACATGCCAGTTTTCGAAAATTCAATGTATGCATATCTTAATATACAGGCATTCCCAAACTGTCTTCAAAAGTTCGATATCAAAATGAATTTCCGATTGTAGGGTTGGCAAAAATTTTGTATTGAAACCCATACTATATATCTGCAATAGGAAACTTTTATGTGCCAGCAAGACTAAGTACACTGCAGAATAACACCACTCATTGATTTATTATGCAACCAACAAAAGCAATATTTACATATTAGTGTAATGGCGCTCGCAGGAAAGGCTGAACTCTTTCAGCTCGGTAGACATCACGAAAACATGCCAGACCCTATATAATTTTGACCCCCTTAAACCCCACTTCTATATAGTAAAACTTGGGGTTTACAGGGGTAGTCATTATTTTCTTATTTCTGCTCAAAATCATAAATTGTGGGTGTTTGTTAGAACCGCCTCGCCGAGGCGGTTCTAACGAGTACCCATAATCTATGTTTTGAGCAGAAATATGAAAAATACCTAATTTTTTTTTTTCTGGAAATGTTCAGTTTTTAGAGGTGAACTTTTCTATATATTTGCACAGGGTGTTTTCGTAATGACAAAATGGATACCTATGTAAACAGTGTAGATTCAGACGAGATGGCTCAATATGAGCCTTCTCATCAGGATCTACACTGCTTGCCATCTTGTTAATGATCATCGATTAATCCCCTATTTGCAAAGGACGGATTTGTCCAGATTCAGGGATGGAAGAGTCCATTTCAGAACTTAGGGATGAAAGAGTTAATACTTGAGGTGTGGGTTGGGAAAATGGTCCTGAACGTGGACTTGAGAGATCTAATCCCTAATTTCCTGTAACTTAAGCAAAAACAGTGCAGATCCTGATCACACGCCGCGTTCTGGTCTGGGTCTGAACTGTTTGCCAATGTCCCAAATTTCCCAGTCTAACCCCCAACAGCACTCTGACGTAACAGTGACAAGAATATAAATAACCGTTACCTGGATGGTTTGATTAGGCGCTGCCTCTATGTATAGACTCAGTTGCCTGGCAGCGTTAAAAATCTGAAAACTGAAACTGGTTTGATTACATTAGTCAAGGAATTTTGGCGTCTGTATACTATGGCTCGATTGTAAACAAGCGACCCAAAAACAAAATCCGTGATTCATCACGAAAACATACCTTTATAATTTTGACCCCCTTAAACCCCACTTTTATATAGGAAAACTGGGGTTTACAGGGGTATTCATTATTTTTCTTATTTCTGCTCAAAAACATAGATTGTGGATACTCGTTAGAACCGCCTCGCCGAGGCGGTTCTAACAAGTACCCACAATCTATGTTTTGAGCAGAAATAAGAAAAAATATCAGAATTTTTTATCTGAAAGCTTTCAGTTTTCGGTGGTGAAATTTTCAATATATTTGAATAGGCGTGTTTTCATAATGTTACAATTGTGGTTACCACTGAGATACAAACGTTGGTTGTCCAGACCAGTTCGGCTTACATGTAATCCTTTCAGCCTTGCAGACCAATACAGATACCTTTGCTAACAGTGCAGATCCAGATGAGACGGCTCGTAATGAGCCGTCTCATCAGAATCTACACCATTTGCGATTCAGTTATTTATATTGACTCAAACCCCTATTTTCTGCAATTGATGTGTCCAAATTAAGGGATGGAAGAGCCCATGTCAGAAACCTAGGGGAGAAAGAATTAATGATTCCAGAAGCACAAAAATATCTCTTTTCTTGTTACTGCGGTCGAGGGGTAGAGTTGCTGGAGGCGGATAGGCACTATATGGGAATAACTGTCCCGCCCCTCCAGTCCCATCCTATCACGTCGCGTTGTGTCCACTCCATTCCCGTCTTGGCCGTCCCGTGGTATTCTCGAAGGATTGCTTCATGGAAGAGTACGCAGCTCCGTCCATTACAAAAATATGCCTATTAAAATATATTGAAAATTTTACCACCCCAAAATGAAAATTTTCAGATAAAAAATTCTGATATTTTTCATATTTCTGCTCAAAGCATAGATTGTGGATACTCGTTAGAACCGCCTCGACGAGGCGGTTCTAACGAGTACCCAAAATCTATGTTCTTGAACAGAGATAAGAAAAATAATGTATACCCCTCTAAATCCCAGTTTTACTATATAAAAGTGGGGTTTAAGGGGATCAAAATTATATAGGCATGTTTTCGTGATGATGACGTTTGCATGCCTTACGCTCCATTCGAATTCATGATACTGCACATTAAATTGCAACTGTTGTTATCCTTGAAGTTTGTTTTGAAACGTGAATCATAAAATTGTTATCTCACGAGGAATTTATACGTAGCTCTATGCATTATGCATTATTGTGCAAGACGTATGGCTTCTTTTAATCATGAGAAATGGTTCCATCTAGGCTGATGTCTGGCTGATAAAGTTTGTTATCCTAGATCGATAGTCCAACTTGAATTAACTAGTTAGTACCCATTATCTTTTGAACACTTTATTTAAGGCGATTTGAACCACATGGCCGCTTTTCTGCTATTTTTCATAAGGGAGACAAATTTTGTGACTTCCTGTTTGCCTTCCTGCACATCAAGCCTCTTCTGAAAACAGGTCTACTCTAAAAGGAAATAATTTGTTCCCAAAATCTTTCCATTTAGAGTAGAATGAAAGATTCTTTCCAGATAGAGTAGACCCCTTTTTAAGAAGGGGACAAAATAAATTTACCTCCCCTAAAGGTTTATCCATTTCCCTTGCGTGGACGTACTTTAGTTATGCATTTGTATTTTTTATTGTCCCGTGCGAAGTTAGAAAATTATCAATATGATGTATTTGATTTTGTTTTTGCATGGTGCTGGTTGAGATTATCTGTGTGCTTTGTACATAGTTTTATTTGGGGCAATATTTCAAACCAACACCAAACATTCCAGTTCCCAGTCTGTTACGCTGAAATTACATTGTATTGTAGGATCTAATAGGCCCAAATGGCGCACAAAGCATAAAGAAAATGACCATTATGGCATATTTGAACAGCGATGGCTCAACTCAGACTACATCTACAGATGGAATGTTGCATTCATCACGTAAACATGCCTATATAATTTCGACCCCCTTAAACCCCACTTTTATACAGTAAAACTGGGGTTTACAGGGGTATACATTATTTTTCTTATTTCTGCTCAAAAATATATATTGTGGGTACTCGTTAGAACCGCCTCACCGAGGCGGTTCTATCGAGTACCCACAATCTATGTTTTGAGCAGAAATATGAAAAATAGCACAGATTTTTATCTGAAAATTTTCAGTTTTTGGAGGTGAAATTTTCTATATATTTGAATAGGCATGTTTTCGTAATGTTGGAATTACAGTGTATTTTAAGATTTACTAGTTCAAATAGTGCACAAAGGATAAAAATGATCATTATGTAATATTTGAACATCAATGGCCCAACAGACTACACCTACAACACGTTAATGAGTCTGTATAATGTGTACCCTATAGTCGCCATTAATATCATCACGAAAACACAGTATATATATTTGACCCCTTTAAACCCCACTATTATAGAGTATAACACTGAGGTTTACAGGGTTGTACATTATTTTTCTTAATTTTGCTCAAAAGCATAGATTGTGATTACTCGCTAGAACCGCCTCAACGAGGCGGTTCTAACTAGTATCCACAATCTATGTTTTGAACAGAAATATGAAAAATATCAGAATTGTTTATCGGAAAATTTTCATTTTTTTTGGTGGTAAAATTTTCAGTATATTTGAATAGGCTTGTTTTCATAATGATAGTGAAAACAGGTATATGAAGGAGCGTACATCGTTAGAACGATTTTCAAAATTTTGCAGCTTTTAAATCAACATACTGTTTGTTCATAATTCTGCAGTATTTTACTGCAAATGTCAGTCTTAAAGTGTTAATAACCACGCATTTCCTCATTTCTCATATAATATGGTGAAAATGTTATAGTTTACATAGCTCTAGATAAAAGGTACATGTATGAAAATAATGTTTTTTGTTTTTCTTATTTCCACTACAGCCTATGTTTTGGGTTCTCATTAAAGGCGCTTCTAATGAGTCTCTACATGGAATATCATTAGATACACGTCTAACGAGCACTACGAGATGCTTCTAATGAGCACCAACAATATCAATATATTATGTTTTTTTTTTTTTTTTTTTTTTTTTTTTTTTCATTTCTTTTGTGGGGGGGGGGGGGGGGGAAGGGGGGGGGGGAGAAAGGGGTGGGGGGGGGGGGGAGCGGAAGAGAGAGGAGATAAAATATCAACATTTGTGTTTAAAATAATTGCTTAGCTAGACCTGTGGCTTAGAAGAGTGAATTTAAGCGAGGTGATTTAACATAATGGGACTCACTTTTCATCGGTGCATTCTACAGTACCAATGATTTTGTAAGCGGACTGCGAAGATTCAAAGATTCAAAATTTATTCTGCATTCAATCCAAAACAAGTAGGATTATGACAGAAACATGAAAATACATGTACAACATCACATCGACATCACACATATTTTGTTACTTAAATTAAATATCCTAATAATGTGGATATTTACATGTATATGTCTTAGTATTACATAATTATTACATATGTAGCCTACTACAATCATCTTAAAGAATTATTTGCAGTAAACCCATCAACTATAAAGCAACAAAACTTTAGAATTCTAAAGTTACCGAACATCTTTTATCGTTATTCCTTTATCATTACTCCTGATGCATGGTTCGAAGATCTAAGCACTTACTAACAAAATCTAAACCCAACAAATTGCGAATGACTTGATCAGACTGCGCGAATCTGTCTGACCTGGGCCTTCGCTGTCCCCATATGCCCTAACGACCCATTTGCATACTGCGGCATGTACACTATCAGCGTTCGTAGGCACCAGAGCTATCTTGCATAATTGAAGTCGTACCAGAAGCGTAGAAAAAAAATCTGAAGCAGCGATGGCAGATCTGTCAGAATTGTTTGTGAGCAACAGTTATTGATTGGCTTTGAGTTATGTGTTTTTTTCCACTGATTAAGGGTACCCATGGGATTAAATATATAGCTGAAAAAGACACTGAGAATAATAAACAGTTTTGCTAGATACGAAAACCTGAAGCACGGAGTAGGTGCTGTTTGCTCAAGTGATCACTTAGGCCACAGTTTTTGTTTATTTTTAGGTTTACGGGCGTAAACTTAAAGATAAAAACAACTCTGGCCTAAGATGTCAATGCATAGACATGCATAGCTAAAGTTATGACATGTAAATATTTGTATGGTGACTACACGATTGCTACCCAACTAGCATTCTATATAAATCTATATCGGGCCGTTATCGGCCCGTCAGCTACCCTGACGGGCCGATAACGGCCCGATATAGATTTATATAGAATGCTTACTGGGTAAATATGTCGACTTACACATCTTACATTCGTATAATACATATACAATTACAATACATACATGAATTAATGAATCCTAACAAAGTGGATTCAGAAGAAAGTGAAAAAGTTATGTGAATTGGTAACCCTAAATGTTTTGCAATAACATACCGATTATAAAATGTTTTGACGTTGCTTTACGTTAACATGCCAATAACATATACATGTAGCAAAAATGCAAATATAGAGGAGTACACATTGGTGAGCAAATTTTCCGTTGTTAAACGTAATGTCAATTTGTTTTGTTACTTCAGGCAATTCATTTTTCTGCATAAATGCCAATTGACTCCTCCGGCAGAAGGCTATAACCACGCCCATGCGCAAATCATTAGACAAACAATATCGTGATACCTGTATTTGTCAATGAAAACTGCATTCGTACCTGTATTTATCAATGAAAAAGTACACAGGTAATATTGTTTGTCTAAGCAATAACATTAACCGTTAACTGGTAAGCTATTTTGGTTGGTCAGATTTTGGTATCATTTACTGGTCAGGTGATTTCACGGAGGACTCAATTGTACTCAATTACAACAGTTTCGTCTTTTCTCCATATAATATTTTCCTATGTCATGGCGTTCAAAGCTCCAGATAATCAAAGCACTGACGGCACTGGTGGGTCGCTTGTCTCTGAGTGTAAGCTGGGAAAATTGTCCTTGACGGGAACGTAAGACTGTTTCTTTTAATACTCTCCTCCTGTTATTTAAGCAAACAGTGCAGAGCCATACTGTGGCGTCTGATCTGGGTCTGCACTGTTTGCCAATGTTCCAAATGTCCCAGTCCAGGTTTTACAGATAACTCTTTATCAACAGCACTCTGACGTCACAGCGACAAGAATAGCGCGACTATAAATAACCATTACCGGGATTTCGTCAAACACACGGTTTGATTACATTTGTCGATGATAATCACGTGGAAAACTACATTAATAAAGATTTTTTGATGTTTGTATACTACGGCTCGATTGTAAACAATCGACCCAAAAATGATATTTAGATAAATGTTTCTTTATTCTAACTTCTCCTCAAAATATATGTTGTGAGTATTCATTAGAAAGGGTGCAATACATACGAATGCGGAATATATTGCATTTGGCGCAACCATACTTTCAAATTTATACTGTGACATGCATCTGAAAGGATGAAGGCGCCAAATGCAATACAAGCTATTTACGTCAAGTCGCTGATATTTTTATGTAAAGTAATTTCAGCAATAGGCTTGCTATCTATATACAGAGGTGGGTGCGATTTTTGTACGCCTTTTACTATTTTGAAACAGATAATTCTGTTACTACTGGGTTAAAAATTTAACAGCTTCTGTCAAGCTCATGCACGTATAACAGTAAATAAGTAGCGTATTTACCATGTAGACAGACAGACCTGAGCAAACAATGTAGACCCAGATCAGACGCCACAGAAGGCGGCGTCAGATCTGGATCTACAATGTTTGCTACTCATCCAGTAATTCTAGACATATCAACAGGTAGCAAAACTGGCCGGTTCCAATTATTGGATAAGTATGGTAAAGAATTTAAATTTCCGAATATTTAGGGTAAATACGATGTATCTGATTGCATTTTCTACAAATTTCTGCAAATGGTCTAATATTGCTTCTTATGATTTTTACACATCATTTATAAAGACTGTATCCTACCCTGAAGGGTAACTCATTGCTGAGTGAAAAGATCTTTTGGCGTTTCTTTGCACAGCCATCAAACGATCTAGGCCCAGTTATTCGAAGCATCGCTAGCTTAACGAGCTCGTGAATGACGAACTCGTTAACTGTTGTATCCAATATATTTCAGATACATTGATATTTTTGCTGCAAAAATGTTAGTATCTTTTGCAATGCAAAAGCTACTCACAATTCACGAATTTTTTCACGTCACGTTAACTAATAACTACGTTAAGTTTTGAACAAATGGGCCCTAATCACAGTCAGCACGTTAGCCTCTTTTTTGATTCTGACCCTCTTCCCTGAGTTTCTCTTTTTGCTCTATAAAGTGATGAATTAGGGGGCATCTGAATAAATTATGGAGTTCCTTCTACGCTTGTGTTTAGAACCTAAGGACTCCTTAACAGGCCTTTTTTTCATTAAACAGTCCGCTGAAAAGGAATGGAGCGTAACTTTGCACAAGCACTTTAGAGAGGTTCCGAAGCTGAAACTGAAATTTATAACCTGCTGATTATAAATAAAACCAGACAAAATTTTACACTATTTCCCCGTTTTACACAGAAAATCAGACTTGGCATTTCATACAAGAAGACAATTTGCATAAAACGACAAGTCATTTTCTGATGGCTTAGTTTACAGAGTGTTAACACGTAATAGCTACGACGTGTCTCCAAGTCATTCTGCATAATCGCCAAATCACAACTGTCGTAGAATTTCCTTCCGCGGATGTGCGGACAACGAATACCTAGTCTGATTTGAAGGTTCTTGACCTCGTATAGACCCATTGGAGACAATAGAATACTCTCGACGAACACAGGCCAGACTGTGCGGATGCCAGGTTGATCTAGACATTCGCTCTTCATATATGGCAAAATGACACTTACAGCATGTTCCGCCTCACTGGTGGTCTCCAATGTCACGAATGTCGAGACTAGACGCACTAAATCAGTCCGCAGAAGCCTTGCTTAATCTACTTGTAATTATAAGAAATAAGAAAGTACCGTGTATATCCTAAATACTGGGACAGGCGGGTCTGAGCAAACAGTATAGAACCACATTACATTAACACGCATATGTAAAGTCATATGTCTTCATAAGCCGAGTTTTAACCCTTGTCCTGCTGAACCCGGATATACCCTGCCTTTGCAAACAGTGTAGATCCAGATCAGTTGGCTTCTGTAGAAGCCAACTGATCTGGATCTGCACTGTTTGCCATTAAGTATGCAGATTTATAGTAACAATCTGGCTGTAGTAATCTGATTGGCTAAAAATAAGAAGTGGGCATGGCATCTTAATATATTCAGCAGGACATGGGTTAATACAACAATATATTGATTTTTTTTTTCTCATTAATTTTCCACGCAAAACATAGATGTGGATATTCATTTGAAGCCCATCTGAGAAGAGATTCCAATGAGTCCCCACAACATATGTTTTTTGGCGAACTAAGAAGGATATTTATCTCGACAGATATCTATCTAGAGTTATATAAGCAATGTCATTTCACTGTATGATATGGAGAATGAGAAAGAACAGTCAATATTCAGCAGCATTTTAATGCATAATCATTTCTTAATTTAAGAAATAATTATGCAGAAAAAAAATGTTGCTAAACAATAACAAACAAATTAAACAACTGGTTTAGAAATTGCAACTTCTTAAAATCAGTCTAATGATGTGGACCTCTGCAGGGTACAGTGAACTAATTATTTTTCCCATAGAGCTCCATAGTGATTCCACCCTTTTTGGTGCTTAAGGGTTCATTTCAGGGTATGGCTGGGCTTCTAAATTTTGTTTTAATTCAAAGCCAAGGCTTAGCATAGCAAAATAAACAAGGAAAAATACCACTATCACCAGCACTTTCAGGGACTTTTTGGAGGCTAAATGTAGCAACCCCTCAATTGGCAGGTATCAAAATTTGAAACTTTGCAATTTCACCACTTCTTCTTTGGGTTCCAGCAAACACACACAGAAACATTTATTTCTTTGAAACAATCAGAAAATTACAAACAGACATTTTTTTCTTCAAATAAGAATGATGAGTTTTAATTCATCTTTATTATTAACCAATCACAGGCCGCCTTACACAAAATAACTACCCCGGGCACCAGTCAGCAGTCCTGTCACAATTGGTTCACTGTGCCCTGCATACCCTGAGTAAACTATATATTATGAGGGAATGTGGGTTACATGTACACAATACACAGCATCACGAAAACACGCCTATATAATTTTGACCCCATTAAACCCCACTTTTATATAGTAAAACTGGGGTTTACAGGGGTGTACATTATTTTTCTAATTTTGCTAAAAAAACATAGATTGTGGGTACTCGTTAGAACCGCCTTACCGAGGCGGTTCTAACGAGTATCCACAATCGATGTTTTGAGCAGTTATATGAAAAATATCAGAACTTTTTATCTGAAAAGTTTCCTTTTTTGGTTGCAAAATTTTCAATATATTTGAATAGGCGTGTTTTCGTAATGGACTTGATAACATAACACAAATAGAAATGCCCCTCTAGGGCAACACTATATGCCGTTCCATCACTACAGTTTTTAACCCAAATTTCCATACAGCCACATGGGCTTATTCAAGTTCCAGGATAAGTGTGGAAGGGAGTTCTGGTACCCGATTATTTAGGTTTAATAACATTAGGTTAACCGACCTTTTGTCCAAGAAATTAATATCTTTGTAGAATATTCGTTTACATATTGGGAATACTAGGATATCGACATAATGGGAGATAGTAGTCAGTTAACTCCCTGAGTACTCTCTGTAAACAACTAGGTCCAGTCACTTGGTTTCCTCTGTTTTTATCATTAACATCTCATTTAAGCACAGCTTCCTTTGTCTGAAGAAATCTTATTTAATTATGGTCATATGCCAATAAAGCTTCCAAAATATAAAAAAAGAAACATTTTTTTTTTGTGCAATAAAATTTATAATATCAATATTTTTGTGTGGATATGGACAAAATAAAGTTAAAAATTATTTATATTCAACTGAGGACCCATGAAAAAATCAGAGTATTCCAGTTAGAAGGATCTAGTTAGTAGTTGGTCTACCTTGCACTTTATCTGGCAAGGGAGATAATAGGAAAACTACTGCCATTTCTCATTAGCTGAAGCTTTATATTGCTGAAATCAAGCTTGTGGAGAAACCTTAGTTTAACAAGTTTAATTACAAAATGTCATTCTGTTAATATGCAAGTTCCAAAAATATTTGGTCCAGGGCACAGCATCGCCTGCAAAATCGCATGACCGCCAAGCAATGACTCTGAGCAGCCTGCGCAAATGCACAGGCTGATCAGAGTCATTGCTTTGCGCTCTGTGGTTAGCCAAACACGCAAGCTTTATTTTAAACAATACTTATTCTTCCTTTTTGTGTACTTACATGTACAAGTACAAATTCATTAGCACTGAGTGGTTCTAGAAAGAGGATCAGGGCGAAGATTTAAAGCTAATAGACTCCGTTTCCTCCAAACATCCCAGCTTTCTTTAGACAGACGAAAGAGGTTCTGTTTAGAATGTGTGAATCTGTAGGTTGATCTGAGTCTTCTCTGGGTGCACAAGCATTCTTATAGAAAATGCTGTGCCCCAACCGGTTGATAAAAATGAAATTTCCCAAACGTCATACGTTTGCTATGTTTGCAAATAACAACAAAATATGTTAGTATGCATCCGCAAAATGTCATTACAAAAAATGAACGAAAATAGAGATGGATGGAAAATAAGCTCTCTATTCATTTCGTCAGTGATAAGATCGTAGAAATAAACAGATATCAGGTTATCGGTTGTTAGTTTCGGAAGCCGTTCTGTCATAATCTATTTATAAGCAAGATCATTAATGCACTAAGAGAAAATTTCTCCAAATAAAACAATAAAAGGAAGCGAAATAATTCTGTTAAATAACGTCCCAGATATTTCTGACTACTATAATTAAATTTTTGTGCAACATAAACATGTTGTCTGAGAGAGAGAGAGAGAGAGAGAGCGAGCGAGCGAGCGAGCGAGAGAGAGAGAGAGAGAGAGAGAGAGAGAGAGAGTATATTAAGACACAATAGGATCATAAAAGTACCAACTATAGCACTAAGATAAGGTAAGGATTTCAATTTAGCAAGACCAAAGGCCAATTTCACAAACATTCTTGAGAGTTAAGAGATACCTTAACTAATGGTCCAAAATTTTAATAGGTGATTTAAAAGGGTTGTTTTATGTTTTTTTTTGTGTTTTTTTTTTTCAGTTGACAAATTCAAATAAATATGTTTTGGATTTATCACTGATAATCGGATTATATATGAAAGTGCAAAATGTGCTTTGCAAATCTGTCCGGTCTTCAATTAAGATTTACCTTAACTTAATGATTGATTCTGAAACTGGGCATCAACCGACATACCAACGTTATAATGCATAACGGAAAAACATGTCCGTGTACATTTGTAATTATAGTCGACTCTCGTTATCTCTACCTCGCTTATCTCGAATAACCGCTTATCTCGAATAACCGCTTATCTCGAAGTGAAAATCTGATCCCTTTTAAAACATGAAAATCTAACAACAGGTAACAAAATATTGTGGAAAAAAAGGAGAAATTTTCTCCTCTTTTCCAAAATATTTTCAATATATTTCCACTTTCAGGAGTAAAATTACATATACATTTGTAAAATGTAGTTGTTCGATTTATTTTTCCTTAATTCTGCAAACCTGATATGCCGAAGTACAGATATCTCAAAGTAGTTCAGAGAGTCCCTTGGAATTCGAGATAACGAGAGTCGACTGTATATTACGATACCCGCTCTGTGATCCTTTGCTGTCACTTGGATATCAGATGTTTAATTAATCAATTAATTAACCCTTCAGTGCACATGGCCAGTCCCTTAGCAAAACTACATATCTAGACATTACGAAAACACGCCTATTCAAATATATAGAAAATTTCATCTCCAAAAACTGAAAATTTTCACATAAAAATCTTTGATATTTTTCATATTTCTGCTCAAAATACAGATTGTGGGTACTCGTTAGAACCGCCTCGGCGAGGCGGTTCTAACGAGTACCCACAATCTATGTTTTTGAGCAGAAATATGAAAAATAATGTATACCCCTGTTAACCTTAGTTTTACTATATAAAAGTGGGGTTTAAGGGGGTCAGAATTATATAGGCATGTTTTCGTGATGTATTTGGCTGAAGTTTTCCCTTGGCCTACGGCTTACCTAATCGGTTAGGTTTCAATACCAGCCGTTTTCTTATAATAACCCCTTTTAGGAATGATAAACAGTCGACTCTCGTTATATCGAGTCCAAGAGGCTCCCTTAAATACTTCCAGATATCCGTACCTCGACATATCAGATTTGCAGAATTGAGGAAAAAATAAATCCAACAACATTTCACAAATGATTATGTAATTTGAATCCTAAAGTTAAAGATATATTGAAAATATTATGGAAAAAAGGAGAAATGCAATTTCTCCTCTTTTCCACAGTATTTTGTTACCTGTTGTTAGATACACATATTAAAACAGAGACCAGATTTATATTTCGAGATAAGCGATTATTTGAGATAAGCGAAGTCGCAATAACGAGAGTTGACTATATTTAACCTCTTTATCTAAGCCACTCCCTATAACGGTCAGTTGCATGCATTTTTCTTTGCTTGTTGTCGACATAATGCAATGCATTTACGTTTCGTTTACCTAAAGAGTTTTTGGAGGTTTCAAACATCTATAAACCAACATAATGCGATAACAGCATACAAATGGAATTCAGAAGAAAGTCGTACGACATATGCAAAGCTGCATCCCAATTTGCAATTTTATAAAACGTGATTTGGAATAAATCATTTTTTGTCTGGAAAAGTGAATACTACATCAAATAAGATAAACGATAAACTATAACATTATTTTGCTGTATTTAAATTTGTAGTAAAATATGTTTTTCTACAGCAAGTGACAAACATAGACCACAGGAACTGCTTAAACAAGTGCGAATACGTATAAGCCGGGGCTCAGCATTCCCTACAAAACTGCATATGCGCCCTGCGAAGACTGATCAGACTGTGCATCTGTACAGTCTTGTCAGAATCTTCGCTGTACACCTGAAGAGAAAGGAAAGCAATAGTCAGGAATAGATAAATTACGCAACACCTTCTGTCCAAGACACCAAAGGGAAAGAAGGACGCAATTAAAGCAACGGCACCAAAATCAAAACAGTACGAGCAGAAAGCCAAAAGGACATTGTTTTTCCTAAAAATTCCAAAATAAAATTTCACAAGGACAGACATGCAAAGACATACAATGACAGAAATAGTAAACCACAACAGAAGCGCCGTGTATGTGGAGTGGGGTGGGGGGGGGGGGGGTAGGAGGGGAGGGGTGTAGGGTGTGTGTGTAAAAGACGCTTTGGATCATTGGCTACAAATCGATTAACCTGCGAAAATTCTGATCAGACTGTGCGGATGCCATCACGAAAATATGATTATAATATTTTGACCCCTTTTAACCCTACTTTTATATTGTAAAACTGGGGTTTACAGGGAAATGCATTATTTTTCTTATTTTTTCTTATTTCTGCTCAAAAACATAAATTCTGGGTACTCGTTAGAACCGCCTCATTAGAATCAATGTTTGAGCAGAAATATGAAACATATCAGAGTTTCTTATCTGAAAATTTTAAGGTTTTGGAGGTGAAATTTTCTAAATATTTGAATAGGCGTGTTTTCGTAATGCACAAGCTCATCTAAGTCTTCGCTAGGCGCATATACACTGTTGTAGAAAATGTTATGTCCCGGGTCATATTGTAACTTTATAGCTGGAGGCTCCACTGGGAATGGAGTAATCGGTACTGTGTTTTACTCTATTCATTACGAAAACACGCCTATTCAAATATATTGGAAATTTCACCACCAAAAACTGTAAGTTTTTTAGATAAAAATTCTGATATTTTTCATATTACTGCTCTAAAACATAGATTGTAGGTACTCGTTAGAACCGCCTCGGCGAGGCGGTTCTATCGAGTACCACAATCTATGTTTTTGAGCAGAAATAAGAAAAATAATGTATACCCCTGTAAACCCCAGTTTTACTATATAAAAGTGGGGTTTAAGGGGGTCAAAATTATATAGGCATTTTTTCGTGATGTACTATAACATCCCTCTGTTTCTACTTCAATTTCCTCTCAGTTGCCTGTTGTACTCTTATTGCGAGCACTGGCCGAGAATTATGATGTGCTGAGTGTTACCAGTAACAACAGAACCCTGTGTGAAAATGGAAGTAGCGATAGAAAGCCCGTTTAGCGCCGCATATAATAGTCGCATGATCTAAATGGTCCTTGGGGAGAAACGTTAAATACTTTTCTTTCCGAAAGGATGTTCCATCTGAAACCGCTGCCTTGGGCGTGACGTATACACGATTGCTTTAATACAAAGTTTGTTTCACCATTATAGTCCAGACAGATATATGTTTCTCGCATGTCTGACGACATTAGCACATTCACAGATGCAGACATCAAACAAATGTCTACATTCCCATTATGCACCAGTGAGATCCTCATTCTGCTTGTGCATATTTTCGACTTTCAATATCCGATAAGCTTTTTAAACTTTTGTAAGCACAGACAGCTTCCTTGTCAAAAAATTTCTGCTAACTGTCAAAAAAGTAGGCTTGTATTTTCTCATTGTTGAATGTCAGTGGAATTATTCTCTGCGTTGTAGTCCAACTCCCTGTCGCGTTTTTTTTTTTTTTTTTTTTTTTTTTTTTTTTTTTTTTTGTCGAAAGCAGGCAATTGTAAAGGCCATGATCATTATTTTTTTATGTAATACAATACATGTATGGATCAAGAGAATTTCAAAATATCCATACTTGTGAAAACTGTGTCCATCCCAGATGAGACTACTGTACCCAGGTAACTTAACATACTCTTCAAATTGGAGAGCTCGCCAGGGGAGATAACAATGTGAAAATACTCTATTCATCTGTCACTTAACTGCTCGCATTTGTCTGCCGGTCCTGCAGTCCCTAACGGACACCTAACTATGATGCTATTCCGCGAGTAATTATGTTCATAAGGCAAAGCAGTTGAAAGGAGATAGCGAGATATACATGTGTAATATGCTATGTCGTACCTTAGTGTTAGCTGAAAACAGCCTGGTCGGTAACGGGTCATTTCGAACCCATATGGTTTCGTACCATTTCAGATTTCTCTCCATTACCTTCTAGTCACCGTTTGGTACTCGGGTAAAAATCATAACCCGTTTTAATCGTTTCGAACCTCGATATAAAATAACCAAACAAAGTACGAAATGCCTTTGAGATTGATGTTTGGTTGAAGCCTACCTCAGTTGCGTACAGTAAAACCTCAATGGCTCGAACACTATGGATAATTCGAACTCATATGAGTCCCCAGGAAATTTTTCCGATAGATTTAGTGATATGTTGGGGACTTTTTTATTTTATCAGGAAAATGAATGTTGTGTGTACACATTAGAATCGCCTCATCAAGGCAATTCTAATGAGTACGCTCAACATACCATTATTTCTTAGAAGCTGGAAAATTCATACCTAACTAATGCGTGATAACTTTGCAGTATACATTCATGAAGGCGCATTATCTCGTTCTAGATTGGAGACCCCTAAAAAAATTAACTGGCAAACAGTGCAGATCCAGATCAGACGCCGCAGATGTCTGATCAGGCCTTCTCTGTTTGCAGATACAATGTAGTTTAGCCAATTTTCTCTAGGAATTTCTAAATTACATAAGCTCACATACCTAAAATTGAAATTCGACTCTTCCAATACAAAGTTAGTTTGTGGAGTTTATTTAGTCTAAAATGGGTAAATGTAATGCTGGTCAAACCTCAAGCTGCTTCGTTATACAAATTGCGAAATCCCTACGAAATTCTTCCGAAAGCTCAAGAAACCAATATTTAGTGAATTTTCCCCATTTGTTTTTATCGAGGCGATTCTTATGAGTACACTTAACATACAATTATTGTGTAAAAAATCGAGAAAGATTCCCTAAATTTGCTTCTTTACCCGGTGCCATGATTAACCCTCTGTGGCTCAAGCTACCCATATCTCAAATAAATTTCCATGATCCGAAAGATGTTGAGCCCTTACCAGCTAGCATTTTTGATAAATTTACGTTATGTTTATGTACAGCGGGCCGTTATCGGCTCGTCAGCTACATGTACCCTGACGGACCGATAACGGCCCGCTGTAGACTGCTATCTAAAGTTCGACTGTATGCCTATTTCGTACTGAGCAATCCTTGGTTAAGTTGGCGTTACATTCTTTTTTTTTTTAAAAATGTATAATTATAATAGACCAGTTCTGGTTACAACTGGTATATTTAGTGTTAGAAAATACAGACAGATCTAAAATTACATGTACCTAAATTTACTTCCATTGACGTTCGACTGGTTTTGTTAATATATACTGAAAGGAAAAAGAAACGCAGGGTAAATTTTATTCCTAAATTTCATTCAAGTTTGAAAAAGTTTGTTAAATATTTTACTATGATTACAAAACGGTACATGTATGGAACAAAAGTTCCAAATTTCATTGGTTTGTGATCAACAAGTCTCGAGTTATTGAAGTTCATTGGTAGCTACCCCCAAAATCTTGAAATCAAAATCAAACTGAAAATCAATATCGGGTGTGCCCCCTCTTGCTGCCGTTGCTGCCCTAATTCTCCTTTGGATAGAGTTAACCAAAGCATTGACAGTTCGCATCGGGATGTTATTCCATTCATCGATCAACGCATTCCTTAGTTGTGCGAGAGTTGCGCGGGGATTTCGGCGCTTCCTAACCCTTCTGTCCAGCTCATCCCACATGTGCTCTATTGGGGTCAAATCTGGACTGTACGGTGGCCATGCTAGTGGTGCGATGCTATTGTTTGCCAGGAAATCCTGACAAACTCGGGCAACATGTGGTCGGGCATCTGCTGCAGAATCAGATTACGTTGTTGCGGGACTGCAACAGGACGCAAGATCTCATCCCTATACCTTACTGCGGTCATATTGCCCGCAACAATAATCAACTGTGATTTTATCCCGTGAGCAATGCCTCCCCAGACCATAACGGAGCCATCCCCAAACCGATCCCGTTCGACAACACAGGTGTCGGCAAAGTGTTCTCCGCGACGTCGGTACACACGACGTCGACCATCTGCGCGATAGACAGTGAACCTAGACTCGTCCGTAAAAAGAACTCGTCTCCACTGCCTCATCGGAAATAGCCTGGGCGCATGCGCCGTCAACCACGCCATACGATGCAACCTACGTGCCTGGGTCAGAGGCAGACCAACGTATGGACGACGAGCTCAATGTCACGCAATCGACTTCCAACAGTCTTCGGAGAAATTTGTCGATTATGCGTACCTACTGTATTAAGGGCAGTTTCGGTAGCAGTGAGATGACGATTCCGCAAATGTGCCAGACGGATTGTCCTGTCTTGACGTCGCGACGTCACGCGTGGACGCCCAGACCGCGGTCGGTCTGCTAAATGCCCTGTCTCCCTTAAACGTCTAACAAGACGTTCAATTGTTGAGACGTTAACCCCAAAATGATTGGCAACTTGCTGTTGCCTCTGACCCTGCATCAGCAACGCAATTGCCCTACCCCTCTGAACATCAGTCAATCGTACCATGATTGAAAAAAAGTTCAAAGTAGCGTAAAAATGAAAAGAAAAATCAGTAAAAGAATCGAAGAGCGTTGTGTATCGTTGAAGTGTACAAATGGTGTGAGGAAATCTTGTGCTGAAGGTTTAAACATGCTTGTTTTGCACGAAATTTTGGCTTTTCGTATTGTCCGATATTGATTTTCAGTTTGATTTTGATTTCAAGATTTGGGGGGTAGCTACCAATGAACTTCAATAACTCGAGACTTGTTGATCACAAACCAATGAAATTTGGAACTTTTGTTCTATACATGTACCGTTTTGTAATCATAGTAAAATATTTAACAAACTTTTTCAAACTTGAATGAAATTTAGGAATAAAATTTACCCTGCGTTTCTTTTTCCTTTCGGTATATGTCTAAAACCTGTTGGAAGAGTGGCAAATATTGTATACCTTGATCAGCCGTCGCTCTTTGCGTCTGTTTATGTAAGGTCTGTCTGTACAAATAATTAGAGTAAAGATGGTATTCGGAACACATATGTATAGGGAAAAAACCAAGTTTCTTTGTGAATCAAATTAATGGGATGGTTAGTTGTTTCATTGAAAAAAAAAAAAAAAACAAACAAATAAAGCACAACAATACAAAATCTACATCGATTAAGCTATATATAGAAAGGCAAATCCTCAATAAAATAAATATAATGTAGAAGTAGACGAAACCTGAGACTGAAAATAAACACAAGATGGCGGAAACGGTTAAACGCCTTGTGACATTTACGATGGAAATATATCCTTGTTTCACTTTGCCAAGTCCTTCCTAGATTGTAACACATCTTTAACGAATCAATGCTGATAGCGACGCTCTATATCATCTCGTTCTAACGAGCAGTCCAATCAGGCTCTCTCTTTGCCATCTGCTAACAAATATTGGCAATTGTGTACCGTATATCAACTATTTACCGTATATCAACTATATCGATCAACTGCAGACTACGCAGATGTGGTGGTAACATCCCTGTTAAAGACAATATTGTGGAACCCTTGTTATTAGAGAGGGAAAACCTGCTTGAAATGAGGCATATATGGTAAAGTATGTGGTTTTCAGTAAGACTAGGCTTGACAAAAACTGCTGGGAAATGAAAAAAAAAAAAAAAAAAAAAAAAAAGAAATGTTTGATAATATAAACCTAGCATAGTACCATTTTGCCTCATCAAGGTCTGAATAAATTTCATATATCCAGTAACTTTCGCCATTTTGTGTGTTATTTGTTATTTCTAACATCAAGTTAGCCAATCAGATTGCCAGTATACAAAATGGTGACTGCCAATGAGAGAGATTGTTACATGTACACCAGAGGTAATATACTTAAGATGGATTACTTACTGTTTCATAATATTAAGTAATCATAAAGAACATCATTGTTTGCAATAGCCAGGTATCAGTCAGCACCATGCCATATCTGCAAGGTCCTAAAAATCTCATGGTATATAATATTATGCGATCAGTCAGAAAACAAAATCATCAGGCCATTGGGACAGCCTTGGTGAAGTAAAATGGCATAGCACTAGGACCACCAGATAGCATTAAATACCTGGAATAAAATAGTGTTTAAACCAAATCTCTTAAATAACCTTCATTATACAATCATCCAGTGCAGCTTTATAACAGATAACCTTCTTGAATTACAATGAACAGTATTGACGAGTTTATATATATATATATATATATATATATATATATATATATATATATATATATATATATATATATATATATATATATATATATATATATATATATATATATATATATATATATATATATATATATATATTTGTGTGTTTGTGTGTGTGTGTGTGTGTGTTTTCTTCTAGATGCCCACAGACACCAAATATGGTCAAAACAGTTTTGGCCAAGTTTTGTAAGAGTCTAGAATTTATAGTACTTCTCGAATCACAGTAAATGTGGTGAACAACAAATGTGGATCCGTTCCTTTTAGTGCAAGAATAGAATAGCGCCTATAAACGCTTGGCTAAAATGTCTTTTTTTCTAGACCAAAGTTCCTGAAAATACAAAGTACAAGAATATGGAGACCATTACTATATATGCCTCGCAAAGCAAAGAGGTATCTTCAAACATGCGCAAAATACACAAATTCAGATTCATCCCGCGCAGACACAAAGCCTCATCCGGGCATTTACTCTCCATTGATACATTCTGTAGTGTCCAATGATTCTTAGCGGACAGCGAAGACCCTGATCAGCCTGCGCGCTGATCTGGGCCTTCGCTGTCCGCATACGCCCAAAGGCACGTTTTTGTTTGGCGTGGCCCTATAGGGAAAGAACAATGTCTTAAAAGGCTTGGCCATAAATTTTGTGGCCAATTTTTCTGAAAACTGACATCTCAAAATATAGACACGTCTCTTTTAAGGGGGAAAAATCGGTCATAGGAGGATTTGCTAAAAGTTCTTTTCCTGGATCAAATATTCTTAAATGCCTAAAATTCACAAATTCTAAAACGTTCCTATATAGAGGAAGGAACAATGGACTGAAAGGCTTGGCAATGTTTTTTTCCTAGACCACTCTTCCAGAAGATTGCATAAAATCCATAATTGTAGATACGTCACTTTAAAGGGAAAGGAAGTGGTTTGCTCAAAAGTGTTTCTCTTTCTACACAAGATTTCTTCAGAAATTTCTTTAAATGTAGAAACGTCACTTTATATGAAAGAACGATTTTTAAGGGTTAAATCAAATTTCCTAAAAATGTCTGAACTCCAAAACTGTTGGAAAAGGATTGGCTAAAATGTTTATGTGGCTATTCCCTCTTATCTAGAGCTGTGTAAACATATAAAAGGAAAACGCCACAATCACGAAGCACAGCTCTCCCAAGGCACAAAAAGGGAATGTGAGGAACAAATAAGGAGAAAACAAACGCTACATGTGAAACCACAGACGTACAAACAAAGAAGAAGAGCGTCAACACAGAGAAATCATACTGGAAAGGTCAGCAGGGAAACTATTGGGGTGGGTTGGGCTGGTGGCTTAAACCAGTTTTATTCGCGCGAAATATGACATTTCTATTATATAATATGGAAAATGGGCAATTGGAAAGTTTGTTTATTAAGCATATTAACCCTCTAGTGCCCCATGTATCATAAATGATACAAGACATATTTTGGTGCCTGTGACCAGGATAACCTACTCATATAAGTTTCTGAATATCTTGAACTATTTAGACCTGATATCTATAAGATTAAAAGTAATTGCTTGCAAGTAGCAGGACTAACATGATCCTACTAAGACATGAAATGCTACTACTCTTACCTTCACTGGTGAAGTTGGTCATGTATCTAATATGATGCATGTCAGATCTTTGGTTCTGTTTAGAATTTTATATTTATCTTTTTAACTATATAAATTATGCCAGGAATCATGGTGGGTAGACATAAACTAGTATCTATGACATCAATGTTTAGGTTTAATATCAGTGTTCATAAGCCCAATGTATTATATATGCTTTCCAGGTGACCTTGACCTTGACGAAATAAAACTCACTAAAATTCTTATCACTGTTACATACCTAGTATTATATATTAAAATCAAAGGTTCTGTACAACCATTTCTTGTCTCGGGCACTAGAGGGTTAAGACGAATTTATGGAGTACAAGCACTGAAAGAAATAAAGATATTGAAAGAAAATAAATATATATATATATAAAAAAAAACAACAACATCAAATTCGGAGTATACTCCTGCATGACCTTGGTCCCGAGGTTATAAAACTTTTTTCATGCTCAACTCAGCTGACCAAGAAATTTCCTCTGCTTATAAATATAAAAATGCACAATAGTTGGCATTTTCATATTTATCAGCAGAAAAAAAAATCATGCCCTGCTATGTTTAGCAGGAAAGAATTTGCAATTGAAAGAAATTTAAGATTTATTAGTAGGACATATTTCGTGCTCAGCTGAGTTGAGCCTGAAAAAGTTTTATAACCTTGGCGCCTGTTCACTATGCATTATTGGGAAAAAGAGGATAACTAACTTGCTGACGTGATGTTTAAGCCTTCTATGTTAGTGGGAAAAGGTGTACACGATAACATACCGGAAGTCACAAATGTTTTCTTCTTTGTAAAAATGGCAGTCATTTCTCTTAACCTTTACTAGTACTGGGCTCGTTCAGCAGACGACAAATTGATGACATTTGTTTTATTTTTCCCAGAAAATAGGCCATGAAATTTCATGCAAATTGTCTCCTGAGACAATTTGCATGAAATGTTAAATCCTGTTTTCTGGGAAAAGTAAAAAAAAAATATTTAAAAATGTCGTCTGCTGAAAATTTTACCCAGCATGCAGAGCGTTTATGATTGGATCAATGCTGAGTACCAGAGAGTACATTGATATAGGAGTTAGTATATTGTTGTTTCCGTGTTAGAACTGTAATTCCACTTCATGAACTCATAAACACGATTGAGAGAGATGCTTTAATGAAGTCTCCTTAGATTTGTTTATAACACCTACGTCAATGCGACTAATTTGCAGGGTGTGTATTTTGCTATACAAGTTTGTTTTCTATTGTTCGTATCATAGAGGAACCAGAGGCTTTTAATTCTACTAACGGGGTCATGACCCTCGAAACGACTTACAGGAGGAAAGTGCCATATTATTCACTGCATCAATGGATTTGTATAGCCCTTGCTCCAAATTAATATCAGAATAAGAAATGGTTTCAAGTTTAACATTTACCACGCTCAGGGCAAATTCAGCAGACAACAATTACATGACTTGTTTTTAGAAAAGAGGGTTTGACATTTCATGCAAACTGCTCTAGGAGACAGTTTGCATGGAATGTCAAACCCTGTTTTTGGAACAAATCAGAAAAATAGTTCAAAATGTCTTCTGTTGACATTTTTCTTTGACTGTGCAACTGGCATGTAGAATTATATTTCTGTAAACATTTATTGGAGTACTGCAGAGGTTATCATAAAAGTTTCTCTGAGACAACTAGATTGTATTCCTGATAAACTCTCAGTCGGCAGCCAATCAGATGATAGGAACCCGCACACTACATGTTGCACACCATTACTGGGGAGTTGATAGCCCGTTAGAGAATTATAAGCCTCTAAGAGGAATCTATTAAATGGGACTGGAAATACTTGGTAGATTGTCCTTCATTGTTTACTTGAAAGACAACTATTGCGACTACTTGTTTGCTTACCTGTACACTGGTTCTCTTCTAAAAAATTAAAGAATTTTATCCTTAGCCCTTTTCCTGCTGAACCCGGATATGCCCTGCCTTTGCAAACAGTATAAATCCAGATCAGTGGCTTATTCAGAAGCCAGTTGATCTGGATCAGCACTGTTTGTCACCAAGTATGCGAATTTGTATCAACAATCTGGATCAAATGATCTGATTGGCTGAAAATTAGAAGTGGGCGTGGCATCTTGATTTTTTCAGCATGGCAAGGGTTAGGGGAGTTTTACGTGTATCATTGCGATATTAAACGCAATAATAATAATATGAGCTGAAGCGTCTAAAAACTATCTTCAGATATGTCCGTCCAGCAAAGATTTAGAACAGCATGCGCATTCGCGCAGTATGATTAGAAACTTCACCGTGTCATTACGAAAACACGCCTATTCAAATATATAGAAAATTTCATCTAAAAAAATCTGAAACTTTTCAGATGAAAAACTCCTATATTTTTCATATTTCTGCTCAAAACATAATTTGTGGGTACTCGTTAGAACCGCCTCGCCGAGGCGGTTCTAACGAGTACCCAAAATCTATGTTTTGAGCAGAAATAAGAAAAATAATGTATACCCCTGTAAACCCCAGTTTTACTATATAAAAGTGGGGTTTAAGGGGGTCAAAATTATATAGGTATGTTTTCGTGATGGCATTTTGGATAGCCAATGATACACAGTTTCTTCGAGCGTACAACGAAGACCCTGATCAGGCTGTGCGGATGCGCAGGCTGATTTGAATCTTCGTTGGACGCACGTGTCAGAAGGTACATTTTCTCCCATTCAATCTGTGACGTAAAAGCAACACATCACGTAATAAACCTAAATGTTGTAACAAAGAGGCCTCAATAAACAATTGCGTCTGTTTTTTTTTTTTTTTTTTTTTTTTTTTTTTTTTGATTTGGGTTTTACGGCCCTTTCAAGAATATTTCACTTATATCGAGCCGATCGTTCATCGAAGGTGGGCGAAAACCGGAGAACCCGGAGAAAAACCACCTGACCATCCGTAAGCAGAACTTGGCTTTCCCACATATGACCCGAGCGAGGCTCGAACCACAGCGGTGAGAAACCTAATGGATTAAGAGTCAACTCTCTTATCCACTAGGCTACGGGGGCCCGTAGTTGCGTCTGATCAGGATCTATAGTATTTACCATACGTCCAGCTATTCTAGATAGATCAATTGGAGTTCCAAATTTTATGGAAAAACATGGTTAGAAGTTAAGCTGACTCAATTCGTGTTAGCGAATTGATCGACGAAAGTTGGTCAATTTCTCCAAGGCTTATAAGTAATTAATTGTACAAAGTGAATGATTTGTAGAAAACAAAGTAAGTCAGAAGTGTTTACCAGACCGTGCAGCTTAACATTTACTTATTATCATCGAACGCAAGATACCTTTCCTAAGCTTGTCTCCCACCACATTCAATTCTACCTTTTACTGTATAATGAAGGAATTTGCGCTTTGCATATACCAGAACGGTTTCGGAGGGATTTGAGGTTGGGGGTGGGGGGTTCAGTCGAACCCCGCTTTGACTCAAAATTTCATTTGCATGTGGAATGTTTGATTGATACGGTTGATAGATTTGAGATATCGTCTTTATCTAAAATATTCGCATCCCTTAATTCATGACTTTATACTTTTCTTCAAAAAGTCCTTTTACTATCTATGAATGCGTGTAAAATTGCTGGATTAGTGGCAAACAGTATAGACTCTGATCAGACGCCGCGTTCTGCGGCGTCTGATCAGGGTCTACACTGTTTGCCCAGTCTTGACTTTCCGAATACGTAGAGTTGGTACGGTAATTTGATTAAATCGACCCCTCAGAATTCAACCTTGATCCGCCCCTGTATACGCTAAGTGGATTGGAAGGCTGGCTTGGGTCTTCGTATATTTGGAAGTAAAGTTCCCCCACTGCGAAACTTTCTTTCTTTCTTAAAGAATCAGCTATAGGCTTAAGGTCCTATATCATTTTCCATCTGGCTTACTTTGTAGCCAAAGTTGAATGAAACAAATATCAATGAAACAGGTTCTGAAATCCATCTTTAGCTTAAATTTATTCTGGGCACGGTAAGGTGATATATAGGACACCTCATGAAGAAAACGGCTCCTTGGGTCATATGCGAAGAGCAAAAGCCAAGGTCAGCCTGCAGTTCAGCGCTATCTAATCAGCGCCGTAACTGTTCTTCTGCACGTATATACTAAGAGGCAAAAGAAAATATACGAGACTTTGAATGCCCGTATTTTTATTATGTTTTCATAAACGCACTGGTTTTAAATCATGCATGATGTATTTTTACACAAGGATTCAATAATTTAGTATAGTAAATTTAATGAATGAGGCGTACGGTTAGCGTCACTATACGTGCATATCGATTTTACACTTTTGGTACGTGCATCATATCGGACAATTCAATTTTACTGTTAATCGGCATTTGAATTCTCGGTTGTTTTTCAAAACAAACCAAACAGTCTACATTTATTAATTGGATTGCAGGGCTCACGGTGGCAAACAGAATTAGCACCATTGTGATGTTACAGGCTGGCCGCTCACATTTCCAGTTATCTGGTAATGTTTCCATAGTCGTTCAGCCATGCCTCCAGTGCATTGCATTTCGCGAACCACTTACACCTTTGAGGGGCCATTCTGTAATATAGCTTTGGCACGATTTCTCTCGGCCATTGAGACCTTTGTCATCATGTAAATGAAACGCAAATGTTGTGGTTTGTTTAGCGAAAAACAACCGAGAATTCAAATACGGGTTAACAGCAATATTGGATTGTTCACTACGATGTACGTGCGAAAAGTGCAATTTCGATATGTACGTATAGTGTCGCTAATCAGGTGTTCATTGTACCTTAGGAAAAAACGCATCATGCGTATCTTTGGGCATTTTCAGGTATACATAAATATTCCACAAAAGCCATTGAATTTTATGGTACACAGCGAATACTCTCATAAGTAAAACTACATGAATGTGCTGGCTGCTATCAGTCTATGCTTTCCGCATATATCTGGAAATACCATTTCCTAATCTGACCCCGAAAAAGAGGTCATATTGCATATGCGGGAAACGAAGAGCCAAATCGGTCTGCACGTGCGCAATGTCTCGACAGGGCCTTCGTTGACCGCTTACCATATCATAAGCTTTACGGAATTTTCAGGGAACAGAAAAAGGCCTAGATCAGACTGCGCCGATGCGCAGTCTGATCTGGGCTTTTGCTGTACGCATATGACATAAGGTTCCTTTCCATGCGTTGCGCATCAAACGCTTTTTAATGATTGCGGGTTGATTTCATTACGTCCGTCTGGGCCCAGAAGTTTATGGTTATTCAGGGCGAAAGCGATAAAGGTTATGTGCAATTTTATGTTTATTTTGGGCATAAATATAAAAGTTTATGTCTGATCACAAGAGTTATAGGGTGAGATATTGAATCTTAGGAAATAAATCTCGGCTACAAATAGGTAGTTATATATATAGGCACAATAAAGAAAAGTAACAGATTTTGAGTAAAACAAATCTTATACAAAACAGCCATAGCTTGTTTAGTCTTCTATTCTAATATATTTACAGGGCCACATATGCAGGTTGCCAGGGCCGTACAATACTGCATCATATTTCTCCCGATGGGCTAAGGTCTGCCATTGATTTTTTAGATATTTTTGTAGCAATCAGTTTAGTGTCCGTACCGTTCGGTATTAAAGTTGTCTCACACATTGTTGCCTTAAGAAGTTCAAAGACCCAATTGGGAAAAATGAAATTCCTCGCAGAAACGTTTCTTATATAAATGTTTTCCTTTTTTGTTTGTGCGTCTGTGGTTTCATATGTGGCGTTTGTTTTGACATTATTTGTTCCTCATCTCTCCTTTTGTTCGTGCCTTGGGTACATGTAGGTTGTGTTTCGTGCTTCAGGCATTTCCTGGATACCTTAAAACTGTTGGTTTGCTGCTCCTACCCATTTTGTGTTGGTATTCTGGAGACTTTTGTTTTCTTAACATTACGAAAACACGCCTATTCAAATATATTAAAACTTCACCGAGGAAAACGCAAGTTTTGAGATAAAAATATTTGATATTTTTCATAATTTTGCTCAAAACATAGAATGTGGGTACTCGTTAGAACTGCCTCGGCGAGGCGGTTCTAACGAATGCCCACAATCCTTTTTTGGCAGAAATAAGAAAAAATAATGTATACCCCTGTAAACCCAGTTTTACTATACAAAAGTCGGGTTTAAAGGGATAAAATTATATAGGTATGTTTTCGTAATGAAGAGCCTACAACAGATATATTTACATTAAATACATTTTTTTTATCTTAAATTTTATTTTCAGTTGGTTGCAGACAATGTTTTGAAATATTATATCTTTATGTAGAGCATTTTGGACCACTTACTATCTACAGTAAAAGAAAAAAACATATATCTGAATCAACCTACCTACCATTTCTTAAATATTTTACAATAATCTCCTTTTTGACTTCATTTATTTGATACATGTAACTGAATAAGCATGTTTACAGCATGCTTTTAATTTTCGTATTTAACTTGTAACTGATCGCTTTCAACCTACTTGATATGCTCTGGAGTTAGTAACAAAATTCTGAAAAATCTATTTGAGAAACATTGCCTATAGTTCTTCATTTACTTCTTACATAATGTATGTGATTACAAAATAGCACACATATGAGAGAAAACAATGGTTTTACATTTGTAATTTCATTTACATACCATCCTGTCCAGCACAATACATTTGTAGCTGTAAGAACATTACAGAAATTTTAATCACTTAAGCATACAAAGCTCGTCGTCGCCCAAAATGCAAAATACCATGCATCACGAAAACAAGCCTATATAATTTTGACCCCTATAAACCCTACTTTTATATAGTCAAACTGGGGTTTACAGGGGTATACATTTTTTTTCTTATTTTGCTAAAAAAAAACATAGATCGTGGGTACTCGTTAGAACCGCCTCGCCGAGGCGGTTCTAACGAGAGCCCATAATCTATGTTTTGAGAAGAAATACGAAAAATATCAGATTTTTTTTTTATCTGAATTCTTTCCTTTTTTGGTTGTAAAATTTTCAATATATTTGAATAGGCATGTTTTCGTAATGAGAGCAATACATATCATACATTGAGAGTAAGATAGTTTAGAGTGGTATACTGAACCAATTCGCCTGATAAACCATGACAAAATCATACAAGAATATTTACAGTTGCTTTAGCATATTATCTCTTTCTTTTAAAGCTTTTATTATGTAATTTGTCATTTTTTCTGAATCTTTGGTCTTTACCATGCTTGGTTTAATATAAAACGATTTTTGTAAGTACTCCTTCTTTGGCTCACTGGACATATACGTGTAAATGATATTCATCATCTAGTTCATTGTAAAATGTACATTCCTCTCTGATATGTGGATATGTATATACCTACTTGTTTCAATATTTAACTATGCAGAAAACAGACGTAATTTGTCTATCGTATTTCTGTGTTTTCTATTTCAAATAATTATTATTAATGGATATGGCAAAATTTCAAAAGCATGTCTCATTTCCTAAGATAATATGCAAAGTCGCCTTCTCATTTCTATTATTAAGCAATCGTTTTAAGGACATTCGAATTATTTGTGCGATAATATTCTAAAATAAGATTGAGAACTTCTTTTTCAAAATGATAGCAAACCACCCTACAGATCAATGAACTCAAGCATTACGATAACAAATTAAGGCAAAAGTCATGAATGAATTTGTCAATGTTTATTGTTTTAAGTAATATTGTAATTTTACTGTAACCGTTTTATGATCTAATATATGGACGGAAACCGAAATAAAGAACAAAATTCTTCATATAAAACATTGTTGCACATTGTGTTATTTTGCACATTTTTTTTCCTGTAAGGTCTTTGAACAATTTGACCCTGCCATCATGAAAACATACCTTTATAATTTTAACCCCCTTAAACCCCACTTTTATATAGTAAAACCGGGGTTTCCAGAGGTATACATTATTTTTATTATTTGTGCTCAAAACATAGATTGTGAGTACTCGTTAGAACCGCCTCGCCGAGGCGAATCTAACGAGTACCCACAATATATGTTTTGAGCAGAAATATGAAAAAATAAGAATTTTCTTTTATCTGAAAACTTTCAGTTTTTGGTGGTGAAATTTTCAATATATTTGAATAGGCGTGTTTTTATAATGACTTATTTTTCTGTGATATTCACAGAAAGCAATTGTGAAATAGTTCGCGAAAATGCGAAAGTTAAAAAAAAAAAAAAAAAAAAAAAAAAAAAAAAAAAAAAAAGCAAAGCAACCAGCTCCCTCGTCCCCAAAGAGGTGGTCAAAATACAGTCGACTCTCGTTATCTCGGCTTCGCTGATCTCGAAAAATCGATTATCTCGAAGTGAAACTCTGGTCCCTGTTTTTAACACGGAAAGCTAACAACAGGTAACAAAATATAGTGACAAAGAAGAGAAATTGCGCCCAAGGAGAAATTTCTCCTCTTTTCCACAATATTTTCAATATATCATTGATTTCAGGAGTCAAATTACATATTCATTTGTGAATGTGGTTGTTTGATTTATTTTTTTCTCATTTCTCCTCTTTTCCACAATATTTTCAATATATCATTAATTTCAGGAGTCAAATTACATATTCATTTGTGAATGTGGTTGTTTGATTTATTTTTTTCTCATTTCTGCAAAATCGATATGTCGACCTACGGACAACTTTTTGATTTCCTGTTTGCTTTCATACACACCAAATCCTTTCGGATAAGGGATTTCAAATCTGCTCAGGGAGGAAATGCATATAAAGGTACAAAAGAAAGCAGGCAAGTACATATATATTTGAGTGTGTATTGTAGAAAATACGTTCTGAGTGTAGAAAATACGTTCTGAATTAAACGCAAGAGACAGAAATCTAAAGTAGATTTTGAGTTTTTGCTTATGCATTTAGAGTGTATAGAGACATGAGACAATAATCTAAAGGATGTATTAATTATACATTTAGAGTGTATTGAGACATGAGACAATAATCTAAAGGATGTATTAAGTATACATTTAGAGTGTATTGAGACATGAGACAATAATCTAAAGCACATTTTGATTATACGTTTAGAGTGTATAAGAGACATGAGACAATATTCTTAAGTACATTATGATAATCCCAGCGTGCCTGTATAATTAGGCAAGACCAATACATAACTATGAAGGTATGCTAATAACAGCCTCATCGTCTGATTAAGTTTATTATTTCATTTGTCAGTGTCACTCAGTTTGGCATTTAATACAGAAATGATTAATACCTCGCAAAGATACTAAAATCCAACTCAATATGGTCTGTCTATAGAATGAGCCGAAACGTCCAAATTGTACCTTCGGACAGCATGCGCCCAAAGGAGACTCAAATAAGTATGCACATCCGCGCAGTCTGATTTGAGTCTTCGTTGTCCACATGAAGAAACTTTGCATCCTTGGCTATCCAAAATACGCCAAGTGATGATTCTGATCAGACTGCGCAACTGCGCAGTCTGATCAGAATCTTCGCTCGGCGTACATGTCTAAAGGTACGTTTCCTGACGTTGCGGTTCTGAATTATACCATTCGAACCGACAAGGCTTTGAATCAATCAGTTTCATTATCTAAATGACAAATAGTCAATGCACCGCAAAATAGTTCTTCTGGAATATTTATCAATGGAACTATTATTAATTCGAACAAAAACGTATCCAAGAAACAATATTACGAATAGCTTTTTGAATATGTGTCCTTCAATAAGATATAGTGCCGTTAATTTACATCATTAGTCATTGTTCACAAAGTGTCGGTGTATAAACAAGAATCGCTTTTCAAAGCTTGGGAAGGTCTTCCCCAGCAATATACACTAAGTATTCTGTGTTATATAGATATCCTTACGTGATTTTTATATTGGTAGGAATACGGTTAACCAGACAAAACATGTTTTTGTTGTTGTTATATTCCCCCAGCCTGCAACAGTGTTTGATGGGTATACTGTTTTCACGTTGTCCGCCCGTCCGTTACGTTTTGGTTTCTGCTTCTTGTCTTGCTAAATAAATTGTCAGAAGGCGGTCATTACTTCAAGTTGCGGGGTATCTAATATGCACTGCTTATTGATACTTCTGATTGTTGTTGATTATATCTTGACATCAGCTTTTTGTCAAGACAATCATTTGCTATCAATTAGCAGTGCCTAGAAGTCATTGCCATGAATGTGTCTGAAGACACAATTGCCTACACACACAGTCCACATTCTCCTATTTCTGTAGCTTCTCATTTCGTAGCCATTAGTGCTTTACGTGCGTAACACATCACTTACATTTAGAAGTGAAGCCTTGTGACTTTTTTCCTATGTTAACCTGAAGCTGCTAAATTGTAATCAGGAGAAAATGGCACAAAACTAAGTTTGTTGGATGAATATGTCTCCAATATGCATCACTTTCCATAGAAAATGGTTTTCCAACAGGACGAAAATTATGATGCAAATCCACTTTCTTGTAGTTCTGACACTGTTGTCGACCTGCGTAAGGTTGTCCGTATAGCTTGCTGTTATGTAATGCTTGCGATTATATAAATATATTTGTATGTTACTGTGTTGTTTCATTGATAGATGGGTAAACATACGCCGAACGAACACATATCTATAATTTGGAGGCATCAGAATTAAGCGCGATGTCCCCGCCCCACACCCTGTGTAGTTTTTCTTTTTCAACATTTCTTTTTCTTTTGATAGACCGAAAATTCAGATCGTGACCTTTCCGTGGTAACCTCATTATATTACTATGTCATATTTGGACAAAGAAGGCCCGATCAGCCTGCGAACGTGCACTTACTTCTTTCCCTGCTTTCAGAATCAGTTGATACCTTGTAGAATATATCGACGAAGAGAGAAAAATACAGTCGACTCTGGAAGTCCAAGGAACTGTCTTAAATATTTCGAATTATCCGCGCCTTGAGATATCAGATTATTAGAATTGAGGAAAAATTAAATCGAACACCCACATTCCACAAATGAATAAGTAATATGACTCCTAAAGTTAAAGATATATTGAAAATATTTTGGAAAAGAGGAGAAATTGCTCCTTAGGAGCAATTTCTCCTATTTTCCACAATATTTTGTTACCTATTTTTAGATTTCGATGTTAAAACAGGGACCCGATTTTCACTTCGAGATAAGCGATTATTTGAGATAAACGAAGCCGAGATAACGAGAGTCGACTGTAGACTGTCAAAGAAGAGCCACAATCATAGAACGTTGCCGAGCAATAATGAAGGACAGAACACACGTGACGTTACAAAAAAACTAAAATAACAAGAATCAGCTCCCTGAGCACAACATTACGAAAACACGCCTATTCAAATACAGTGGAACCTCGATAATTCAAAGTCCAAGGGACCAGACAATTTTGTTTGAATAATTGAGACTTTGAATAATCAAGGGTTAAAATGCTTACAAATATTTTAGTTGGGACTTCAAAATCACTTTGAATTATCGAGAACTTTGAATTATTGGAGTTTGAATTATCGAGGTTCCACTGTATATTGAAAATTTCACCACCAAAAACTGAAAGTTTCAGCTAAAAATTCTGATATTTTTCATATTTTTTGCTCAAAACATAGGTTGTGAGTACACGTTAGAACCGCCTCGCCGAGGCGGTTCTAACGAGTACCCACAATCTATGTTTTTGAGCTGAAATATGAAAAATAATGTATACCACTGTAAACCCCAGTTTTACTATATAAAAATGGGGTTTAAGGGGTTCAAAATTATAAAGGCATGTTTTCGTGACGACGAGATAATCACAATACCAGAAAAGATTCGCCAAACACAACAATAAGAAAACATTCAGAATGGGCAGGCCGATCTGAATCTTCGCTTGGCGCACATGTGCGAAGATACGTTTTCTGACGTTGCGGTGCATAACGTCATATTCTGGAATTTTTAATGTAATCATTTTAACGCCGATACCTTATGTTGGACGTATGATACAGTACGCGTTCAGAAAATGAGCCCCTCTGTATAAAATACGACCTTGTCACATATGCTACCATAGTAGACGCAGATCTGCGCACCTGCACGATCTGATCAGAGTCTGTGCTGTTATCTAAGAGAATGGTTAAAGGCCATGTATTTGTGTAAGCGTCTAGTATAAATTCTGATCAGACTGCACGAATGTGTAGGCTAATCTGAGTCTAAGCAGGCGGCCAGTGTCATTAGGTCGATTTTTTCCAGGTCTTTGGTGTAGCGGTTCTTAAAATATAACGTCCCTTTTTGTCGACGAGAGAACACATATGCAGTCGAACCTCATTATCTCGAACTTGCTTATTTCAAATTACCGCTTATCTCGAAGTGAAAACTGGTCCCTGTTTTAATATTAAACTATGACAACAGGTAACAAAATAATGCGGAAAAGAGGAGAAATTGCTCCTAATTCCTCCTCTTTTCCAATTTATTTTATATACATATTTTTAACTTCAGGAGTCAAATTATATATTCATTTGTTAAATGTGGTTGTTCAAATTATTATTTTCCTCACTCTTTCAACTCTGATATGTCGAGGTACGGTATTTCAGTGAGTCCCTTGGAATTCGAGATAACGAGAGTCGACTGTACATTGTTCTACATGCTAGAAATTGTCTCAGAGAAACAGTCAAAATTAGCTGAAAGGTGTTTGTACGCTCAGACAAAAAGCCACTGGGAAGCCACAATAGCTTTCACAGACCATTTAATTCAGCCATTTGGATACATAAGACGTTCACAGTTAATGAAACCACTGCTTGCACGATTAAGACAATTTTTTTCTTATCTTTGAGACGAAAGATTGTATAACATTTCAGGGGTCCTATCTCACTGTCGTCACTGACAGAAGTATCAGCATGCTGAAATATAACTTCGTCATATTGACGTCTTTTAGACACAAAAACCTCAGTCTTGCCATTTGCCCTATAGTTTGCATCCATTATGATTAATTTTGCATTATTGTCTAGACTTTCAGATAGCATTTGAACCTAGGGTGAAGGGTTTTCTATTGCTTCAGCATATCAGTTATAATTATTATTATTATTATTATTTTTTTTTTTTGCTGTCGAGTCTTCATCGTTGTTTCATCTCTGTATCTGTTTGATTTCTATGTTCTCGGAGATATTGGACTAATGAGTTAGGAACACTTCACGCGGCTTGAATAAATGTCTTGTGTATACCACGGCAGAACTAAGGGCGAGGAATGTGGCCACGTAAAATCGATTTAAGCCCCCCACCCCCTCTCCCCCTCCACACACACATCCCGGCCCACCCAGTAATATTTTTACTGACCGTTCCAAGCGGTGCTTCTGCTGTGGTTTACCGTTTCTCTCGTTGTATATCTTTGCATATATCTCCAGGTGAAATGTTTATTTTGGATAGCCATTTTGGGAACGAAACTGTCCTTTTAGCTTTCTGCTTGTAGTGGTGTTTTGATTGTGCAGCCGTTGCTTTAAGTGCGTCATTCTTACCCTTTTGTGTCTTTGAACGGAAGGTGTTAGGTAGTTGTATCAATTCCTGATCATTGCTTTCCTTTCTATTGGTACAGTAAATTGATTTAAATCCTCGGTAGATTTTACTTTTAACCCTTGTCAACCCTTGAATAAATTAAGATGCTACACCCAGTTTTCAGCCAGTCAGATTACTTGATCCAATTTGTTTATACAAATTCACATATTCAATGCAAAACACTCCTGATCCAAGATTAGTTGGCTTCTTTAAGCCAACTGATCTGGATCTACACTGTTTGCCAAGGCAGGACATATCCGGGATCAGCAGGACTAGGGTTAATCTTTTTAACTCTTTCACTGCCATAGGCGATAATAATAGGCTTTTGCAAACAGCATAGATCCAGATGAGCCCGCTCATAATCATCTGGATCTACGCTGTTTGATGTGCAGTCTTTCAACTTTACATAGTTTGTTTAAAAAAAAAAACACAGACGACAATTGTCGTCTGAAATTTGGCAGCGAAAGAATTAAGGTGGTGGTTCTCATGTTGTTTGTTCTTTGTGTGGCCTTCTGGTTTCTGGATTCTGGCTGCCGGCTGCGGAGCTGTTTTACATGTTTTGTTCTGTTTGGTTGTCTTATTGTTGTATTTAATGGCTCCTTCTAACAGTGTGACCACTTTTCTTGAGAAGAAGAAACTCGTTGCTTTGCTTTTCGTTGGTTTGTGTCTTGTATACTGTCTGCCACGTTGTTGTTTATGTGCTCTTCCTACTACGTTTTTAATGTGTTCATGTTTAATGAATCTGACTCTTACTTGATGCATGTGCTTAGAACAAGTCTTTGTTTTGTTTTATAGCTAATAGAGTACGCCGGTGGGTCGGAGTTCAGACTCTGTGATTGGCCTGACTTAACAAAAAACTATTCAATAAATGGTCTAGGCCGGAAATTTATGTCCATTTCTCGGCTCACCGGGGTTCAACTGGTGAGTTTGTTTTGCCCCAGTATTCCGGTGGTGTTGTTTGAAAAATCAAGGGATCTACAAGTCTCTCAGCACATTGTATCTGTTGAGTCCTCATCTTTACTTTATTGAAGGCTTTATGGCCGATTTATTTGTTGCCCGTAATGATTCATGGATGATTTAGAAGACCTCTACACGAACAGAGCAAATATATATAAATGTACGATTTTACCACTATGGAAGCTGAGGCGGGGCTGGGATACCGTTAAGCTAGCTTAAGCCCCTACTATGGAAGCTGAGGCGGGGCTGGGATACCGTTAAGCTAGCTTAAGCCCCTACCCTCCGCCCCGCCCCCTTCCCCCTTCCCCAAGTGATTCACTTTCTAATGCTTTTCTTTTAACAGTCATGTAAGTTAAAATTATATTCAGTTAAGTTTAGGTAACAGAGTTGCCACCTTTTTGGGAAAGTTGCCAATTATGCTTGCCATCTGTTCATTTTGTGACTGCTTAATTGTATTTGTCTGTCTTTTCCTTTGGTGATGGAGGCTTGAAGTGGATCTTATTGTACAGTTCCCGAGTTCACTTATTTACTTTCTAGTTTCTACTCTGAAATAGTCAAGTGACACCTACTTGCAGCTTGCTTAAGTAGACTGGATACACCTCGCCCCGAGGTTATAAAACTTTTTTTCATGCTCAACTCAGCTGAGCATGAAATTTTCTCTGCTAATAAATATGAAAATGCCAACCATAGTTTGCATTTTCATATTTATTAATAGAGAAATGTTTATGCTCCGCTATGTTAAGTTAGATAGAATTTGCAATTGTTAGTAATTTGGTTTTATTAGCAGGACATTTTATGCTCAGTTGAGTTGACCATAAAAAACGTTTTATGACGTCGTGGCCAGATAGCTGTTTTCGCCATTTCCGCCAAGGAGACATTTTATTACTCCCTGTTTACTTAACTTCACGTCAAACCCTTCTGAAAAGGAGACCTTTTAAAGTGTAACATCCCCTGAAAATGTTTCATATCCCTTAAAAATAAATGCAGAATCCTTCTTTAAGGGACCTCTACTGCATTGGTATATGCGGAAGTGCAGACTAGATTGCTTACCCTTGCAAAAAGACGATACCCAGGAAATGCCACACTGACGAAGCATAGCCTTACCGAGACATTAAAAGAGAGATAAGCAACAAACAATGACAAACCAAATGCGTTATATGAAACCACCGACGAACAAAGAAGGAGTGCAATAGAGGAACCGCCTTGGAATGGTCAGCAGAAAAATATTAGGCTGAAATGGAATGGTTAAACCACCAGTTTAACTCGCGCGAAACCCAAACCTTCTGATGCAGCTCCAAAGTACAAACATACGTTCAGTCCACATTGGGGTCCTCTGCCTCATCAGTGGGACATTACAATGGAACACATATAATCTCAAAAACTGTGATGAAATAAAGCCAAGGGCCCCATGGCGATCTGAAGGCAGAACACAAGAAAACCATAAATCAGACCACGACGGTCCCGACCACAGAAAGTCAGGCGCCAATCTTCTCAAACAGACTGAGGAGGGAGCTGTCGTTTATTCTGAAGACCGACTCAGCGTCGTGCCATAAAGAGAGAAGAAAGGTCATGATCTGACTGCGCTATATATACTGAGATACAGTGATTACATTTGCTGAAAATAACAGA